>JAYKKI010000004.1:45790000-46390000 GCA_039881145.1 Druceiella hillmani
TTTTATATTTTACTTCACAAAGCAAAACTAATATTAATGTTTTTATTAGTTTATAAGAGATGCTGCGTACCCTTAAATATTTAAACTGCCATATGTACATAAGCGCGTAGGATCCTCGTAAGATGATTTTACCAGCAAATAGCAGGCTCGTTTATCTTTCATCATTTCCTTTCCTTTATTTTACTCGATATTTCTTTGTTATTGATATTAATAGTACATGAATTCATTAAAATTGGTTTACACGATGAATCACATAAATCTGTTTTAATTTTATTTTAATTAACATTTGATAAAATTTATGGTTCACATATCACTAGATTATTATATATTAAAATATCAGATCACTATACTGAAATACTACATCACTATGCTTTTGACATGTACGTATTTACATATCCGGTGCCTGTCCAAAATTACAATTATGGAGTAACCTCTATTCCAAATTTACGTTTTCCACTCGACATTAAATTGTAATTTGTATATTTCTAGTATTAATTTACAATAAAACAGAGTTATACTTTTTCCTCTACTCTTACGTCTACATACCTAAATTAATATATGGTTACGTGTATGTATCTATGAATATATATATATATATATATACCCAACTTAATCTGAATTTACTTATTCAAATTATTGTTTCTTGTCTCAATTTCGGCAGCAAAATTGTAAATCCAAAACATATTTAAAACGTTAATGTAAACGAAAAAGTTATTGGTATAAATTTGTAACAAAAATTTTAAAAAAGAATCATGAGATATGCATTTTTAATTTACAGAATGAACCCTCTACCGGCATATAATAGTGGTAATGAACTCTTAACACCAATGTCACAGTGGATATGTGACTACAAAGCAATGACGGATCAGAAGACAGTTTTCTTTATCAGCAGATAGTATATATGCGGGAAATAGACTAAACTTAATTGAACCTGCTAATATTTATAAAACAATTTATGATTCACAAAGTAATTAAAGGAAGACTTAATAACTGTATAAGGTTGAATACTGACAGACTATTAACATTAAATTCACAATTCGTACCTTTAGTGGCACAGCTTACGTGTAGCCAATTGTGTTTAACTTGTGTTTGGCACTCTAATTATTTCCCTTATGAATTCAAATTTTGTTCTAGGTAACATTTTTGTAAAAATACCTTCATGTCGATTGTTTGTACATACACGATTCAAGCCTACAGTGTTTTCATTATAAAATTTATATATAATGTCTATATATTTCAGTATTTTCAGAAACTCACCGTTTTCTATCACACTTGTAGCACGTCTGTTCTATTGGTACACATATATTTTGATTACATCCACAAAGGTAACGCAGTAATTGTTTCCTCTGTGTATGTGTTGGAAACTGTCGATTTCGTTCTTAGTCTGAGCGTCACCTTAAAAGGTATCAATGAGCTCTGACATGATGAATACTCATTCAGAAATTTGTCTTCGTAACTAGACTCGTAGTCTATAGCTGTGTTCGTCGACTCTTAATGTGTTTCGGAAGAATTTACCTAAATCGCTCCGTGAGCGCCACGATTGTAAGAAGTTCATTTCAACCATTTGCATGACTAAATAAACTAAATATTACTTATGTAATTTCAATTTATAAGCTACCATTACTTTTGTCTACCAAAAATATTGTATTCAGTGTCAGATAAATTTTATTTTAATAAAATGTTGTATCAAAAATTAGCTTCATTTATTAAAATAAAATAACTTTTTATTTATCAGAAGGTACTGATGAATCATTTTTATTTATCAGAAGGAACTGATGACCTGATGATAAAGCATGTATTATGCTTCACCCGACATAGACCAAATTTTATTTATTATAGTCATCTAAAAAATACGTCACGTCGGTAGGTAAATGCGCAATAAATATGTTACTGATAGCATGTGCGAACAAATGGTACAAACAGTACCTCGGGGAGAAACTAAAATAAAATATTTGTTATCATCGGATGTCACATTCATCTGGTAATCCAGTGGTAGATTTGCCGCCGAAGCGTACACAACATGAGGGTTTTGTACAAAAATAAACAATTTTCAAAATAGGCATCATTCCTAGCCTCAACGATTCGTGGTCGTAAATACTAAATAATCTGCCATATCTAGTACGTGACTAACAAATATTCGAGTCGCAATAAAACGTAAACAAGAATATTATTCACCTTCTTTGCAGAATTAGTCTGGAAGTCAACTTCGAATGATAACTTATTTCTTTGTCACTTTCTAATTATGAAGAAAGTTACAAAGAATTTGAGTTATGATTATAATTTTATTAAAATTTTATTTCGTTTAATGAGATTTAATCCACTTTTCTTAAATATACGATCATAATTCGAACGTATTTACCGGCAAAGGAATGAAAATAGCTACACTATTGTAACACCAAATCGAAAATCTATCTTTTTTTATCTCATTTCGCTGACACTCCTAAAACAAAATTTGGCTAAATTTCCATGAATAATGGCATATTATTGATAAAATATTAGCACTCGCATTAGTATGAACTTTAGAAATCAGTTTCTTGAATGTTTTCCACAATGTGCAGTATGCCTTTTCATGTAATGCTTAAATTTTTTATTACAATTCATTTCCAAATTTAACGCCTGGATCATCAATACAATCGTTCCTGCAATACTTTGTCCCAAAACATGATTTAATGAAAGTTTTTGCATATTTTGTTTCGTTCAACAGTGGATGCAATTATACTCTGATAACTAAAATTCAAAATTATTATAATCCCTTTATGTCACTGTTTCCTCGAATGAAATAAATTTTATAGGAAAATATGTCTGCAACTCAAGTTCTTTAATGATCATTGCCAATATATAATATTTTTCGTCACTTTATACCTACCCTTTGCCTACAACTACTTGTTACTTCTTACAATTATAATTTTTTAGTACCCTTTTACTCTTTGACATTATATTTACCATAATTTGATATTGCTCTTGAGTAACAATTTATAGATCACAAACATGCCATCAGCAAAATTCCTGACAATAAATAAACCGGATAAAATCACAAGGAATCCTGATGAATGAAAAGTTTCTCTATGCACTCTTTTTCTCGGTTTATTTTCAACCACTTAAAATATAGGGAAATATATCCGTAACGAATCAAATAGTCCTGACGGGCACAGTTTACATATTTTGTCCTGTTATGTAATGCACTTAATGTGTTTCAAATTGTCATACTTCTGATCTTAATTCCAACGCTTGCTTTGAATTATGTTACCCATCTGAAATGTAAAATCGCTGGGAAATCGTCGTTTAAAATCACATTACCTAACACAATCTATGAGTCGAAATCCTCTATACATAATTTTCTTATCCCGGAAGTGTCACTCACCTTATTCTTTTGCATTTTTACGGTTCGAAATCACAAAAGAAAAAGAAAACAAACATCTTACAATCACTCACTTTTCTGCTTGTTCAAAACGTGGAATTCAAAATGTGCATAGTGATAAAGCATGCTAATCCACATATAGCTCAATAATAACAGAAAAATAATCATATAGATTTGTCAATGGAAGCAAATGACGTTTTTTTTCTTAATTTCCTGTTTCATGTGGATTATCAAATTAATAAGTGCCTTACAAGGATTACAAAAGTGTCTATATTAAAATCTTACAGAAAATAGTTCTAGAGAGATTGCTAAAAAGATTTCCATTTTTTTGTTCAGAAATTATTGACATAAAATCTTGAAATCTGCCTTAATCAAAACAATTCTGAGGGTATTTAAATTTTTTTCATTTTACATATTACGCGGGATTTCTATTGAAAAAGCGAATTATCAACATTCGGAAACCAGTTTTTTCTTAATTTTATCTAATATATTTAATACAAGTTGAATATTTAACGAAAATACTATTAACTTTTAAATGTTTACACAGATATGACTATGCGCGTACGGAATACTCGCAGTGCCAATTTAGTCCTACTTAGCAAGTGTGTTAATTAATATCGTATAATTTTATCTGTAGCGTATATCATTAACTTACAATTTTTCGACGTTATATCAATAAATTACAATGTATTGCAATACTAGAATTTCACACTTATCGTACTTATGGTACATGCTGGTAATTTTGAATTTTGCGTTATAAAATTCAAAGAGTGATATAATAATCTTGCAAGGAATCAGGTTATTTAACCAGAAAATATTGCTCAAGTATTAATATTTTTAAAACAAAGAGTTCCATCAAAGGCGCAGCGAGGTACACTCGCAACCATGCCGTGAAAGAAAACACACGAAAAAATTAATAATTAACTTTTTTTATTACTTAACTCACTGTTTGACTAATAACTTACGACGTCTAAGTGATAGTCCCATTTTATTCAATAACTTGTCAGTAAATTCAATGTCATTCTCTAACATTTTTCTTTGAAAACATAACATGTACTTAGCAAACTACAAATATCAGCCAATTCGATTTAAAATTGATGCAATGCAAAACATTGCTACAAATATCAATCAATTTTAAATGTGATGCAATATGTATAAGGAGTTTTTTGCTCCCTACTCTAAAAGCTTTTCCAAGATCCCGTGCACAGAGTCGACTCGAAAATGTAGCAGGTCTGTGAAAACGAAACCCAAAATAAAAATTTTAATAAAATTGATTGAAATTTCACACGATTTTCATCAAATTCTTTGTGATATGCTATATTTAAAGATTCAAGAACACATAGTCTCCTTCTGTTCGTGTCTTGATGTTTTAATTTTTTTTTTTTGAAGAAGCCAGCCCAATTGCTTGCCGCATAGGACTTTGCATCTTTATTAAATCTTTGATATTTAAGGCAAGGAAAAACTATAAACTGCACTGGAGGTCGAAATAAAACACATTCAATACAGAGATCCTTTTGCTACAGCTGAGAAGGCCAACCATGAATAACTGTAAGCTATTCAAATTGAAACGCTAGTTTTAGCATCAAGGTTTAAGTCATTTTTAAAATTGTACATTTTACTAGGGTTCCAAGGAAATTTTGGTAATTTCAAACATAAATCATCATCGACTTGATAATTAAAATCTAAATTAAACCCAATATCCAATAATTAACTTTAATTTATAACAACCGTTACTACGGTGATGTATCAGATGACAGTAAAACTTATTACGATAACTTTAATTTGTAATAAATGTCAATGGTTTATTCCGAACGACATTAAGAAATAAGTTTTATGCAGATATATTTTTTGTGATATTAGGATACGTTGAAATATTATAATTATTCTTAAATCTTACTCTAAATTGCGGTTAATAACTTACATAAAATTTCACATTCTTTTTGAAATATTACGTATGAATGAGATATATACTAGCATACATTTATCATTCTAAAAGCGTTACTAAACGCGTTTTTTGTATATTCAAAAGTTTTCTATTATATTTTCTACTTATTAAAAATTATTTACTTAAATTATTTAGCCCGAGTCGAGAAATGTATTCTGTTGAAAATCTTTACTGGTAGAACTGATGTCCACAAACAATGAACACATTTTAGATAAATAACAAAACGATAACGAGATTAAGAAGTCTATACGGAATAAACTATCATAAAAATAATATTTTAAGAAATAATATACTTGAAATAATTTTTATGGCAACATATCAGATGAGAGTAAATAATTATTGTAACACTAGCGTAGTAATTTAAGTTTTTTATTTTTAATGTAAAGTTTTATAACCTCTATAATTATTCAAAAGACAATATTTCAAAGCATTTGTTCAAATAATAAACGGTAGCTTGCGAATTATCACCGGCTGATTCGTAATTTATGGTTACGCATTACGGACATTACAGATGTTTGATTATATAATTTATATTAAAGAATAACGATTTATACTATAAATATGTAGTATACTAACTAATATTTGAATAAAACAAACGATAATTCAATAAATACGTAAAGATAATATGGAATTTCACTTGAGGTCTACCAGCTATGTGGACAGAGCCACTTCCAAACAAATTACGGGGACCAATAATAGCGCCTGGAACTTGGAAAACTCTGAAAACAAGCACATTGTTCCATAGAGAGAAAGATTAATTTTAAAGAATAAGAAAGATAAATTATACTAATAAAGTGCGAGTCGGACTCACGCACTAAAGGTTCCGTAGCACCAAACAATATTAAACCTTATAAGTTTGTATTTTTCAAAGACACTGTTAAAAACAGAGTTATTGCTGCGGTTGGTACCGATAATGTCCTATATCTCAAAAACTACTCGACATATTTTATTCAAAGTAATTTAATTGAAAATTTATTTTAAGTTCAAAAGTACAGTAAAAATACCTTAATTTTCTCCAAAAATGTTACACACGTTAGTTGAAAAGTTAGGGGTGGGGGCAGACTTTTTAGGACTTTAAAAGCTTATATATCTTCATCTATTGACTTAAATCAAAAATATATTTTGGAACCTCTATATCATTTTTTTCTTCTGTATTCCATACGCCTAGGTGCACTGGATTTGTTTCCATCAATCTGTTACATATATGAAATGCACCCTGTAAAGAAATTTTTTTATAATTCCAGAATTTCATTATATAGACGACATCCATCCAAATTTCGTCTATACATATAGGGCCAATAGTCTCCGAGTAAAATTACTATGACAGACTAACATACGAACAGGACGCAATTATAAGGATTCCGTTTTCTATTTAGTCACGTAACCTTAAAAAGTTATAAGTTTCAAGTTTAATCGGATAGCATAATAAAATTGAAGCATTCTCTGTTATGATTTTTTGTGTTTTTAAGACGCCTCATTTACCACGGTATAAGGAAAATAAACAAAATAGTTAATAATTTGGCTACAAACACAAACATACCTGGACTGGATGTTATAATATGAGGTGTGTCATCATCATCAGACTGGTGCCTGATAATGTCAGTCTTGCGCATTTTGCACAATAAACGTCTTATGGTATTCATAATTTAAACAAAGACCCACACATACGATCACTCAGTGGCCTTGCGGCTATTTGATCAACTATGCAGTCGCAGGCGGGTGAGTCCCCTCCTCCGCCGCAACGCGCGGCACGCGGCACACCCTGTTACAGAGACGCATATTGAAATTCCCGCACGATTTAAATTCGATATTAATTTAATTAACATGACGTAAACGTCTGATTTTATATACCTATCTATAATTACAAACATCCACTATTCTAAATTATTTTCTATTCCTATATAACTCCTTCATTTTCAAATTTCAATCTTCTTTTGCTTATCTCCAATAGCGGTATACGTAAAATTAAAATTACCGCAATATATTCTGTCACGTTTAATTTTAAAAAGCCTTTACAATTTTTGTGTGTAATTACGATACATATTTTACACATAAATATATTCAAAAATCTTTCACTCGTGTTTGAAACCGCTATTGCTTTTAAACCTGAAAACTGCTGGTCAGTAGATGAAAATATTATCGTTAAGTTCCCGAGTGGATTTAAAGAGGATTTTCCTCGTTACTGAGTAGGAACAACTAGAATAAGCAAAACTTCGCTGATAAAATTTTGCAGTATCATATAAAATTGAGAAGAATGAACCGCGGAAGTGGTCAGGATACAAATATAACATCACTTTATTTTTAAAATTTATAAATGACAGTTTGTTCATTTAGGATTATTAAATATTTTTATTAATTATTGTTTAATTTGTGGTATTATATTTTAGTTTTATTTACTCACTTTATTCAGGTTTTAACCAAAATTTATTTTCGTAATTCCGCAGCCAAAAGACGGTGTGCTTTCTCAACTTCTTTTTACAAATTTTTATTAACAGATAATCCATAAGTTTATACACATACAGATTTGAAAAGAATTCATTATACAAATAAATTCTTGAATTTATATCTTAAACTGATCAAACAATGGGCTCTGAAGTTGGTCCTTTTAGTAAATCCAGCGAACTTGTTTCTGAAATCTATACTAATTATTTACTATAGCTTTCTTAAATATAAGTTATTTATATAATTTTATTATTAATTTTTTCGATACAGTAAATTATCTGAGTTTATTGAGTGCTCAAAATCTTAGTCGGCAGTTCCAAATAGATGATGTCAATTGTCGATTCTTAAGTAGGATGGACTGCTTAAAACGTCTGAAATATTCATTCCCTTCAGAATTAAAATTAATTTATGCCAAACTTTTCCTGACGGGAGGCTGTTATCAATATCTTTTGATGATGGGACTGTTATCGTTATCTTACTAATTAATTATTTTACAAACTAAAAAAAATTCAAAATGTGAATTAGGCAAATTATGAAATGTATTGAATCCTAATATTATAAATTCACCGTCCATGTAAACGTTCAAAAGTTATCTGAAAAAATTATACCTGTTTTGATTTACCCGTACCATTTTTGTCATGTTCCATCCTATTTTGCTTCACTTTTTCTTTTTCGCCGTCTTCCTTTCCATTTCCTTTTGCATTGTTTTTGTCAAAATTATAACAGTATAATTATCTTGCAATCCACTTATGGAACAACTCTTTACATTCATTGGTTGTGCTTGACTGGCAGAGATTGCTTTGCAGCAATAAGCCCACCATAGTTAAAAATATTTCATTAATGGCTAATAAATAGATAAAAACAAATAATACAAAGCAATAAATCCATAAAAAATATAAATATTCCCAACTTTATTGTTTAAATGGGCAGTAAAAGATTCGTTCAACCTTTTTGATAAACATTTAAATTGGATCGTCAATGAAAATAGAGATTCGAACTCTCAAATATTTAATATTAATGTTCATCGTTTTAATTTGTCTATCTTTTATTTTTGCCTTATTCTATAAAAATATATGCTTTTATTAACATTTTCTATATTTTGAAGATATTTGCTTGATAATAATTTATAAATCATGACATGAAAAAAATAATATCACCTTATTTCGCCACACAAAAATAAATTTAAAAAACTGACAGACTCAGAATAAAGACCAAAGAGAAAAAACAAAGAAGCAAATGCGAAATAAAAGGGGCCAAGTTCCTTAAAATGTTATTTCCGTAATTGCCTACGTCTCTTAATATTGCATAGCCTGCGTATAAATCCCGCCGCTCTAATCCAACCGCGAAAATCCGAGCTGGCAAAGATGCGAGTAATTGCTAGTTATTAATAAAGCTTGTTTAAAATTTCGATCAGTTTATCATATTTTCCAGTTGCTTTACCTTTATTTGTATGTGTTCAATTTTTTAGCTCATTTTGTATCCGATAACGCTACGTTTTTCTAACGACATTAAACCTCAATATTTAAAATTAAGCCACAATTAATTATGGTTATCAATTAATATAATAGTAAATATGACACATGTTCCATGTTCTTATTCAAATAGTTTCTTAATATTATACCGGAAAACAATTATAAACACAAAATTAGCCACTATGCTCCATAAACTGCCACTGTGAGCCATATGAAAGAAATATAATACCAATATTTCTTAGCGAATCTTTTATTATTTCTAACAAGAAAAAAACATATTTACATTTATGTATGTTTAAAAACTTACGATATTATCCATATTTTGTGATTAACACAGATGATAAGATAGAAGAAGAAATAAGTACGTGGAAGTTCACTATCAATTAAGATAAATAAATTGGGCAAAACCCAATCTATTAACTAATAACAACGAATATTTTGTGCAAATCTTCATGACGATTAATAAATTGTACACGAATTCGAAATATGAAAAGACGCCACGCCAAAGAGTTTCAAAATGATCGTTCAATCATTTCACGGAAAAATTTAAGTTTTTGTTTGAGGAAAATATTCACATAGAAAATATCAACTTCTATGAGAGTATGTGGACACGCGCGTATAACGACTTTTAACCTTCTCTCTACTAGTTTCGATAATAAATCCCTTTCCTTTAATAAATTTTGGGTCGCCCCTTTACACTAACGAGCGCACTATCTTTTTTATGAAGTAAATTGTCGTTTCTCTAAAACTATATATCTGAGATAAAATTGTCCGTTTCAAGTTTGTCGAGCCTGGAAGTTCTTTATTTATTCCTCAGCCTATCACAAAATGTTCATAGGATTGTAAAGTTAGCAATAAATAAAACAAATGAAATATCAAAACAAATGTAAATGCAGGAACAATCTCCCTCAAATAAGTGCTTGTATTTGTGATATCAGTATAAATACACACAATATTAAGAATGTAATATAACTCTTAATTAAATGCGCTAGCTACACTTTAACAGAATTTCCGTAAACTAGTGGCCTTGTTTAGGTAATTTAGTACCTACCCAAGAGCGGTGGGATTTATATGCAGGTTATGCAATATTAAGAGACGTAGGTAATTGCGGAAATCACATTTTAAGGAACATGGCCATTTTTATTTCGCTCCTCCTCCACGTATCTCTACAATTGCCGCTAACTCCTCCCAAGCTTTTTCTTTTCCAGATGCAATGCATGAGAAATGTTTCACTACCATAATTTAATGAAATAGCAACAGCGTTAGCTATATACTATAAAGACAGAGATGAACCGTCATCCTTAGCATTGTTTGGAGTCATAATCTCGCGCATTTGACCTTTTTTTATTTTCTTCTCCTATTTTTTTGTTTGTTTTATTTTTCGGTTTCCTATTTATTCCGACTCTGTCAGATTTCTAATCTTTTCAATAATTTTAATTCCTCTATCTACTTATATGTCCAATTTTAAATGTGGTAAGGTTTATATATATTGCGTTATCTTTGAAACTTTTAGTAATGGAATGCAACCCTAATTAGTTCCTACGATTGGCACTATTTGGCGCGCTCTCTCTGTATTTACGTATATCAAATAAAACACGCACTGTAATAATTGTTAAGCATTAAACCAAATATTCGTAACAAATAATCTCTGTTATTTATTGAAAACCTTCATGGTAGCAGAGCATGGTTCCGATGATAATAAATAACAAAAATCCGAATTATAAATATTACGCAAGTTTACCGGCTAAACAATTACAGCTATTTAGTTGAGGTTATAAAACGTGCACGCGTGTGAAGTTGGATTTAAGATGAACTCCAGTGTCCAGATATTTAATCTAGAAAAACTTAGTGTTCGAGACAACTTTACTACGTAAAAATTCGCGGCCAAAACTTACTTAGAACATTAAGACTTGTGGCAGTGTATTGATCCGACTCCAGGAAAAACCGTTGATCCCAGTAAAGACGTCAAAGCTAATGCAAAATTAATAGTCCTTTTGAACCACAGATATATGGCCATGTACAGACTGCAATACAGCCAAACAAGTCTGGGATAATTTGCAGAAAACCTTGGAAGATTGACCAGAAAAGTAGGTCTGTTAAAGGACTTGGTCAACATTGATATATTGACCAAAGCCTGGAATTCAATCCTAGAGTCAAGTGGTGATGAATATTACTTGAGTAAAATAATAACTACGGCACATAAATTGAGACATATTGGCTTTAAACTGAACAAAGATTGGCTCGGCACCCTTATTTTGGATGGCCTACCCGATATGTATATGTCTATGATCATGGAGCTGGAGAGTTCAGGTATTGAGAAAAGCGCTGATCTTGTGAAAACAAAACACCTTCCTACAAGAAGTAAGCACAATTAGTGACAGCATTGCTTTCTTTAAAAACTCAAGTAAGGGCAAAAATAATCCACGATCATCAAATTTAAGGGCCCTAGATGTTACAACTGTAACAAATATGGACACTATGTGTAAAATACATAATGAGGAGAATAAAAGTAAAATACATAATGAGGAGAATAATAATAGGGAAAGTTCAAGTTTTGTCGCACCATTCTCAGCTACACTGGGAACAGAGGCAGATAAAGGGTATATAGATTCTGATGCATCCGTACATATGCCAAGCACGAGGGGTTGAATGTACAATATCACCGCCCCGCCAGTACCAAGTATCACTGTGATAAACAGGGTGTCACTGCCAGTGAAGGGAGTTGATTGTATAGATATTCATCTGGCACAGGGCAACAAGATTCAAGTAAGAAATATCTTATATGTTCCTGGGCTAGAAACCAATCTTCCCTCTTTGAGAACCATTGTTATATGTGGCCATAAGATAGTATTTCATGATATGGACTACCATATCCGTAAAATTAATGGGAAATATGTAAGGTACACATATTTCCCATTAATTTTACTGCTTCACTGAAAAAAAGTTGTATGGATTAGAAACTAAAAAAAACTATAAAGCTTGTCTTTAACTTCGAATAAAAGAAATATAAACAACATTGATTTGTGGCATTCCTGCGAATGTCTCATTTATATGTTGCAGCTTTAGACAAACTACC
Source organism: Druceiella hillmani (assembly GCA_039881145.1). Taxonomy (NCBI): domain Eukaryota; kingdom Metazoa; phylum Arthropoda; class Insecta; order Lepidoptera; family Hepialidae; genus Druceiella; species Druceiella hillmani. Next base: position 45,802,294 of record JAYKKI010000004.1, read on the forward strand.
TGACTGTGCAGATGGAGTGGCTCTGACTCAAACAGAAAGTAGTGCCGTCAGATGTGTCCACTTTTATAAAGGTAAACAAACCAGATTGCCGTTTAACAATGTCGGTATCAGAACTTTGGAATCCTTAGAAATCATACATTCAGATCTATGTGGGCCCATGGAAAATATATCATATGCAGGTATGATATATTTTATATTATTCATCGATGATTACGTCAGAATAGTCCATGTGTATCTCATGAAAGTTGAATGTGTTGGAAATATTTAAAGATTGCAAAATGAAAGTAGATAACAAATTGGGTCATAAAATTAAATCTATTAGAACTGATAATGGTAAAGAATATTATACATTATAATGTGCACTTTAAGAAATATTTGTCTAGTTGTAAGATAACTCATCAAACTTCTACCTCTTATACGCCCCAGCATAATGGCATAGCAGAAAGAGTGAATCGCACCTTAGTTGAGCGGGTAAGATGTGTGTTGTTTTGTGCAAATATGGAAAAACACTTATGGACCGAAGCTATAGCTACCGCAGGGTATATTATTATTCGATCCCCTACTCAGTCCGTAGGTTATAAAACTCCATATAAGATGTGAAATGGGAAGAAATTCAATTTATCCCACATAAGAATATTTGGGTCAGAAATAATGGTACATTTACCAAAAGAGAAGTGTCATAAATGGGATAAGAAATCATAGAATGATATTAGTTAGATATTGCGAGAATTCAAAAGAGTATCGTCTGTTGGATCTAAAAACAATCTTTTCATTTCATTTGAACGTTTTCAGAATAATATTCCAGGAGCTACCAGTATCCGATTGTTATCAGATAATCATTCTGAACAGCTATGCCTTTACAATCGCATGGCCAGCAAAGTACCTACTCCAACATTAATGAGGCTGCGGAAGACAAATAGAGTGAATATGAAACCGATACCAATGACCTTGGTCAGAGTCATCATCCACCATGAAACATACAACGGTCATCTATTAGTATACACAAGACACTGAGCAGTCATAACAAAAGAGGTAAACAAGTAAGTGAAAGTAGCACATATTGTAAGTCCACAAATATATCTAATCTATAATCGGTAAAGGAAGCACTGTTGTCACCACATGCTTCCCAATGGAAAGAGGCTATGAATGAAGAATACAGCTCGCTGATAAAAAACAGAATTTGGACCCTGGCCGATCTCCCCTCTGACAAAAGGGCTTTACCATCAAAGTGGATGTTCAAGACTAAGTCGGATCAAGATGGCAATATTGTCCGATACAAAGCTAGACTTGTTATTAAAGGTTATGCCCAGCGAAGAGGCGCAGGTTATGAAGAAATTTATTTTCCTGTGGCAAGGTACATTTCTCTTTGCTATTTATTCGCTCTAGCTGCTACATATACGATATCAGATGGACGAAGGAGAAATCAACAAAGAATAGATATTCTATAGCCTGAATTATACGAATAAGACTCTCAAGTATACCATTTACATAAATGCATATATGGCCACAAGCAAGCAAACAGACTTTGGAACATATAATTCAATAAAGTCTTACTTTAAATGGAAATGATACAATCTAAAAAAGATCGATGCATTTATTATATTATCGAAAGGAATGCACACATTGCTGTATGGGTAGATGACCTAATAATATTTACATCTCAACAAAATATGAAGAATATGATTATGGATAAATTAAAACTCAATTTTAGAATAAAAGACTTTGGAAAAGCTAGCTCATGTGTGGGATTAAATCTAATGAGAAAAGAAGACATACTTATTTGCATCAAAGGGAGTACGTTGATGAAATATTAGCTAGATTTGGAATGTCTGATTATAGACCTTCTAAAACACCAATTGAAGTGGGGTTAAAGTTATTTAAAGAAGAAACCATATGTAACTATCACAATGAAGTAACCATAAGTGTGTGAATATCAACAGACTATAGGATCTCTTTTATATATTGCACAATGCACGAGACCAGAAATATTAGTTGCAGTGAATATGCTAAGTAAATATAATTAAGAACCCAAGACTGGACGCTGAATTTCTGTCAAAATAGTACTAAGATACCTAAAAGGTACCAAAGTTCGAATGTTGGTTTATACACAAGTTGAGATTGGTACAATTACAGGATATTGTGATGCCGACTGGGCAAGTGACATGCATGACCGTGAGTCGTGCACTGGTAACATTTTTGTATTTTAGAATGGCGCTATTTCCTAGTGTTCACGTAAACAGCGAAGTATGACCCTGTCGACAGCAGAGGCAGAATACACGCTCATGTCCTCTACGACCCAGGGAACTCCCTGGCTGTAGCTGTTGCACATCGAACATGGACAGCAACAGGACAACCCCATTATTATTTACGGTGATAACCAAAGTACCATAAGACTTTTCAATAATAATTATTTTTCTCCAAGAGCTGAGAACACAGATATAAGATATCATTTTCTTTGTAAATAAACACGACAAGTCTAAAGTAAAATTTTGTTTCTGAAAGGGAAGTGCAATGATTGCAGATATCTTAACTAAGCGTACAACCTTAAAAAAGCGCTTATTTTGTATAAGTTAAATGGACGGTCAGAGGGGGGATATTAGTAATGGAAAGAAACCCTAGTTAGTTCCTATGACCTCCACTACATGGCGTACTCTCTCTGTACTTATGTATGTCAAATAAAACACGTACTATAATAATTGTTCAGCATTAAACCAAATATTTGTTATAAATAATATCTGTCATTTAATCGAAAATCTTCAGGAACTTATAGTTATATCATATTTAAAGTAATTAATTTTACATTAAGAGTGTCATAATATGTTCCATAATTATTATGTTTGATTGACATATTGCTTCATTATTATCCAAATACACTGTTGTAAGTTTGTTTTGTATTGCGAAATGAGGTGTAAATATTTTTTTCGCAGTCAATCCTTTTGAAGAATCGATGACCGACATCATCTATTTCGGTACTGCCAACAAAAATTATCAATATGTAAATCCACGTCCTTTACTGTACTAAAAAAATTAATAAGAAAATTATTTAATGAAAGCTGTATTTAAAGAAAAATATTGATTTCAGAAACAAGTTTATTGGATTTACTAAAAGGACCATGTTTGGAGCTTATTGATTGACCAGTTTGAGATATAAATCCAGGGATTTAATACTTTTTAAGTGTGTACCTGGATCAATCTGTAGATCCTCTGCACGCAATTGATAGTTACTATGGAAATGTTTGTCATTAAAAATTTAAAAAAGGTTTTTAGAAAGAGCATTTCATATTCAAGAAAATTAATAATAATTTAAAATTATTATAGATATTTAAAGAAAAGTGATATTAGATTTGTATTTTGACGTCGTTCGCTTTCATTCTTTCTAACTATATCTAATCCTTCAAATTTTCAAACTTAGAACAGCACAGTTTTTCTTATTTTAGTTATTCGTGCTGAGTAACGACCGCCATGAATAAACTCCGATACCTAGCAACAAATATCCCATCCATTATCTAACAGTTATTAGTATTGAAAGCGATAGGACTTTAAAATGTGGATGAGAAATTTAAACACATTTATGTGTGAATGTGTTGCATAAAATTTTTTGACGATATTTTATAAACTAAATATGACACCATTAAATTTACATAATTTTATTTTTACGTATACCGTTATTCAAGACATGCATTTTTATTAATAAACTTTTCAGCTTTCAAAAGTATTTACAACTAGTCACATGTCAAATATGTCTAAATATTTACTGCAGGACATTTTACAAATATCTTCATAGTATTATAAAATAATACTTGCTGTCAGCAGATAGCATTCAACAATTCTCCAATGGTTGATTCATCCTTTAGAGTATATGTGTAAAAACGAATGACAAAGGGACATAAGCGATATTGGAGCAACACACTAAGACTATTACGTTCATTTTTAGTTTTATTTTGTCCATTCAGCATCTAAATCAGTAAAAGTTTAAGTTCAATATAAAAATACGGCGTTAAAATAAAAATTAACTTTGCTGTTTTCCATGCCAAATTGATAAATATTTATTCTTAAATTAAAAAAGAAAGCAACATTCAAAGAAAAATAAAAAGGGCTTGGAAAAGTGACTTATATATTGAGGAATTAGAATTTTACAGAAATTATTTTCTTATTCTTTTGTATGTATCTTACATCATCTGTATTGCATCTCATCAGAATTAGTAATATTGTTCGTACTTATATTTAAATTTAATACATCTTATTGCGCTAGTGTATTGTGTCTAACATGCAAAAACCATCAATCTTATATGCTTTTCACCGATTTTAAACAAATTCCATTTAGTTATGTTTCGCAAGGGATTCATGCTATATATATATATATTGGTATAAAAAATAACTATATATATTTGGTTGTTTTGTCAGTTTTGTCAGTTTTATGCAGAAAATGTAGACAAAACCCATTTCGCGCCAAACACAAAGATATATCGTAATTACGTAAAAAAGTTTTGGGTATATTTTAAAAACTGAAAATAAAGTAATTTGAATATATTTACTAATACATTTCGACGTTTTTGTAGCATTTTAATTGTATTATACACTGTCCAGTAACCTTCAAAGAAAAATATTTATTCAAATGGTACGGTACTTATGTGTTAAAACAAACAAATTGAGGACAACTTACTTAAATATAACCCGTGGAAGCCGGAAATAAACGAAGATAAATTCAAAGACTCTAATAATAGGTGCAACTATAAAAAGCTAACAAAATTATTGCGCATACTCAAAGTTATGATAAATTATTTAAGACGATACATCAAAACATTATAGTACCTAGTACACCACTGTATATTAGGGTTTTTTCTTTTTTTAAAAAGCCCAGCGATAAAAAGGTGCCAAATAGTGTGATTAATTTATATGTAAAATTGTATATTATTTTAAGTTTTATTGCCTACGAATTGTTATAGCAATTTTTGAACAAAAGTTGGTTTTTGAGGTCACGTTAGTAATACTTTTTCATGTTTTTCATACCAGATTTTATGGGTAATCGTTTTAGTAACGACAAATATGATCATTGTTTGATTGAGTTCAAGGACAAAAAAATCCTCCCACCATTGAAGATACTATGATAAAACGCACGAGTAATAGCGAAACTTGTGAAATTGTAAAAATTTGTAAATAAACTTATACGTTATCATAATATAATTATCTAGTTTTATTTTGATTTCAAATATATCAAAATTATTAAACCAAATTGGGTAAGCAATCTTCAATCAGATTGTTTGATTGAAGATTTCTATAAACCCCCGCTAGCTAGCGGAAGGCGCGATCAGGAGGCGCTTCAACACTAACCGATCTAGCTCCTAAACGACTTTTATGCCCATTATGAAACTTGGCTTAGATTATCTATACACTATTAGCTATTTTTTGGAAAAGAACAAAAATTAATTGAATAAATTTTGGGAATTTCAAGTTTCAAAAATTAAAATAATTTTTTTATAAAATTTTTAAATTCAATTGAAAAGCTCATTGAATAAAGTGTAAATTCTACTGATTTATTTATTTTATTATAACTTTTAAAAACTAGGTAATCAGATAAAAAATAGCGCACACCTGTCAATCGGTCAAAACTTCAAATTCCTCTAACCCTTTAACAAGACTTTATAGTGTAAAAATATATTTTATTTGGTTATGAGGACATATATATGTTTAACATAATCGAATATTACTAAAATCGGAAACATTAACATTTTTTACTTGTCTGCTTCGCATGGAATGCCCCACTGGTAACTTGATGAGATTAACCACACTGATAAAAAAGGATTAAAATATTCGACAACATTAATTGTAAAACTATTAAACATCAAAACAGGTAAATTTGAATTCGCCTTGTCAAATATTAACTTATTTATTTATCGCATTTTAATGAGGGCTATAGATATGAGCGTTCAGCGAGCTCAATTTAAATGCTATTGTATTTACGTAGGTTAAAAACCTCACACTATTCGTTGTGATAAAGGACGTTATTTTTTAGGAGCAAACAATGAATTGGGCAGAGTACTCAAGTCTTCTATCACAGCCATAAATACATTCGCTTTAGAAGAAAGTATTATTTTTTTCTATATTCCCCCTTATTTCTCTACGATTGGTGCATAATAGGTAGGTGCAAAGTCAACCAAATTGGTATTTGGTATTAGAAAACATTAGAGGCAATGTTAACTAAAGCTATAAGGAGATAAAAACACTTTTCGTACAAATAGAAGCTGTTCTTAATTCCCATCCTCTCACTCCCTTAACATAAGATGCTAATGACATGTCTCCCTTGTTTCCGGGGCACTTAGTTGGCCTCACTTCACTCTCACTTCACTTCCATCGGCATCAATTATTAAGCATACTTTCATTCCCACCGTTGAAGATAGTAATTAGCGCAAACACGAAACGCGAACGAAATCAAGTCAACGAATCACGAACTAGAAACCTAACCAATAAGGGAGTCTTAAAATGCTAAATGCTGCTCACCCTAGTTAGTTCCTGATTGATTTCAAACTTAATCCAACTTTTTTTATCAATTACATGTTTTTTATATTAGCGTAAGCAGCTGGCTTTCAGAGCGTAGCGCTATACCGTGTGCAAACATGTAATAAATATGTTTCTAAGATATGTTAGATAAGTAGGATTGTTCAAAATATTACAAAAAGTGTATGTACATGTACATTGTGCCGATTACGGACTTCCGTCCATTTAATCTGCGCTGTGAATTGAGAAACACATTCATATTTTTTGCAACCAAAACGTAGCGGATGCCTAACATTTTAAAGACGGTATATTTTTTTAAGACGATTTTTAATAAGGTTTAAATCAAGCGGTAAGAGTGAACAATTAGGGATGAACAAAAAAATAATACATACCTGAAATATTTAAAATGTTTTCGAATGTAATAGCTTAGAAAAATTTGAATAGATTAAAGTTTTGGTATTACGCATTTTGCATATTTATGAATGAAAACACACCAAAAACCTTAAATCTTGCTATAAATTAGCATAAAATGAAGTTTTAAATAAAAACGAATACGCTGCATGAAAAAAATAATCAAAATAACATAGTTTAATGGGCAAAATTTTGTAAATAACAATGAGGTTCTCGAGACCCCACCACATATTTTATCAGTTTAAATAAATGAGCATTACACTAATATACCAATATATACAAAATTGATATACAATACTAATAAGTACGTATCATATAATATATACTCACATACATTCGTTTAATAACCAGAAACAAAAAATAAAAGAAAAAACACAATCGCACACAATATTCAAAAAATATAGGGGAAAAAATATCTGTACGCTACAGACGACTGTAGCATACAGTTATTTTCCATGTATCCATTCGACTCATCCTTTCGTTCCCTTTCTTATGATACATAAGCTGTCTACATATTGCGTTTTGTATCATTAATTTTGTAAGCTTCTTAAAACGTGTAAAGTTACATCTCCACACATTTCTCAAAACACTGACATATTTGAAACTTTAAATTATGCCACCTTCGTATTTTTCTTGGAGATGATATTGGAACACAGTCACTTATTTTATAAGTTGAATGAGAATAATTTTTAAACTGAACCATTTTCTTTCGTTGCACTTGATCAGGAGGATCATTATTTGTTTCATAAATTTTACCTTCAACGTAGATTACGTTTATCGTAATTCAAATTCGACCATTAAAATTCAAAATATTTGCTGAGCAGAATAGTTGCTTTCAGCACATATTTTTATCAGAATATCTTAGATTGTTCGTTGAATATTATTATTGTTATTTGACTTTAGTACTGTTTATCTAATTAAACATTTCATATCATCCGACCTTCGTTCATATTTGCTAGAAACGATGACTGACGATGGGAAACTATCGGCATTTACTTGCAAAATTTTCGAAATAGGCAGATCATGGTTATTTAAATATATTATTTGTTTTTTAAATACAATGGAAATGAAGACTATCTCTATATTGGAATTCAATACAATACCAAACATCTTTGACTCCAAAATGATTTTTAAAAAATTTACAATAAAAAAATCTAATCGCTTATGACAAAAATAGGCAAAAATCATAGAGTTAGAATATAATAACTTTGTTAGATGAATAAAGTCGATATTCAGATGGGGATTGGGATAAATAAAATCATGATTCAGTATATGATAAACATGTGGTCAATATAAATCAGCTGAACTTAACGTTACAAAAATTATAGGGTTACCTAATTGTTCAACGAACTCCACTAATTCTTGAGGTCTCATGTGCTAACAAGAGCTTGACCTCACATTAGCATTATATGATAAAATTGGTTTATACAAACTTGGTTCACGCTGTAGCAATTTAAATTCAAGCAACAGCTTCAAGCTGTTCGATTATTCAATATTGTGAAAATGAGAATTTTTCTAACACAAATACTCAATTTGTTTTAAAAATTGCCAAAGACATTATGCTGTTCAACAAAGAATCAAAATCTTGAATGTTTATCGAATGTATCATCTTCATAAATCGTGAGAAATTTAAAATACATATTATTAAAATTTTTACAAATCCATGCATCTCTAAGATCATCTTTACCAGTAGCAAATAAAGTTAGAAAGCTCTACAAATATATTCATCACACGTAAATACATTAATTGGTATAAAATTTAAACCAGCCCAAGGAAAAACACGAGGTTATTTATTTTCTTCCCGAATGCCCAATACGTTATTCACTGCCCTTCGATTATTTTGAAAGTTCACCGTTGGGACTCCAGATTCATAAAAATTTAACAGTGGATTTTGCTATGATTTTCACTATCTAAATTAAATAAAAGGTATTGTCTTTCTTAACTAAATATAATTTTTTCAGAAAACATTTTCAAATTAGATGACCTTGTAAATTATTTTCAAATATCAGGATACCAAAAGTTATTAGTTTAAAAATATTTCTAAGCAATCTCAACAATATTACGATTTACAAAAAATCTTTATACCTTTCACCATCATATCTTCTACTAAAAATATATTTTGAAATATAATCCTCAATAAAATGAGTTTAGGCAGTAATAAAATTTGTAATGCCTTGATGGAAATTGATGATTACCCACTATATCCAAATTGACAAACTTTAAGTCCATAAACTGTAATAACCAGGTAAACGTAAGTAATTAATTGCTCCCTGTTAAATATTTATTTTTTCAATAAGTTTTTAACAGAGTTTGTGTTACGGGTTCCAAATTAATATCTATGGAAATTATATTCCCTTCAATTTTTACTTGAAATTTGTGACCAAGAGTACAAAGTTCAACTTCTGCAATATGTAAATTAAACCTTTGACGATGATACATACTACAAAATTTTAATTCGAAATTTTTTCAGCCAGTTTCCAAATTAACTACATGTTGGAAATAAACGTCGTCTCTATCTTTTTTTACTGACTTCCCTAAATTTATAGATCGTCACAACTAGTCACTTATAGAAACGTCAAGCTTCAACTCAATAATAGTTTCTTCTCCAGCACAATATACAGAAATTATTCTGTAATATCTAACAGAAAGCATTAGTAACACTATCTTGTTTATACTGAATTGTTAAATATAGATTTTTTATATTTTTTTTCTTTAAATGATTTTTTACTAAAATTAATTTAATGAAATTTCGAGATATGGCTATAAATAACTTTGATTAACTTCAAATCCATACGTGTCATAAAGTTTGTGGTACTTCGTTACTTAATTTTTGTGGTACTTTTTTCATAAAGTACCACAAAAATGTACCAATTATTTCACCATATAAGAGCTTGCTTTATTTGCCTTTAATAACTTGTTTACTTCCGTCTGTCTGACGAAAACGAAACATTGAAGTATACATAGGTAGATTAATTTTTTTGAGATCAAGCTATTTATAGGATAATGTATATATATATATATATATATATGTGTGTGTGTGTGTGTGTGTGTGTGTGTAGGTTAATCTTAGCTACTAAATCGACATAGACGAATATAAAGTGTGAAGAAGGAGAAATATCTCACATTTAAATTGATTCAATTGTTATTGACTAGCTTTTGCCCGCGAAAAAGCGGGGAAGAATAAAATATACAAATTAATTAAAATGGATTTTAAAATTAATTATGGCCAAAAAGCTTGAAAAGCAGAGAATTCAGACAAATGAGAAATATGAAAATAAAAATGTGGCCTACGGTACCCATATGCTGACATGTTACCATGTTATTTTATTATTACACGCTTGTGTTCACACACTAATCCCAAAAGGGACGACTTTTTTAATTTGAAAAAAATTAATTTCTATAATATTTCATATTCATTTCTGTAACACGGGCCATATGTACGCAAATTCTTATGCAGATTTCATGAGTAGTAATTAAAGCCAAACAAATAAATGAACAAAATAATTCAGTGTTTTTTTTAATGAAAGTAGTATACAATTACACAGCACGGACACAGACGTCTCTCCTCACTTAAGTAACAAAATAATTATAAGAGCAATTTATGCAGATCCCTTTGAACCCCCAAGGTTTTCATAAAGTGAAAGCCTGGGGAGTATTGAAATAAAGTATTCGACTTTTATTTATTTACAAGCTGACAACATGTGGAAATTGTTTATGAACAAATCTTAAAAATGAACAGGGTTATAAAAATTTAAACTAAACGTTTAAACAAGAACGGCAATACTAAATTGTGATACCATTTAAAACTAAATTTATTGTATTCTACGAAAGCGAATGTAAAAGAGAGATATTCCCACTCTGTCCCTGCCTGTAAATTTAGAACATGATAATTTGGGTATTTAATGTTAATTCAATATTAATGTTTAATTAATCTGTATTTTCATGACGTTTAACTAAAATAATAAATTTAAAACAGTTAACTGCCCTATTGCCTGTTCGCTGGTAACAGGTATTAACTAAAACGGAAAAATATAAAAGTTTATATATATTTTTTTTGCTTAAAAGCACGTTTGGATTATTTGTAGTACGATGGAAATTAGGCGCTTTAATATAAATTAACTAAAAATTAACTTCAACATTGATGTATGTCTGCAATAAAGTAATGTCTAAATGTAAAATCTTTCCGCACGTAATGAAAAAAAAATTAATAATTGGAAATATTCTGCCTAGCATAATCTTAATCTTATTATGTTTATGACAAGTATCATAAAGATAAAATGAGCTTTTTCAATATGGGACTACTTTTTCGAGCAAACTTTTAACATTTTTTTCATTTTTAACATCTGTGAAAAAAATAGCAGTGTACTCCAATTAAATACAGATAAATGTATGTTTATATAAGTAGATTTCAAGAAGTTCAAAAAAAAACCTCAGAAAGAAATGAGCGATAGAGGGAAAAACCAAATAGGTGTCCCTACTACTAAATATAGCTAAGAAAGGAGCTAGCAAAACCACAAATTAAAAGCAAATGCAAAATAAATTTTTATTATGGTCAAAAGATCCCCAGAATGGAATATATCAATAATAGCATAAGAAAAATCCTAACAATTGCAAGCAATAATGATTTGCTTACATAAATTGTTTTAATCCGTATATTTTGTTTTTTAAGCATATTGTGCAGAAGGACGGGTGTGAAATTTGAAATAGTAAATTTATATGGGGAAGGAGTGCAGAAAGCTTTTATATTTAATATACGTTGCAAATACATTAAATATTTAAAAATACGTTAAAAGATTCATTGTTTACGTTCAGAAATAAACAGTTTATTGTTTACGTTCATATTGTCAATATCAAACACATAATAGTCTGTGGTCAAACAGTGGCTCAAACTAGAAATTGTCGCCAAAGAATTGACTCAATGAGTTTCGAGCTGTGAATTTCGTGTGATTTCAAATGTTGCTTTTTCAATAGTCTGTGAAGTGTATGCCAAGCCAAACAAGCGTTTATTTTATATTTTTTGTAATAGATATCTGTGTTTTAATAAATGGAAATACAAGGTGTAATTACGTTTTTTTCCAACTATTATTATTAAATTTTTAATTTCATAGGTATTACAGGGAATTAAGGCAAACAATAAAATATAATAATAAAATACATCTTAGTGACGTAATTGTACACGGTCTCAATTGACGTTATATAACATAATTTAAAACAATTTCATGCAATGAATATAGAGATATACTCTTTAACAAAAGAACCTCAAGAACGTTCGACTTAAAAATTTAATGAATTATTGTCGAAAGTAAAAAACAATTCAAAATCAAAGAAATTTCGTTGACTAATGTTAAATATTAAGAACTTTTCTATTAAAAAAACGACAAAGATATTTTATATTGTTTAAAGTAAATATCATGGGTTAAGAACATTTGGATGGGTTTCCCCACATATGTTTTATAATGGAGATAACAATTTTATAGGTAAAGAGATATGCAGATATGGAACATAATAACTTACTTTTCATCCTTGATAAATGGATTGTTTATACTGCTTGTATAGTAGTTTAAACAACAGTTAATGTTCGGCACACAAATTTAGAAGGCGATTCAATTCAAAGACGATCTAACCGGGTGATATTTGAAACTATTCTTAGCGTTCCTAGGTAAACTCGACAATTTCATCAATTGTCAGTTTACATATTTTATTAATATTTTTATGTGTAATATTAGGTGTTTGTACTTAATGTACACTTTTGGAAGGTTTATCAATATTAAACAATAATTATATTTGTGTCTCTTATACTACGCAATTAATTAAGTAATTTTCAAGAGAACTGCCAGAATTAAAATAATACTATTATATATATAATAATACTATTTAAATAAGTTAGTATTATTTCAATATATAAGGTTGACTAAGTCATCAGGAAATAGATCCTAGTTATGTTAAACTAAAATACGATAAAATAGTGCACAGTACTCGTTTCCCAAAATTTGACACTTCAACTTCGTTGGCAACGTCCATGTACTAAAAAGTTTTATTGCATGGTAATGTTCATGCGCACATTAAGAGAATTGCTTGATTAAAATGATTACAGCTGGATTGGGAAATGATTCCACATACCTCTTCTTACGAGACCTGATGCTATTCAACTTGTGACTATTTAAGTCACTGAATAATGCTTTGCAGAACTTTAAAAAAAATTTGGCGATGGGAAAAACTTAGAAGAGTTCATTGACGAATTGTCTCATTCAAAACCTGCGTTTCCATTTTGATGCTACGCTCTTTCCCAAAGAGATGGGGATAATGATAGTGCATATATCATTTATTATTTTATTCGGGAAATTTATGCATTAATTAGACAAAAAGCATAAATTGAGGTAGAATTATAATTTTCATGTTTAAATGCCATTTTACTTATTCTGAAAACAAATAGCATTATCAATTATTATTATAAAATTAATAACCTCTTCAGCCCTTGTGGGATAATAGCAATTACCTTTTCTTCGGAATTTATTACCTTCTCGTTTTATTTCATAAACAACGGGCTGTTTTCTTGTTTGTGCTATTTCAATACCAGTGTTAGAAAAATACAGGGAGCACAATACGGAAATTTGTATGATGTATTGAAGCTTACTTATAATTATGGGGTTATGAATTAGTAGTGATCACTACATCTGAATTATTAATCGTACTTTTAAAAATATTCGGAAATTCATAAACGATATAACGTACATTATTTTTTCGTTACGAATTCAACTCTTGTTAATCTATACTGTGTTACATTCATTTTTATCAAAATCGTATGACACACATGTAAGAGCTTTACTCCTCGGCGTATGCACTCTTTTCATACATAACTCATTCGTTAAAAACGTGCGCATGAAAAGAAAATATCCAAAAAATAATAAATAAATAATCTCCAAAAAACTTTATCAAATTTTAGTTCGTCCATTAATTCAATGTAATTCAACGAACATCTGACAGCGTTATTCTGAAATCAAACAGCATTTTGACGATATTACTCAAGTCATATAAAGTGTATATCGAAGTACTTGTCTTTGGAATACAACGTAATGACTTGATAGCTTTGTGTCATCTCCGGTCACAGATATTTTAAACTTAACTACAAAGAAGAAATTCTAGACCATATAGGCAAATTTAAAACGAAGCTGATAATATTAAAATGATTATAGGGCATAGCTTTTCTGCACATACACGTTACAAATCAAGCACAATCCTCTTAGAAATTTATATATTTTTACTAACATAATTAAATAATCAATTATATTCAATTGATTCAATAACCAAAAAAATAAAATTCATTAAATTAAATCAAGTAGATTTTAAAAGAAAAACAATTCTAAAGAAGTCAAATGTGGTATTCGTAACAGCAGAAAAAAAATAGGGGAAAAACATAATCTGTTAAAGTCGTATGTGTTCATTATATATTTAATATATATGGAAAAACTGCTTCCACTAGAAACTTATAAAACAGTAATTTTTGGGATTTAAAATAGTAAAAGTATTTCTTATACTTATATAGGGTAAATAAAAAAAAATCTGCTAAGTACAAGGACAGCTGGCGTACTTAGGCACATATAATCATTAATGGTGTGCCCTTAAACTAGTTCATAATGTATTGTGTGTGTACACATATATATATGTATATATATATATATATATATATATATATATATACATATATATATATATATATATATATATATATATATATATATATATGTATAAGAAGCGGACAGAGAGGCGCGCGAGCGGATGTCATTACGATAATAATATGGTACGAGCCCTCTGAAAACGGAACCCTGAATATTTTCAATTCATACCCAACCTAGTTAAGAAGATGATGACTAAATTATCTTTTTAACTAATTTTCAAAATTTGTAAACAAGTAATAGCTTCTAAATAAATTCCGAAAAAAAACTCAATAAACGCATTATGTGCGCTGTTTCTAATACACTTACATTGGCTAATATTCATATTAAATACATGTAGACAAAACAATGCGAAATTTTCTTTTGAAAGAAAAAAACTTTTTATATTTTATGTTACCTTATTTTCAAATTCAAATGAATATTTAACAGATTTTCTCTTTTTCTTATGTTCATTGTTTTTCGAATATAAACCCATTGTGCAAAGTAATTTACAATAATGACTTATCCCGCAATTGTTAGTTCTATCAAGCTTAACCGATGATTGACAGGTATAATAAGCCATATTTTGATATAACTTGCAGATATTTTGCTTGACATTCTTTTGTAATATGTTATCTTCATAAACACGGTGATCATAATCGTTTTTGCTTTTAACCATATCAATATCAAGAACCTATACCAAAAGTATTTTGTCACCTATCTTATTAAGATATTGCCTACTTACATCGACACAAAATTATTGGCGTCACTTTAGGAAACACCGACAATTTTCCACTCCAATGATTTTCGTTAATGCTCAAAAGACTTCCTCAATTTAATTTACATCAGCCTGAAATATCGCACGTCTACCCTAATTCATTAGACCTTTGATAATTGTATACTTGACAAGTTATCACACAAATTAATGAACATGTCATTCCCGTCGCGGTGCCCCTGATTGATTTATTCATTTATGCATTGTGAAATTGAACAAAAGGAATCCAAAATTAATCCGTAAATTTCGTACAGTTTTTCTGTTTAACGCCGGGTCAAAATGTGATGCATGCAATGTTAAATTAACTATCGGAAAATATAAATGGAATCATTTGTATAGTCCAAATACAACAGGGAAATTGTTAGGGGGTAATTTTCTGCCGTTCCTTAATAAAACAGAAGCAAAAATATAGAAACCCGGTAAGATCACTTACGTCCATCTGTCTGTCCCTATCCCATAACTGATTTTCTTACAACCTTCGAAATATAGTAAAGTTATAAAGGCTTATTAACACACGTATATTTAAGTCACATGTATTTTTAATATATTAGAAAAATTGAATATTGAATATATTTGGCGTTAATTTTGTAGAAATTCATTATTCACAATTAAATGAAACTACGTGAGTACATATTATTTCTACTTTCTTTAATTTCTTTACCACGACCTATGTTGTAATACAACGAAACCTAGGTCGTGGTAAAGAAATTAAAGAAAGTAGAAATAATACCACATCACGTAATTTCATTTAATTGTGAATATTAGAAAAAATTAAGTTAACACCCAAGACAGTGTTTTTGAAGTTTTAGGAAGTAGCCTGAAAAATTATTTTTTTTTACATATAACACCAGGAATGTAAATCGAAGGAGTGAGTTATAAATGTCCCAAAACTATATACTTTTTGAAAATTTTATAAAAGGGATATATTTTGAGAACATCCATAAAAAATAAGTCTTCCTCTATCAACGTCACACTTTCATCAGATGTTTTCAATATTTTGACGCTTCTACAATGTAAATATTTCAATGTGAAAAAAAAATAATTTTTTACAGAAAATTTAATAAAAGTAATGTGAAGTTTTAAATGTTTATTTGTACCTGAATGTCTTCGATACTCTCTTAGATAGTAATAATGATTTTCTTTTTAATACATTCTTTAATTTAATGAAACATTTATACATACATATTAGTAACTGCAGCCATTGTCTATCACACTGCAAAGCGCCGTCTTAGGTACACTCGAGAGGAAGAGACTTTGAATATCTAGAAAGGTGTAACGTGAAACTACTTTTCCCACGTGGGGAGTGTTCATAATATTACAGTAGCTGACTTCATTATGAACTTCCCATATTTTTATAGTTATAAAAGATTCAAATGTGAATTTCATTATCTGCATCCTAAATTATAAATGTCTCAAGATTCTTTAGTAAATATTATTTCAAGAAACGACCGCACAAATAGACTAGGGTAAAACACTACAAGACGCCCCAGTTGACAATACGCCCCACTGCGCGTACACGCACATAAATACAGATATCAAACAAGTAGCGACACGTACGGCGCCGTGCCAGTCGCCCGCCATCAGTGCTGCCGGTTAGGTATGGTTATGTGACTTATTTAAAAAAAACATCAAAATCTTCACCAATTGCTTTGGAACAATTTGCGGTGAGTACCATACAAATTTACTTACATTGTACAGTATTTTTTAAATGCAGTTTTTGTTTGGAAATGTTTGTACAGCTTTAATTTACCTATTATTTAACGTATTCCTTGTAGTGAATTACTCGCAACGGCGTCCATCTTGCGACTGGGGCGTTTTGTAAACATAAATTTACAAAACGCCTCGTTCATTATGCTACAATACGCCCCATCACCCAATCAAATTATTTTCTTAAAAAAATACTTTTTATTTTTACAGATGTCGCGTAACTATCAAAAAAAAACCCTACGGGCTGCTTGGTCTGATACGGATTTAAATGAAGCTATGCAAAAAGTGCGTAACAAGAAGATGGGAATTAACGAAGCTTCTAGGGTTTACAATATCCCATCTAGAACGCTCAAACGACATCTGGTAACAGGAAAACTTAAAATGCCACTCGGGAGACCACCCGTTTTTTCAGAAGAACAAGAGAAAAAACTAGTAGCTCATATTAAAAAACTTGAAAAAGTTGGCTTTGCACCTGACCAAAAGGATGTCAAAGAAATGGCTTACCAGTTAGCTCAAACGCTTAACATAAAAAACCCATTCTCGAACGACACTCATCAAGCAGGTAACGTTTGGTTCAACTGGTTCTTGAAACGTAACCCTGAGTTAAGTCAGCGAAAATCTGAAGCTCTTTCACTTGCTAGAGCTTATGGTGTAAATCGAGAGGATGTCCAACATTTTTTTACACTGCTGGCTCAGATATATGAAGAAAACGACTTGGGTGAACAACCGGACCAAATATTCAACATGGATGAGACTGGCATCCAAATAAATAATAAACCTGGTAAAGTTATAGCCAGCAAAGGAGCTAAAGATGTTTATACTTTGACTAGTTGCGAAAAGGGAGAGAATGTGACAATCATTGCTTGCTGCAATGCTCAAGGTAACTTAATGCCACCGGTATTAATTTAAAAGGGTACCTACAGCAAGCCTCAGTTCTCTGAAGGACTACCACCATGTTCGCAAGTACGAAGTCCTCATATATAAACTCGGAACTCTTCATGAAATGGTTCGGGGAGATATTCTTACAAAAAAAAGGTCCTGGAAAATCCCTATTGACAATGGATGGTCACAGTTCACACTACAATAATATTCGCTTGTTAGAAGTAGCTAAAGAGAATGAAGTTACATTATTATGCTTACCAAGTCACACGACTCATGCACTTCAACCACTAGATAGGGCATTTTTCAGACCTTTGAAAATTTATTTTGCTCAGGAAACAAAATCTTGGATGATTATGAATAAAGATAAACGGCTTACTCGCTACGATGTGTCCAAACTTATTGGTAAGGCCTGGGGAAAGGCTGCTGGTGTATCTAATGGAATCGTTGCTTTAAAGTCTGGTGGCATCTACCCATATGATCCAAACGACATACCAGAGCACTATTTTTCACTCTCGGACGCGTTGCGAGAACAAGATCTTGTATATGATGAGCAAGGAAATGATAATAATGTTAATGAACTTGGCGAGGGCTTTTCAGGGATACAGAACATCAATAATCTTCCAGCTGAAATGGAACCAACAATTTCGGAAGTGGAAGTAACTGAAAATGAATCTGGAAACAATGAAGAAGAAATGGTTACAGAAAATGTTGACCGGCATAATTTTACCGCATTTGATAAAACACCCCAAAAATGTCCAGATTTACCCTCAGCGTCTGCAGAAGAAATGCCTACAAAAGTTTTGACTAAAGTTCATCCCATACCTAAATTACCAGCAATGACGTTGAAAAGAAAACAAAAGGCTATAGTCTCCAGAGAATATGCAAAAAATAAAAGCTAAAGAAAAGTGTAAGAAGGATGCAGTGACGAAGAAACTGAAGATATGTGAAAAAAGAAAGTAACGCGGAAAGAAAACAAGGAAAATAAAAAAAAAAGAAAATGACCGTTGTCTCTTCATCATCAGAAAGCGATATTGATGAACAAAGTTACAAAAGCTCCTCGAACGAAGATATTTCTGATGAAGAAGAGAATAGGTGAATTGAATGTACAGAAAATGATTATATATATATATGTATATTAAATATTAGATGCTTGAGTTTTGTACCATGTACAATCCTCTGCAATGTTTGTGGAAAAAAAGTTAAACGGGAAGCTATCAATAAGATTAAGAAAACAAAGAAAAATATTTAAATGTTATTTAGTAAATGCCACGTAAAACTGATTGTGGTGATTTGAAATTGATCTCGAAGTAATTTCTAAGACTGATTGTTGAGTTTTTATTTTAATTATCTTAAGTTTCTTCTATTTTGGTAATAATATTATAATGGGGCATTTTGTAATAGCCGTGAGGCATATTATCAACACATAGTGCTACAAAACGCCCCACCGAAGGTCTGAAAAAAATATTTTTTGTAACTAGTGTAATAAGAAATGTAACCAAATTCAAGTGCCATTTTGTAGTTTAAATATCATTTGTTGTATATATGATAAATTATGATTGATAAAAGTTTAGAGGGCATTTTATTGAGAATCCTGTAAAAGTGGGGCGTATTGTAGCGTTTTACCCTACATAATATTCTATAGAGAATTTCTTTCTAAAATTGTTTAACACTCGTACTTAATTATCTAGGCATTTGCATTCATTGCCTTTGCATTTTCTAAGGTTTGCCAAGTAAGTTGTTTTTTCGAGTCCTTTAAATCGATGATTATTTATTTAGTTTAGGATGACGTTTATATTATTATTTCATTGATAAATATTTAATTTAGGCTGACATGAATTTAAATTAATATGGTGATGGTCAAAAAGTTAACATTTTGAAGGTTTTAAGCAGCGAATATAATGGCGTTTCTGTTTCCACTTTATAGGGAAAATCGAAGTGCACGTAGTACGTTTCTATAGGGACTAGTATTGTTGATAGGTAAATTAAAATGTAATATGTTTTTATATGGCAACATCTGCTCAATCGTTTTCTGTATGTTCAAGCTTCTAACGTCAGTTTGCAATTAAGTTAAAAAAAAAATATTCTTTTACCGCAGAATACCTTTGGTTTCCATTCAAAATGCATCAGGTTATGGGTCTAGATACATTATCCTGCCGTGATTACGTAAAGCATAGAGAAGATTACTGTTTTGTCATGAAATACTCTTGGCCTCGGTGCGACGTGTGCTAGTTTTAAGGTTAAGCTGTCGGGAAGGAAAACTTGTCCTGTTGAGCAAGGACGGGACGAGTAGGAAGAACACGACGATGGATAACAACTTCAAAATACCTGGCTTGCACATCAAGCTTGAAAGGACATCAAATTGGTATCTATGGAAATTTCAATCTGTTACTTTACTACGAAATCAAGATTTACTAGAAGTAGTAGAAGGAAAGAGTATCAAACCGGATGTCAGGGCTGATAAGGCTTCATGGGACAAGGAAGATACAAAAGCCCAAACATGGCTTGTAACAAGAATGTCATAAAACGCGATGATGTATATAATAACTTGCACTACGCTCGCAGAGATGTGGAGGTAAATGGCTAGTGTTTATGAACAAAAATCTGAAACAAGTATCTACATCGTGTAACATCGTTTCTTGCAATTCAAATACGAAAACGGCACAGAGACATCTGTTTTTTTATCTAAAAGAGAAGAATTTAAAAATCAACCAAACGATGGGAGACGAGATTTCTGAAAAATTCGTCACGACAAAGGTGTTGGTGTCACTCCCAGATCATTACAAGCATTTTGTACTGCATGGGAGTGAGCGCCGGCAAATAAACAAATAAGAAAAAGAGAAGACGGCAAATAAGAAAATAAACGTACGACAATCTCATCCCTGGACTATTGATAGAACAGGAGCGATTGAAATAAAACGGAGAAATAACTCAGCAAGTGTCGGCTTTTGTTGCAAGGAGAGTGTATGTGTGCACATATACTCTCCTGTGTATGTATATATATACTAAATGTGAACAAATGTAATAGATTGGTGCGATCATTCATCAATATCAAAGCGAGTGTAGTAGTAACGTAAACAATCATAATAATAATTCAAGAAATAATAAATCTGATAAGAAGTGTTTTATTACAACAAAACAGGAGATTTTAAAAGCGAGTGTCAATACGTTCGTAATCGTAAATTCAAGTGGACATTTTCGAGTCTCAGTGGTTAGTGGACAACAGTACAAGTCGTCATATGTGCCGTGATCGAGATTTATTCAGAATATACTTTGCCATTAGATTAAATCAGTCATAGTCGGTAAGGGCTTATATTATATTAGTGCGCATGGTTGTGGACAGGGGCGGTACAGGTTTTTAAAGGTCGCGAATGGGTAAACATGACCATAAAAAATGTATTATATTTAAAATTAGATTGAACGTTCATGTAATTTTATTATGATTTTACTAAATTATGCGTTGTACATAAATTAATACAAAACGTTTAAATCAATCATTTCTCCTTTACTCTATATTATATTAATGAAAGACTACGACAAAATTAGCTGATTTGGTCAGACTTGTACATTTAATGAAAAGAAAATGTTTCCATGATATATTTTAATATACTTTTTGACAGAATCTTATAACATGTTATATAAACTTTTAAATTTCATAAAAAAATGATAGTATTTAATGTATCAATAATACGAGTACAGTACGAGTATCCTGCAGAATTTTAAAAGGTTTTTTTTTCTTTTGAAAATGATATTTCCAGTGATGTCTAATGTTTCTATAACCTCATGCTGTTTAACTGTAATTAATTTTTAGTTAGTAAAAAAAAATCCGAAGTATTTATATTATTTACCTAATAAATAGTGGTAATTTTTATCCATTACAATTGTAATAAATTAGGAATATAGTAAAAAATATAGGATTCGAAACGAAAAAAGTGACAACTTTATTTTTATCATCTGTGAGATAATAGTGTATTAAAATTATGAAATCATATTAAGCCTTTTTCGACGAAAATAAATCTAATAATTTCCTATAAAATAATGGTAAAAGAGTAAGGAAATTGAGAATATGATATCCATAAAATAATTCCTTTTTCCATTTCATATATTAACCTTTCCCCTTACCATTGGAAATATTAATATTTTGACGCCTGTTGACAATTAAAACCAGGCCGAAAAATAATGATATAAATCATCAATGTTATTCCTATTGTCCTCTGTACTGTTTCATGCAAAGTGACACTTTCTTGCGAACATATGTGAACACATCATTTAACTTCGCAGTGTCTGACCTATTCCAATGTAGAAAGATGTTAAGGTAAAAAAAGCTGAGGAGGTGCACAACGTAATTTATAACGCCACGAATTGCATAGTTTCGTTTCTTCAATTTTTAAGACCAAGTTATTTTGATTTGTTTTCATTTATTCACAATTTATAAACAAGTACCTTGGGTCGTTTTATTCATATTTTAGATATCTACATATAAGACGATAAGTGTATTTCTCTCCTTGTGTCAGAAAACTTGATCTTTGTATTAGAATCCGATGACTCAAAGGACTGTTATAGATTATGTTATCTTATATCCTCGTTAGTATGGATCGAATAATGAGTAAAAATTAGGAGTAAATTAGAAATACAGGAATGAGGGATACCCGAAACTGGAAACAAAATTTATCGGCATTTATTAACGGGTAAGTTTTACAATGAAATAATTAAAAAAACGATTGCTGTGAGAAAAACCGTGAGTTCTTTTTAATTATTTAACAAAAGCTATTGTGTTCGTCTAGATGAAGGGGCATTTTAATTTAATGTTTATTTTTTTTGTTCATTGTTAACTTTCACTACGGGCAAAGATAAAAACACATTTTCATGATTTTATTTATAATTGTGTCTCTACTGCATAGAAAGTAAACTTCCGAACTGGCATACGTTGTTACATGATAATTTTAGATAGTATCGAAAATAGCAATGCCGTATTAAATTTAAAAAAATAAGATATTTCGTTTCTTATTTAACTTTTAGAGCTTTGACTTTGAAGGAAAAACATAGGATCCATACCATATGTAAGAAACATACGTAAGTCTAGGGATGTAATATAAAGAAAAATTCGTATATTTTTCAAATTGGTTTCCTAGAAGTATGATCACTCAAAATAATACCGCCAATCTGCACATAAAGCCAAAAGTAGTTCTAAGTGATTCATGCCACTATTACAGACTTAACATATATAGATTTGTTTATTTTGGGAATTTGTCTGGAAAAGTTATAAACCTTAGAACTGGAAATGAAATAAAAATATTTAAAATATTTTGATGGTACGAGTACCAATTTGCGACAGTTATTTTTCAACGAATATTATTATTTTATTCACAAATATACTTGTATAAGCTAGTATGAACCAATGGCGGATTAACTTCGATAAAATATTTACACCCCCATTAATACAGCATTTTTAGAGTGTACATGTCGCTAACAGCGACACTCTTAATATGCCGACACTCAAAGTTCTCGATTCGTCAAAATATAAAATTTAATGCTGAATAAAATAAACTTGTAATATTTATCACAGAATCAACGGTTCCTGATATATTTAGCTTTTTACAAAGGCGGGAAATTTAGCATAACAACAACTTGGCAAATTATTCAGATAACCTATATTTTTATTGTTTACTTTCTGTGCAATGAGATCGGAAGAAATTTAAGAAGAAAAGGATGCGTTTCGAAAGGATATTCATATCTATATTTTTGAAAGCTTTCCAGTGTGAGAAGTGATTGACGTGGAAATTAAAACTTCAATATTATCTCAAGTTGCTGTCAAATCTATGAATTTCTTGACAAATTTTATGTTTTTTTTCGAGATTGTAATGAAATGAAATTGGACAATAATAACTGATTTCGAAAATCAATATTAATGTGAATTAATTTTTGTAAATATTTACAATATTAAGAGAATCTGCGTGACTAGTACTAAGCTAAACGTGAAAGACGTTTTTTGACATATGAATTTTACATTTAAATTTTACATAATTGCATGCTCATTCATATACGTCGTAATATTTAACACGCATAGTAGTTAAAAGTTAAAAGAAACACGAAACAACACAAGTTACAAAAGGCACAAGTTACGTATTTAAAAATTACTTTCTATTATCTTAAAGCATCCTTGAATTTAGTTATTTTTTTGGTACTATTTTGTGTCTTATTTACATTTATATTTTATTAAATTATATTCCTTAAAAACTAATCAATTTATAAAAACGTATACCATAGAATGTCTTCTAAAATACATTCGTATTAATAAGAATTTCTGCGACTATCGCAAAGACTAATATGAGATCGGTTAACAAAAGGATATATTTTAATGGTTTTAGTCTGTATGTAGACACAAATTACTCCATGTTATTGGAAATAATAATTGTAACATTTAATTCAAATTGCGAAATTAAACCTGCATTTTTCTATTATTATTTATGCCACAGATCTGTTTATGTAAAATTATGCTATAGAAAGTTACAATTCACTCTACGTCATTAAATTGTTTATAGGTTTTAATTTAGTTTATATTGTCTATTTTATACACACTCTTGTGCAAAATAATGTAAACAGAAGGTGCAATTTTATGTAGTTAGTGGCAATCACGTCGCCAACTGCATCCCCCTATTTTCCAGTTGATTGTCAGAGTTAGGTTGTAAGGCTATTTATGTGGTATTTCGTTATATTTTTAGTTGATCTATACATATTTCTGTAATCTTAACTTTTTGTGGCACGTGATCGTTGAGAATAATTATCACGCTTAGGAAAATCAGTAGAATTTTTAAATTTATAATTCTGGTATATTTGCTCGAAACAAATAATATTTGAATGAAATATAAATGTATGTGCTCTTAATGGCTTATTAAGTAATGGAAAAACACTGAGTTGATTTTATTGCAGAGAACAGGGCAATGCAAGAGAAGTGCTATTGGTATTAAAATAAAAATGAGACCCCAAAAAAACACAAAGATTTGATAGTAGTTGAAATGAAAATAATCTCTTTTACCTATTGTAGTATATTCTTAAAGTTATACAGAAAGCCCGAAGGTCGTTCAAAAAGCAGTATATAATCTGCGTGCAATTTAAATTTGGATCAAATATTTTTTTTTATTTAGCTATCAACCGGATATTATATCTAAATTATTGTTTTATTAATTAATTCTTTGTTAATTACATAAAATCATAAATAAAAAATGCAAATTATACGAGGGAAATTCAAATTGTCGAAACGCAGCACTAATGATTAGAACGAAATGTGACATGATTTTGTATAGTATTTGTTATATTTGATAAGAAAAAAATTGACTATTTGCAGTATTTTACGTACCTTTTATATTTTTTACGTCATAGTAAGATTGAGAATTATCTAAAATAATGACTCAAAGAGGTGTTGTGAAAGCACAATACGATAACCGAAAATGGTTGCATTCCTGATAACATCATATTTTACTTCTAACTCAGATTTGTCAAAGGAGTGGAAGCTACAGAAGAAGGTTTAATAAAATATTTATAATCATACATTAATTACGTGTTTACATATAAACACACCATAAATAGAGAGCAGTAAACAAACTATAATCTTTTAAAATCATGATTGCATAGTGTGTATATTTTATTACGTTTTATGAAATATTATTTACATTCAGTGAAGTTTATTACGTTTCAGTTAAGTCACATTTTAAGTATTTTGACATTGTAATGTAGTTTTTCTTAACGTAAAAAACAAAAAAAGAACAAAGTTATATTAAAATTTTGTATACTAACATATGTGCACAGTTATCTGCTGCTTGTGTGATTAACATTCAATACAAAACTCACTTATGATTAAATAAAATCATGCCAGCTATCCAAATAAAACATATTTACAATAAAATGTATTTACAAATGCAATGCAATTACAACAAAGCAAACAACTTGTTGAAGATACTTCGTCCCTTCTTATAAACTTACATCATTTTTGCATCTATCGGGGCATGAAAAAATACATTCTAGTAGAAAAAATAGTTCTAGCACTTCTAGTAGTATTTTTGCACCTGGGCATAACACAATACAATAAACTGTCTTTCAAGCTTCTTCAACGGAATAAACTGCCATTATATTAAAATATATTTAAATTAATGAGAACGCAGACAGTAAACAAACGCCAGACATAATTTGTGACGTTCTCCAAGGCGCAGGAAAACGCTACGTATAAACAGCCTAAATTTTTAAATTAAATATTTTTTTTTACATTTAATTGGGCATTGCCAATAGTATATATATTTGTTAATGTGCTTTAACGATATAAACAGTGAAACAAAAATATGAAAAAAATATATATACTGATGTAACGAGGAAAAGAAGTTACTTTCGACCCGCTTGTAAGTATAGGTAACGGCGGAAATTTGAAATTTATATGTCTGGTGGCATAAAGTTAATTAGTCTGGTAAGTAATATATCTGGTATATAAGGTAAGTAATATATCTGGTATATATAAGTAATATATCTGGTTTTATTTCGTTTCGCGATATAAACCTCCAAAAATCGTTAATGTTAATACCCCCTGGCTTATTGACAGATCATCAAAATTTATCGATCATTTTGAATGTGTCTAGGATGGTGAAATATAAGTAATATTATGTTTACATATGGCAGGAAAAATAAGAAAATAGTAAAAGCGTATCAGAAGACCGGAATATTGAGCGCGACGTTGAGTTTTCAGCTGTTTTATGAGAGTTTATATGGAGATACACCGCATTAATAACTGGTATGGAGAAACACGGTATCAATAGTTATAAACTAACTAGAACTACGAATATGCAATTCCCACTTAATATTAAAAGTCAAAGAGAATCCGATAGTACAATACAACATAATCAGATTCATTTATTGACCTGATTTTAACATAGTTTATTCAAGAACTGACACAAGTGGCTTCACGCAAGTATAATGCAACGATTTAATATCGTAAACCAACTAAACCACAATTGAGAAAAAGATCTGCTAAGAAATAAACAGAGATTTAATGAAAATTATATGCAAAAACATGGCAAAAATAAAATTTTAATTAAGCTTTAAAAAAATAAATATTTAAAAATGATTTGGCTCCCCAATTAAATACTAGGTAAGCATAACAAAAATGTTTAAGTGCAAACGTCAGTATTTAATTGAAAACATATTTTATCATTAAGTTCCTCGTCTTTATAAAGGTAAACATTTGTTTTCGTAGCGTAAGACTTACTTATATTAAAATGCCATTTTTATTTCAGTTTGCTTTTTCTTTCATTCTTGTATTGAAATTTGTTTTCTAACGGGATTTTATATAAGGTTTTTAGTTTCTGAATTTAATTTTTTTTATATTATTTTCTATTTCGGGGTTCATTAATTTTCATGCATTCTTGTAATAATCTTGTATAATATTTCTCATAAAATAATCAAAAGAATAAGTATGAATTGCAATATTACTGATCATTTTTTTTAAATGGAACTATTAAACATTGTAATTATTCATAAAAATAAGTTTCACTGTGAGTAGTTACATTCCCATTACAAAATAAAGCAAAACTATTTTACCCAAATATTTGCTTAATTCTCGAATTATACATCACCGTAACTAATAGTATATAGTCACATATATAAATGCCTTATTGATGTCACGAATTCTCCATATTACATTTTTCCGAAGGCATTTTTAAATTATTTTTAACCAATCTGATTACAAATGACTGAAAAATACCTTCGGAAAAATTATAATCAATCTGATATATGCGTGTAAAAATAAAATTATGTGGATACCTGTATTGAAAAATTATTATTAACTTTGGTCTACTTATTTAGGAGCTACGCCTTCTAGTGTAGAAACATATTTTCCTTTAGTAGGATAATAAAAATCATACCGTTTGTATCAACAAACTCAATCAATTATTCCAAGCATTACTTAAAATTGAAGCACCAGCATTGAAATACTTGAAGAATAAATATATAAAATGTTATTTATTAAATATTGTGAGCTAATAAAAATAAAAGGCTGTCTATATCCGCACGATTTATCTTATTGGTTAATTTTTTGATATAACTAAAAATTAATGGCGAAATTTTTATTGAACCTGGTTTAGATACGGGCATTACAAATTTTAAACTCTTTCATTTTTTTAGTCCTATAATTACTCTGAACAAATATGCTTGCCAAGATCTATTTCGAGAGTGAATTTGATGAATTATGGAGCTCCTTATATATATATGTTTTTTTAAAATATTCATTTGGTTAATGTAGATGGTTATTAATTAATATAAAAACGGAAATATTATATAGTATATGTATTCAAATGAACGTGATGAACAATGACTATTATAGATGTGTAACTCACGAGTGAAAGATATAAAAGATATAGCCCATATGTTATGATAACATATGCCACTCGCTCCCATGAAATCAAAATATATTGATATATCACTAGCTCGGGGGTGATTGGCGTTTTTTTCGTTTCACCAAATCAATTATTCGTCGCGTCGTGAAGATAGATATGAAAGTATACGTTTAGAAGCTACATGAAAGAGAAAGAAAGTGATCAAACTGTTTAATCAAATATGCAGCTGGGTCATGATAGACGATGAAGCTATTCGCGATCGAATGTGAATGTGGTAAAGTATATTTTAGTCCATTAGAGATATAGTATACTTTAGTTCGTTCAAAATATTTGAGTAAATAAACACTTTTTCATATATTTTTAAAATTGTAACTTGAATTTTTTTGAAATAAGCCAATTTATGCCAATTTATTTAATTATCATTAAAGTTATTTTATATAAAATTTTAATCTAGGTTGACATACCTAAATCTTAAAACTGCAAAGTATTAAGAAAAATCAAGTGGATACTCTGAAAATTTTTGGAATATCCAAAGTGCAACCAAATACCGATTTATGAAGTAATTAATTTCCGTAAATAGTCGCCGTAGCATTCTAAGCATTGTATCATACCAAAGATCCACTGAGGGAAGCACTCGACCCACTTTTCCTTGAACACAGCTTTTTTGTTTTCTTTTTTCATTGTCGAGTCAGGTTGCCTAAAAAAACATTCATTACATGGTTTAGGTTTAGTGACCATTCGCCTATCAGTTTGGTCTAGACCTAAGCTCCTATGCATGAACTCGGTATGTAAAATACCTCTCATCAATCTTTCATTTGTAATGTGCGTGAAAAAACTACTATTTATATCATGTCTTGAAAAATCCCTTATGTACGGTGCATAAGGCACTAACTAAATGCGCCGATGGTAATTCGAAAATAATTTAATGCTAGAAACATTATATCTTGTAATAAAGTGCAGAAAATATTTAATTTAGGAGGTTATTAGGTAATCCAATTGCTTGAGAAGCAAAATGGTAATCAATAAGTAAGATGACGTTAAGGACATAGTGAATTTATTGCGACAATTATATGATACATTCAGAGAAATGTAAGGCGGTTCTCCTTGTTATTATCACAAAGCATTTAACATGGTCTATAATAATTGATGGGCAATGTGAGTTATAATATATATGGTATGGTTAAGCATGATCGAGTTGGTCTGCGCGCCAGCCACATATTCAACGTCTTCCACTTTGTCTTTGCCCGAAGCTGTATAACAGGTAGTTGAGCAGATTTTAAGAGTAGGGCGAATTATTATTTAGTTTTCCTTCTATTATTTTAGTACACTAAAAATATCGAATTTAATATAATGTGCATAGCAACAGTTATTGTGTAGTAATACCTATTTATATGAGATTAATGTTGTTATAATAGCATGAATAATACCATATTGAATTTTATGGTAAGAATAAATGTATATTTAAGCATTAGAAAACAAGATGCCCATACGACTTTGATGCTGTCATTGAACCTGTGAGTGACCAATTATATTTTCGGTATATTAGCTGTTCGACTCTCTCGATATATCAGTTCAAGGTGGTATAAAGATATAAATAACTAAACATGTAGAAGTGTAAACATCTAATATAAAAACTTGAAATAAGTCATTTTAAGTTAATTATTTACAAATTAAGCAATGATATGATATGAACATTTCATATATGTAGTTTCGGGTCGTTAGTTATAGTTATGAATTCTTGGACTCTAAATATTTGACCCAATTTTTGGTATAAAGAAATTTGTGAATATAGAAAATATGGCAAAAATAAAATACTTAACTGTGTACTTTTCCATGTACCAACTGATGAAAGTACTACAAGGCTTTAATTTATATATGAATCTAAAATTATGCAACAAGAATCCTTCTGACCATTCATAGTAAGTAAAAACTAAAAGAAATTAAAATTCAAAGAGAACTCTTGCATTAACAGTAACATTCACTGCTGATACAGTTATCATTACACGGACCAAAGATATGTCACAATCCAAAATAAAACTAAATAATTATAAATAAAATAAGCAAATGGACACAAAAATGCACAAAAAACAAAACGTGTGCATTTTTGTGTCCATTTAATATTCCAGTTCTCTTATTTATTATTAATTATATATTTATTTTAGCTTCTTTCTTAATACAATCAATATATAGGTATTTATATTACAAATTTTTAAAAAAACATAGGAAAAAGAAAAGCGTGGAATTAAATATAAAATACGAACAACCTCTTTATCTGCTAAAATTAAACCCAAAACTTTCACATGTAAATATTTAAGTGCTCATACTTTTTCTATTCGACTTCGTAGATATAAAAGTATTATTTCTTTTTCACATAAATATGTTCCCTAGTCTACCGTTTAGAGGCTTAAGAATATTTTGAACACTCAAGGTCTGTGAGACTCTGAAATATCGTTATAGTTTTCTATGAAATTTAAATAAGCTCAGAGTATTTCTGTTTTTAATAATTTTTTGGAGATGAGAGGTTGAAATTAAGGGGTTGAGAATTGTCACATTAAACTCTAAAAACAAATAATTTTGGATTTCTGACCAATAAAATGACCATATTTTAATTGACGTTATTCTACAAAGCACGTAAAATAAAAAAAATATCTTCCAGTGCTTTATTTGGCTCTTCTAAAAATTCCTTACGAATTTTTAAATGCTAGTTTCTACATTAAATGGTTTCATTTATGATAGATATAGATACGAATTTTTACACGAGAATACGTAATTTTTAATCTTAACGGAGTTCCATACTATGTCTGGTTTTAATATTCTTATATATTTCTTACTATGTCTTCTTTATTAGTTGCGCATATTATTATTCATGGCCTGCGATTGAATAAATATATAGAGAGACATAAAATAATAGCGATATTAGATGTAATAATTGTCTTCGTATTTCTTTTAGTGAGCTTTTTATGTGCAAGTTTCGCCTGAACAAGTCAATCAATAACGTTAGTTGAATTAATATGTTGTTACAATTGGTGACATAAATACGAAATAATCGATAGATATACATGATTAATTATTTGTACAAATTTTTCATTAAGCGACAGATATGAGGTGAGTAATTATATTTGTAAATTTGATATCGGTGAGCATATTCGTTTGCCGGCGTTTTCGTTTCATATTACAAAGAGCACTAGCACTTCGAAGAAAATGCCATATTAAAAGTATTACTCAATATTTACGAAAAATTTTTAAACTCGTTTGAAATTAAAAATATGTTTTCTTTACTTCGACATTTTTTTATAATGCAACAACGTCTTATACAACGCCGTTATAACCGGTCTTAAATTGAAAGACCAACGATGCCGTGATATATATAATTAAAAGGACATTCTATATTTGTCATATTTTTGCGGAACCTTAAAGGTATGTACGATATGTAAGATTAAGTGGAGCTTAATTGTTACCGACTACTCTACTCTGTTGTAACATGAAATATGTATGTAAATATACGTATAGATATTTTATTAATAATTATTAACTTTAAATTACTACATTGAACGAATTAATATATATTTTACTGGTTTCAAATTAAAACTTTAACCAAAGCACTTTTAAAATAGACATAGGTATATTATTCGTTGTTTTTATTATTAATAATATAATCTACAGGAAGCTGAGTTGCTCAACAGTGTAACTACATGACGATATAAACACTATCTGTGTTTCCGCAGTTTATTTATTTAAAATTTCATCAAATCTGTTACTAATTTATAAGTTACTTATGAATTGTAAACTTAAACTTTTCATTATATATTTACTAATTGATTTCGCATATCATAAAATGCATTATTCACTTAATATCTACAGAAATAGTTTTATATTCAAAAAAATCATGTCGCCATCACCAGAAACAGAACAATAGACAGACATCGGAAAAATAAGAAAAAAATTAATAAGCCATGTCTAATATTGGTCACTCGATAAGTTGATATTATTAAGAGTGGAAAGGTAATTCTTTTGTGTTTAATATGTATACATTTTTGCAATTTCGTCATGAGTATGTAATTATGACTGTAAATAATTTTATGCATAAGCAACTAAACCGATTTAAGTTATTATTTAAAATTTTAGGCAACGTGCTAGTAAATGGCGACAATATATTTTTTAATAAATTAAATAAAAATATTTGTTTATGTTGAATGTTTAACCCTTTGTGTAAGAATTATAAAAGAAAGAAACGAACCAGAAATAATACAAAGAAAATGAATTGAAATATAATTTTTAAAGGTGGTTTCACACAGATGCTTTGCTTGTGCAAAATAGACCATTCCAGCATGTTGTTTTACTTCTTTTCTTATAATGATTATTTGTGTTCAGCAATTTTTGTGTTGTTTATTTTTTCTCAGATTTCAAATAATCGTCGGAAGTCAATAAAAACCTAATATCTTACGTCGCTACCTTTAAATATTTCGTAAACCTCACGCAATCTTAGACTCTTATGTTCATATCTTTACTCTCAATCTCGATGATATCATTTATAGTTGATGTTTCTCTCGCTTTCAAGAAAATTATAATCATAAAATTTCAAGTTTGTTGGCTTTATAGTTGCGGAGAATTTGGGATGAGTCAGCTATAATTTTTCTTTCATATGTATAGATAATAATTATATCCAGAAGTAGAATTCTAATCACTGTGCACATTAAGTTGAATCAAATATTATGGAAATAAATGATTATTAACTTAAAGGTTAATACGCAGATATAAATTTGATATTTCAAAAATTACCTTCACTAAAATATTTACAGCCATTTCAATACAGTTCTTCCTCTAAAAATATGCCACTAATGACGATGCTTGCCATCCAGTAGTGATGAATTAAAGACATGATCCAATGCCGAAAGTATAGAAGAAAAACTACATTTATATCTTAGATATCATACACAAATTTATGATTTCCTTTCTACAAGTCAACAAATGAGTACCGATACATAAATCGATACATAAATTTATACGATCCCAAGCACAATTACAACTCATTAATTAGTAATAAATTTTCAGACTTAATCTGTAACCTTCTCTCTTTATGCTTTTCAATTACGGTATCTACATTATATAGCAAGCTCCGACAGAGGACGACGAGCAACACTACGGTGCAAAGTTGAAGTTGTCAGTGAGTACAAAGCAGATTGTCATTTTATTTGCGTGACGTTTGTTTTAGATGGGAAGAAGCAGTCAGGGATTCAATGAATCCTCAGTTGACACTTGATTGTATAAAATAAGGTCCCAGCCAACCGAGTTGATACCGATTTAGTCTCAAAAATACATAGAATAAATATCAGTACCCATCTTTATTTTGCAATATAACACCAATTTTCTTAATATTTTTTAAGTGAAGTCAAAATTAAGTAAATAAGGTTATTACAGGATATTTGCTGATTCGATAGCAGTACAAAAGGCTCCTTATGGAATATTTTATTAGGACATATTTTAAAATACACCATTATACGTTTATCATTCTTCTGCTTCTAACAATTGTCTTGATTATTTTTATTATACTTACACCATAAACCGTTTTTCTGTTCATATATAATCTTATAAAAGGAAAATAGATCCTGAAATAAATAATTTAACTATAAGTTTTCACTGTGTCTGCTCCGTCAAGTACGATCAAATATAAAGAAAATGTGTTTTTAAATAAATAAGAAATTGTAGATATATCTCATCCAAAAAATAAAACAGTCATCTATGTTCGAGTTGCGCTGTATTCGAACCAATATATTGACAAAATTATAAGCAATTCTGTACTTTCTATTCAGTAGAAATTAGTTTCGTAATTTATTTTTATTCATTTAGGTAATCTAACATCATTAAGTTAGCAAGATATACTAACGATGATATACTTCTAACATTTTCAAAGAATGCATTTAGCTTCGAGATATAATCGTTTGCTTCAAAATTAATTTACGACTTAATAAAATACTAAATGGTACAATTAAATAAATTGAATATAAAGTTAAGAAATATGTAAAATATGAAACTCTGAATACGTCGGCAGAATTCCGTACCAGTATATAGTTTTAAAAATAATTTAATATGATAAAATATAAAGTACAATTACATAATTAATAAGCTCAAAATTGCGAGTACTTTATATATTTCAAAATGATTTCACTTTATTGGATATAAATTGAGTTTTTCGAGCTTATGATGTTAGATCACAACTATCTACCTAATATACTCGAAACGACAATGTCGGTAAGTTATTTAATTTTCATTCTAATTTTTTTTATTTTATATTATTTTAATATTTATTTTAATATTTAAATATTGTACCTCAATCTACTTAAAAATGATGATTCTCAAATTAATTCATGCTGCTTTGCACAAGATTCTAGATTACTAGGATACGGTGATGAATCTATGAACGAAAAGTCACATGATAATAAAATAACTTACATAATAATTTTTAAAGTGGTCGAGTATATGAGATAGATAATTATGATCTAACGTTATATCATCCAAATGCTAAGTTTTTATTCAAAACAGTGAAAGTGTTTGAATAATTTAATGGTACTCGCAATTATTTTTAAATTATTAATTATTTTCATTAATGAATAACCTAATTATTTTTAATTTTAATTGTTTTTACCTTATAATTATTTAAATTCAAAATTAAAATGGTGATTTTTTTCAAATTATGTTTATAATTATATACTGGTATGCAATTCCTCTAACGTTTAGTATTAATAACTTGCTAAAATATACAATTTAGTAAAAAGCCACAACTTATCTTTAAATCAATGATTATATTTTTAAAGTTACATACTTTAAAAATATAATCATCTTCAAAGGTTTCATCAGCCCTTTTAAAATGTAGAAAGGTAACTAATTATATCATAGTTAGTACATCTTACTAAGGTAAGTGATGACACATAATGTAAGTAAAGATAAATTATGAGACTATTTTCTA
This sequence comes from Druceiella hillmani, assembly GCA_039881145.1. Classification (NCBI taxonomy): domain Eukaryota; kingdom Metazoa; phylum Arthropoda; class Insecta; order Lepidoptera; family Hepialidae; genus Druceiella; species Druceiella hillmani. Next base: position 45,837,553 of record JAYKKI010000004.1, read on the forward strand.
ACGAATAGAAAGTACATTAGTGCTTCTAATTCTCTCTATATTAACTCATGTACAGCGCGGCTCACACATAACATTTATGTTGGATGAGTAAGGTATATCCCTAATTCCTTACTTGTTTCAGAACATATTTGCTTCATATTATAGATCATATGGGGAGGAGCAAATAAGGAGAAAATTGTTTTGAAATAAGTTATTTATTTAAGAATATATTTTCTCAATATATTAGTTCATGTACGGAGAAGCAGATATGGAGAAAATGGTCTTACAGTATGAGGATTAGGTTAGGTTAAGTGAAGAAAAGTGTTGTGGAGCTTATACTCTCTTTGAACTTATTCTTTATATATATTCTTGCCAGCAAAATAAGTCTAAAACAAATATAGCGGTGGAATGGAGTCAATTTTAGAAGAGATTGATACCTAAACGAAAGAAAGCTTTCCTATGGAGGAAGAAGATCAAGATGACATAAAAAAAAGTTGAATGGATTTATACGTAGGTGCAAAAATATTATATTTATGTAACAAATAAACGCTGATAAATTAAACAATTTCGTGCAGCTTTTTATGTTGTGAGGAATTTTGTAATATCATTTCATGGAGTTCGTAAAATATAATTTCAATTTTAATTATTTCAGTACGCGTTTATTTTTGTTTCTTCTTTTAACGTCAAATAAATATATTAATTTACCAAAAAAAAATTTGTCAAATAAATATAAAAATTTAATTTAACAATGCAATTTTTATTTTTTCATTTTAGATGAATTTCCCAGAAATACAAATCCAAATCTATTTTAACGTTGCACAATAAAATTTAATGTCAAGTTTCGTTGATAGAACTTTCGTATTTTAAAAATAACAATATATACTTACACAATAAAATTTCATTACATTTTTTTATATGGAAGCTAACATGAAATCTGCTAGAAATCAACCAAATATTACTGATAATCTTTAGGAAAAATAGCCCCTTTTTACGATTTGTTTTCCCTAAGATTTTTAACTATATAAATATATATATAATCTTAAAACTGAATTATTATTTCCTTTAAGTAGATCTGTGACTCTATATACTGCAAGCTTTCGTTTATTTACGTTGTAGTTACGCTTAAGGAAATAATTTATTTAAAAGTTTCTTAAAAATACTTATTATAAGGCATTAGATATTATTAATAATCCATTGCAAAAGTCGTGAAATTCTCATGAGATGAAGAAAATTAATTAGCTGTTACGGAAGAAATCATTATTATATTGATTGAGACAAAATATGCTCCATCCGACCTTTCTTTCTCAGAATCAAACAACCCATTATTATACGTATATGGGTTTATAATTTTTTTTTTAAACTGAATAGATATCTAAGTAATATGTTTCATGATGTATATGGTACATAATGGAAAATGCGTTTTAATGATGCAATTAGAGTAGTTTTTGATTATGATTTTCAGACCGCTTGGTTTCTGAAAAATCTAAGTGTGTGGCCTATTTTATCTTTCCTATGCGTAAAAATATTGTGCGTTTTTAAAGAATTATGACATTTAGAAGCATCACTATAGTTTTACGCAGCCTTTGTATTGGTTTCTAAAAGTCCATGTTTTTTCGTAATTTATTTTTCTTAATCCATGTTTTTCATTATACCTCTGAAGATGCAATTACAAAAAAAATGTTTTGAAGTACTTTCAAGTGGCCTTTAAAATGTTCAAATGCTACTAAATATAAAATATATGGAATTAAACAATATATTTTAAGTACTTGCTTCCCCACCCCCCGAGCTCTTTAAAATTTCGAAATCAATATTTTTACGTTGTAACTATTAAGGTAAGTGCGATCTTATATATTTCATTACTATGCCGAATTTAAAGTTCCTACGTCGAGCACTTTCTGAAAAAAAAACAACTGTGACCGACGGATGACAGGCATGATCTTATAATGGTTGAAACTTTATTAGGTCAGTCACCGGTTATGGAACAAAAATCAAATAGATTTAGGAGATGATATCAATGAATGAGTGAAAATGAAGCGGATAAAGAAAATGTGGAAGACGGGGAAAGACATGAGCCCATTGGGACTAAGGAATATTGGGAACGTGAGAAACCGGAAAATTATGAGTTTACATTACATTCAAATATTCTGTCTACGCATTTTACATTCAATTTTCTTAACGTATCTGAAAGTTCAGTTTAGCATGAATTTCTATAGTTTTTAGTGCCACGTACTTCAAAATAAAAAAAAAACAACCAAGTGCAAGTCGGGCTCGTGCACGAAGGGCTCCAGAGCACCGAACAATAGGAAACTTACTTCGTATGCAAAAATGTAAAATAGAATTAAATATTTACGCTTTTATAATGAATTAAATGAAGACTGCAACTAAAATAAGTTTGTATTTCTGTGAAAAACAAAGTTATTTCTACTGTCGGTACTGAAAATATCCCATATCTCGACAACTACAAAACATATCATTTTATACCAATTTTTTCCATATTTATTTTAATTTCTACTTACCTAATTTTTTGCACAATTTAACACACGTTAATTGAATAGTTAGGGAGGCGGGGCACATTTTTTTAGATTTTGACTATCAATTTAAACAAAAAAGTTATTTTGAAATCTCTGCGTCATTTTTAAGGCCCAACTGGCGATACTCCGCGTACCTAAGTCTCTGGATATTTTTTCCGTCCCACGGTATATCTATAGAGTGCACCCCTAATAATATTTTTTTTTCATAATTCCACTATTTCATTGTATAACGGTTAATAGAAGATACCTACCATCCTAATTTCGTCTATATAATGCCACTAGTCTCCGAATAAAATGCCTGTGACACACGGACATACGGGTGAACAGACAGACAAACGGTCAGACGGACAGGATAAAATTAAAAGGATTCCGTTTTTGCAATTTCGCTACGGAATCCTAAAAAGTGTATCAACCCGCATATATTTTAAAATCTCAGATTTTCAATTTCATGTATCTTGTATCCTAAATTATTTCTTATAAATTTTGTGTAAGATAATTGACATTGTTATTAAAAACCATACAAAATTTATTCCCCTCCTATTTCAAAGACTGCTAAAGTCAAATTATGAACAAAAACCGACTAAGTGCGAGTCTTGCACGCCAATCGAGGGTTTTGCACGTCATTTGAAATAATATCACTTGTCATATATTATCAGTAATATAGATTTCTCAGTAAAATAAATATTTATTAATAACCAATGTAAGTAAGTATGGAGCATATGTACAAACGTTTTTGTTAATATTTGAAAAATGATTACATCAACTATCAATGTTATTGTTTTATTACAACCTTCGCGCAGATGTAAAAATGCATTTTCGTAAATTTAGGTTCGTTTTAGTTTCAATTTAGGTTCCAGAAAAAAAGCGCCCGAAACATATTTTTTGCATATTTTTCTATATGATTTCGAAAATATACTGCCTAATATTATGAAAAATATGTTTCTGCTACTTGTCTAGGACTTTTAAACGATACCCGTGTGTGGTATTCTATATATGAGGTATTTAAAAAACAATATTTGCGTTTCGAGAATTTGCCACTCCCCAAATTTCACACATATCTTCACAAAAAAACTCAAATATTTTTAATTTGTTCTATTGAAATGTATGCAGTATGCTACACATTTTAAATACGACAAATTTCAAATTTTTACTTTAAACGATTTCTTAATAAAATGGCTATGACAAGGAGATATATGGACATTGATTGATGTTATAAGGGTATCTGTTTTTTTTCTTTTGGTGTACGAAATCCTAAAAAGCAACGCTACTTAAAGTTATCTAAATTTTACCGGAAAACTATTTATGCAATACTTTCGGAAATAATGTCCTTAACAACAGCGGGTTTGTTATAATCTGAAGTGAAAAGTTTAGTATCGATTAGTTCGTGACGAAATGAATGAGAAAATTATATGAAATGATGTTATAGTGGGAAATAGAGGAAGAAGATGAAGTAACATTTACAATAAAAAACCAAAAGAAGTCAAGAGTGATGCTGCGCGGAAAGATAGAAATGTAGGTATTAAAAGTATATGTATCCCGACACATAGAAATTATGTTTTATATCCTTAATTAAATTAGTAAGATTTCATACCTTCGAAGAAAAAAGGAAACCCTTAGGACATCAGCCATATGTCGGCTCAGTCTTCCTATGTCTAAGTCCTAAAAACCATGCAACGTAGAAGGTTGAAATTTACAATCTCTTTGGAAAAATATGAGATTTTTTATTAACTTACATATTTTTGATGAGCAAACTTTTCTAAAATATTAATTTAAGAATTAATATCTTCCATTTCTAAAGTATTAATTTTTTTAATTTATTTATCGTGTGGATATCATTTGAACAGGTTTGTTAAGAGAACCACAAAAATATTGTTAACCCTAATAACGCAAGTTCTACTTACACTTGAAAGGATTTTTAAACTAAAAATAGTGTAGATAATATTTCACAATATCAGCTATTAATGCTAAACTATGTCGAAATTATGATAATAGAAGAAAACAATGGTCGCAAAGCGGAATGACTATTAGCGGAATGTTAAATGTACGCATTCGTAATTACCGTGCACTTGACAGTAAATCTCAACAATGTGTTAAATATAAAAAGGGTAAATTATCAAATGATGCTAAAAGAAGTAAACAAATAAGTTAGTCTTGTTAACAGCTGCTTTAAATATTTTGAAAGCACGACTTTTGGATCATGGTAGTGTTAGCCTGTTAAATAATGATAGCGAAATGAAAAGGGAAACATTTATTAAAGGGAAGAGAGAGGGCGAGAGAGCGGAAGGGAGAGTGCAAAAAAAAACGATGGATAGATTACGAACTTCACGAACGGAACAAGAGCAAGGAGGCTTTTATTTGGACCAGAGAGATGATGAATGGAGAAGAATATTATCAGCGTAACAAAAACTGATAGCTTGTCAGCGAGAAGTAAGGAAGAATGAGTATTGATATATCTCATTAACTAAGACTAATTTGCCGTCATTTTTTTGACAAAAGAATGAATTTATTTGTTACTGTTGAAATAGGTGAGCACAAAGTATTATGCACAATACAATTTTAACGCTGTCCTGATAGTTTTTATAGTATCATTGGAATACCATCTCTATATTAAAAGTAGAAGAAAAAGGGAGTGTTTATAAGGTTTGATACCTTAGTTACATTCAGAATTAGTTCTTGTTGTGTTATTAATTTAACACCGTAGTCATACTCAGAATTAATTCTTTTTGTATTATTTTACTTCAGTCGGTACCTACAATAAAATAAAATATTGTTATTATGCAAATTAACACTCATTTCCTAATAAATTTATCTTTTGTAATTTTTAATGTTAGTAAAGTTACTGTTTACTGGAACTTGACATTAAAAAATTTGTATTTTAGCAAAATATGATTATTATAATTATGTGAACAGATCAATAGTCCTTCAGTATCAGTGATAATGATTAATTATGGACAATGACCATTTTCTTTTGAATAAGTCTCGTAAGCAGAGTTGATGATGAATAAAAATGACCTCAAATGGCAAAGAATAAACGCAATATATTTTACCTGTTTGATTTGTAGTAATAAATGTTTTTAAACATTATTTGGTTATTAAATGGCAACATAAAAAATACATTAGATCTATAGCACATTTTATAAATTTTATTATTCATGTAATATTATTAATAAAGTAAGGTTTATAGATAAGTTTTGGTTAATCACTTGAAATACTGTATAAAGTTATAAATACAACTATTTAATAGATTAGCAAAACACAGTTCAGGTGTATCCGCCGTTTATCTTTCCTTGTGAATGCCGTTTTAATTTCTTTGTGAATGATTATAGCCTAATAACTATGGATTTAAGATAAACAATCGGGCAGTTACTGATATATTAACTTATAAAAGAGTGTATTTTTCAATATGATTTTGTAAACAAGTTACTTATTTAGTTTGTACGTCATTATTTTGCTATCAAATTATGCCTTATTGTCGTTTAAATTATTTCTTTTTGTTCCAACTTTTCTTGAATTTCCTTTTAAGAACGATACTTAAAGATGTATTTAATTGTGCATAAAAGTAATTTAAGGCATGTCAAATTTCTTATATATTGCTAACCTTGGCACTAAATGACTCACTTGTCATTAAAATTTTGGCCTATTTCAATTCGTTTTAGAAACTTTAAATATACTTGAATATAAGACAAACTTTCCCTTATTTTGCGTCTATGTGAAATATTGTTTTCGCTATTCTCCTTCAATTCAATATTTCAAAATGAATAACGTATATTAGTGGTGACATTTCTAAAGTGAAATGATACGTGTTTCAGTAAGTCTTATTTATAACATTTATATAAGATGATGAACACGGAATAAATATGACATCAATTATTTGGTCTTTTATGAATTTATCAAATGTCGTGTTGGTGTGAATCGGCGTATTTTTCTTAAGATTTTCCTAATCATTTCCTTTCAGCTTACTTAAATATTGCACACTATCTTTTCATTTCACGACTAAAACTCTTTTGTTTATGAATGTATTTATATATATATATACATATGTATATATATTTATATATATATATATATATACATATATATATATATATATATATATATATATATATATATATATATATATATATATATATATACTCACATACACAATAGATAATAATATTAATATTTATTTTTAATACTGGTATTATATACAGTCATATAACTACATACACATTATTATCCATAGAGGAAACATAGCACAAAGAAACGAATTAAAATCAAAATTCGAAAAGCAAGAGAAAAAAGGAGATACTAATAATAAACATAATTTAAATCAAATAATTTCGAAGTGACGATATTTTACGTTTATTTCGTTTGCATTTGATGAGTCAAAAGCCACTTACGGATTGACCTTTTAAAAGTAGTCATGGATCCAGCGGTCTTCAGGGGCGGAGGGAGGTCATTCCAAATTTTTGTTGCAGCAAACTTGAAACTACCCCAATAACCGATTGTGCTGTGTTCCGAGACTGAGAGAAGTTGGTTTTTCGCTCGCGTCACGTGGCGATGAGCACTGCCGGACCAGTGTAATATGTGGTTACGTGTTCATAGAATTTCAGCCGTTAGTCCATTATAATGCCTAGATTCTTCCACCATAGGAATGTACTGCCCGTTTATGGCGAGCTTCAGTCTTCCTGATCTTGCTACCTGAGCTCTATTTCCCGTAATTATAAAATAGAATTTAGAATTATTTAACAATAAGGCATGCTTACACGACCAATTCCAGATTTTCATGAGATCTTCATTAATCATTAGGCTCATTCTGTCTTCGTATCCCACATAAAAGGATTTTAAAGCTGCGTATCATCAGCGTAAAAATGAGTTTTAACGTGCTCTAAATGGCTCGAAATATCTGATGTGTACAGGGTGAAAAGTAATAGCCCTTGTGGTACACCTCTAGAAATGATATGAACTTTCGAGGTAAGAGTTTGATTACCATCAAATAACACATATAAGGATAACGTTTATACTTTGCTTTACTGCATAATATTAAAATTAAGTCAAAATTTTCTCAGGATTAATTTTAATTAAATTACCTATTTGATAAAAACCATCAAAAAGAAAAATGACGTAATTTATGATTATTTTCTGCAATAGATTTATTGTTATTACAATATTTGTAGCTATCCTTCATATTAATAATACACTACAAATATCATTGAAAATTACCTCATATCACAGTAAAAACATCGTCTTATACTGATGTTTTTATTACATAGTAATAGCTCCATAATGGAGAAAGTTTTCTCACAATTTTAGTAAACAAAATTGTTATACAATTAATATAAAAGTTACAAATGTTATATTTATTGGAATTAGGAAGATAATTTTTGGAAGCAATGTATAATAGTTCAAAGCATTGTAACTATAACAACACAGAAGAAAATTGTTTATTTATGGTATGTTATGTGAAATTATGTCTGATAAGTCGTAACTACAGCATTTGTTAAAATAAAAATTTTAAAACTCCATTTTAGGTTTCATTTTCGAAGAAGCCATTTATTCTGTCATACAAAGCTTTGTTTACATACGAAAGTATGAGTGTAAATGCTCTCAAAAAACACGAAAGTTACAAAATTTTGTGTTTAAAAGCGAGTGAGTGTTCAGTTTGAATATTTCCTTGTCACATCGTAACTCATCCTTTTTCTCACTTCAAGTATTTTATTTATATTTATTTGAAGTACAAATTGAGAGGACACCGAAATCCCTACGACCATAAATATGAAGCTATACTTTACGTTAACAATTTATTACGTAGATACAATAATAACAATGAAGAGATATGACATTCTTAAAAGAAGCGCTGAGTATAAATTATGTTAATTTATGTTACATTCACATAAGGTGGAAGTTATTATAAACGCTGAGATAAAAAACGTATATACATTAGAAAAACGTCGACATTCAACTCCGTCCGCATTGCTCTCATTCATAATTTACGACCTTCTTTCTTTGTTCGAGTGAGTAAATAATACATTCACAGTTGGGCATGGATCTTATTTTATAATATTTTCAGAAAGATTATATTATTCTCAGCCATTTTCATTGTCTTTTTTCAATATAAAGTAGATTGAACGTTACTGTAACTAGATAAAATTAGGAATGAATTACGCGGTATACAATCATTGCTTTTTCCTCTGTGGTGTATTAATTACACATTGCAAGCTATTGTGACCTCATCTAAATGTTTGCGTCCAATTGCAAGCAATTGGGTGAGGTGAGATTTGTGAATTATAATAAAAAAAAAAATTATCCATGTTTGAATATATTTGTCGTTAATTGTGTAGAAATTCATTATTCACAATTAAATGAAACTACGTGATGTAGTATTATTTCTTCTTTCTTTAATTTCTTTACCACGACCTAGGGATCGTTGTATTACAACTTCTTCAGATGGCATATTAGCTTTGCTAAACTCCAGTCGCGCGTCAAGGTTGACAAGGTTGGGTTATTTTTTTATATTACAAATGGTTTACTAATCGTTACTGTAGCGTGCATTTGCAAATATCAAGTTATCTTTTTTTTATATCTATACACTAACCATTATCTGATTAACAATGCAATTGATTCTTCATACCAAATTGTTGTTTTTGACCCATAGGATTTCTGTACCAAGATAGAGGCCATATGTATACTTACGTTAAAATTCATAGGCGAAATTTTATTGTATCAAAAATATAAATGTAAAAATTAGAAAGTTTTGTTTATATCATCACGTAAGCTGAATATGAAATTGGAAGTTAGGTAACTGTTAAATACTAAGTAGTTTCTTTGTTTGGTACTATAATAAAGATACAATTTAAAATTTACGCGTAATGATGTTCAAATAATTAACATAATTTTGATATTTAAATTAGATAAGTTTAAATTCAATTAAAATATATTACTGAAAAAAAGCTCACTAAATTCAAATATTGAGGGTGCGTATGTCAAGTTTTAATCCGATATCACAATACGGTCTTGAGTTAGAGGAATGTGAAAAGTGAATCGAAATGTTTTGTGTATAAACAGGTAAATATAAAATCACAGTTCAACTCACAAAATATTTAGCTATGTTATTAGTGCCTTAGAAAATAGGATACACTTAATGAGAATTGTACGTTTTCCAGAGGAGTGCTATTAATGTCCCTCGAAAATGGCATGCTTCATGAGGACATTCTTCAGATAATTGATGTATAGAGTACCTAAAAATGTATTTGATATATGGAGTATCCTTAAGTCACTTGGAGTATCTGACAATCTGACGTTAGGTACTTGATGAACAAAAATATTTATTTTGGCAGTTAATTTACGGAAAGTCAGAAATTTTAAAATTGGAAATCGATAGAAAATATGTAAGGTTAATTCGTAGTTGAGCTATTCCAACACCAATTTCTGAGTTGAACAATTTAAGAAAGAATATTAAAAAATGTGAAATCCTTACTAATTCCTTGAACCTTTGAAAAAATGAGGTTTGACTTGCGTTAGATTATTCTTCAACGAGTATTGTATTTTTACTCATAGGTAAAAATGGTTTAAATTGCAGACGGAATACAATAAAATATTTGCATCCCCGTCAGTACAGTACTTATACCATACATGTCGCTAACGACGACGTGTAACTTGCCAACCCGTAGCCACCGATTATTTTATACCATAGTTTATTATTTTATAACGAAATATTCTGATAAAATACATCCTCGTGGGGTCGGTAATTGCAGAATGCTGCTGATGTAAGATTTGAAAGTTTTCTGATAATTCGATTATAGAAGCTGCTGTTGCAAAAAGACGGGAGCTTTGTGAACAAGAAGTCTTCTTTCATGATTTTTTTCTAGTTTTCCTCTTTTATGGAGGGAAAGACATACATTTCTTAAATAAACTTTTATTTGAATAATGCAGAAGATTTAGATAAATTGTCACAGTAAATATTGACAATACGAAATTTTTCAGTGGAGAAAGTATACAAGTCAATACAGCAAAAAAAAAACAAAATACAGGACGCGATAGCAATGTAATCCTAAAAAGTGTCTTCCGGGATAATATACTCGCATAATCCTCTTATGTCATTCTAATAATTATAGTACTTATCTTATTAGTACTTTTTAAATTTTGTTTTAAATATTATTACTAAAGGATTAATTCTAAAAACGCTAATATTTGTGGTAATGGTATATTTTAAAGTATATATTTTTATAAGGCTGTAAAAAAAGTTTTGTACGAAATGGGTCCACAATTAATATTTTAATAACGGTACATTTTAAGAAGTCGACTTTTATAAGCTTATGAAAACAGCTTTCCATAAAAATAATAAAGAATTAAATTTGCTAAATGACTGACATAATTTTGTTTATTTTAATACATGTCAATTAAGTATACTTATGGTTTATGAGATATTTCTGCGTTTTTATGTACCCCATTTCATAAACCATTGGTTTAAAATACAAAATTTTAATAATGTTGTAACATTCTGCAAAACCGCAGATTATACAAAAAGCGTTCCATAAAAAACTATGGAGATTTAATATGACAACTTAAATCTCGTCGTTTTATCATACCATCAACAGTTCGTGAGATATTTAGCTATATTTTTTTCTCAAAGACGGCGAAATTGGCATAACATATAAATCATGTCAACTTGATAATTTATTCAGAATGGAACCAATGATGGCAAAAATATTGCAAAAATTATCTTAATCTAACAATGCATTATAAACTTATATTTTTGGATAATTTTAGAAAACTATTTGTAACTGACAGGCAACGATTTATGACACTCCGCAATTAATATTAAGTTTTTGAATACATCTACAAAATTGTAATGAATAAAACAGTCGGGAAATCGAACCTTAAGTTAGTTATTTTGTATTGTTACAACACTTAGGTGTTTCTAGCATCCGAGATAACTGAATTTCACTTTATATCAGTACATAAAGTAAATGGTAGCATTTATTTGCAATTTTCGTTAAAGCATCAGATTTTTTAATATTTCCTGTGAATATTTGCTATTCGATCTTTATTGCATTTCCAGGATATCTTTGTAATAGATTTGATTACATAAAGATGGCAACTTCTACGGTGGGCTATTTTGGTTTAAAATTAATATGAATTCCAAGTAATAAAATTCGATCAGGAAAACTGAAATGTGATTCTGTACTCACAAATTCTCAGCTTCCTAGATGGTACATATAGATACCGAGTCAGGATGGAGTGAGAAAAGAAAATGTGGTGGATCAAAAGAGACACACATCCAATAAATTGAGTAATATTCAAAGGAGATATATATAAAAGCCACAAAATTGTGGAAAAATGACATTTCATGACAAAATTAAATTTCCTTTCATTTTATTAACCCCTACCAAAGTAATGCTGAGCATAATACTTTAACTTAATTTATCGTAATATTAACGTAATTTATCAACTATTTACGTAGCTTTTCATTATTTCTATGGCTCAGTTATTACTTTCTGAGAAATTTTACTTTTCTTTGTAGTATTTATATAATAAATGTGCATAGTATAATACATGAAATGAACCGAAAATCATGTAAAACACAACACAAACACACCACACAACACAAAATGGCGATGACCGACCATAATATATAAGTGAGTATAAAAAGTAATGTCAAATAATAAAACAAAAAAAATATTTTCGCTCCTCTCCCCTAGAAAGGTCCATAAGTATTCATTTCAACAGCGAAAGGATATTAACTTTCGCTTTTTATTTCTACTTGCTTCTCTTTACAGTCGGTATTGCAATTTTGATTCTAACCAGACGTTTTATAATATTTATAGTTCATACATTTTCTCTCATCTTAGTCTCTGAATATATTTAAATTTATTTCATGTTTAAGCAAGTTTAGTCAGTGAATATTCATTTTATATTTTTTTATATATTTATAAAACCTGTAAGGAATGAACCAACTAAATTCCGGTGATAGAGGGGGTTATTACATATATGAAACAATATTGAAAATGTTACCTTCGTTGTAGGTCTAGGTCGTGGTAAAGAAATTAAAGATAGTAGAAATAATACTACATCACGTAGTTTCATTTAATTGTGAATAATGAATTTCTACAAAATTAACTCCAAATATATTCAATATTTTATTATCCTAGGCATAATAGCTTCGGATACATTATGTAGGTTACTTCTACCGCTAATCCGTCTAATTTATATTAACCCTAGAAAGATAACCTACGTAAGTCTATGAATCGACGTGGACCTTTCTGTTATATACATTTTATTCGCTCATTTTATTCGCCTCGACACGACAGTCATCTTTTCAACCAACTCAATGGTCCCGACAGCACGCAAGACTCGTACGCGTCACTCGGGTAAGTGCGCTATTTTCGTAGAAACTAACTACTGAATATCGAAGCGACGTATGGTTATATTATATTTATAGGATTAACTCACTTCACTTTTACTTCATTTTTTTTCTGTCTTAGGTTAATGTTACAGCTATACCATGACGTAACGAAATATAATAGATGATAACGAAACATGCCAAATTGTTGACGTATGGGATGTTAAAAATGTTTTATGTAAATATTAAAATTAATTAATTTTAAGATATAACCTATGTTTAGGTTAAACAGGTATGTGGCACCCACGAGTAGAGATAGGTTTGATTTTTTAATAAAGTCTTTGCGTATAGATGATGAAACTTTGAGGCCAGAGCTTAGAGCACTTGATACATTCGCACCGATCAGGAAAGTTTGGAAACTTTTCATAAATAACTGTCGGTCTAATTATATTCCTAGGCAAATGTCACAACCGACGAACAACTTTTAGATTTTAGGGCCAGATGTCCTTTTTGAATGTATTTGCCGAATAAACCCAACAAATACGGCATAAAAATACCTTTGATATGTGATAGTACTACCAAATATATGCTTGATATATTACCATGTTTAGAAAAATGTAATCAAACTAACGGATTGTCTCTGGGTGAATTTTATGCAAAGAAGCTCAAAAAAACTATTCACGGCAGTAATATAAATGTATTTTGTAACAATTGGTTTTCATCGGTTCCACTAGCCAAAACCTCGCTTAGCCAAGAAAATAAGGTCATTTAATCTGCGCAATTTTATGAAGAACCTCTGCCAGAGCCTTACGGCTCCTTGAATTTCAACAAGGCAGAATATCCCTACTTTGCCTAAGAATCTAAGAAACAAATTCAGCAATATTCTGCCAAAGAGGTCAGCTGAGTCTCTTGTACAAGATGATGATACGCCTATGTCAAAAAAGAGGAAGTACTGCGCATTTTGTCCTCCAAAAATTAGTAGGATGACAAAGTCTCTGTGTGATGAGTGCAAAAATCTCATACGGGGAGATCATAAAATAGTGCCTGTCATAAATTCCTTTAAAATAAAGTCTGAATACTTATTATTCTTTCATAATATAAATAAAATAGTTTTTAATATAATTTTGAATAATTACTCTGAAGAGAAGATCTTAGTTTATGGTAATTTTTATTTGTAAAAGAGGTGATACATGATTTTTTGTCGATATAAAGATTCTACTAGAAATTTTGGCATATAATTTTGACTAACATGAATGTAAAAATATCTTACCATGTATCAATGTTAAAGTTCCGAAATTTTGTAAAGGGGAATATTTTGTATTTTAATACAAGACCTTGTACATTTAAAGTGAGTTTTTCATAGAAATATGAGATTCAAAGGAAAGAGAAGATAAGTGCGAAAGAAATAACGTGAACCAAAGCATTTACACAAATGCAAGAGTTTAGTGAACACAAGAAAAAATATTTACGTGATCTCGTATTAACGAGATCATGTAATCTTTTTAGAAAATTAAATTTTAATCATTAAGCAGATTTTTCTAACATTGCCTGTTAATTATTAATAAGTTATTGTGCTTTTATGTTTTCCACATGTTTGTAAAAAATACTTCATATCTTGATATTTTAAGATGTTTAAAAAGAATTTGTGGTTTTCCTTAAATCAATATTGCAGCAATTGTTTTTTTTAATCGTTTGTCAAACTATTTAAAACACTATGTAAACATATGACGTTTAACACATTTTTTTTAACTTTATTATAGTTTTGAAAAAGTATTATATTATTTTGATATTGTAACAAATATCCTGAAAAAATACTGAAAACATTTACAGGCTGATAATTTACTGTAAGAAACTAACATCTAATTTTCTATTCTATAAAAAATTATTTAAAATCAAGTCGGAAAAAATAATTTTGGGTACGTTTTAAGTGTGAATACTTTATAATTATGATTATATAATACCATAATTGTTATTGCTTGTCTGTGTGTCTTATTTTTACGTATTTTATTAATTTTTAATGAACAATGTTCTTTGATAAACTTTTTTTATATGCTATATAAATTTATTTTTATGATCGTTATAGTATCCGAAAAATGTTTGTTAAATATACTTTTACAGTGACCTATTTGGGAATGATACAGGAAAGACAAAAGATATTAAAAACTAGAGAAAACTAATAACAAAATGTCTTTTTAAAAAATTATTACATGTTATATTACTCAAAGTACAATATTTTTTCAATACTAGCAGAAAACCGAATTATGTCTGACACGAATTTAAAATAACGATTTCCTTTAAAGTACAACTCAATGACATTATTTTTTCACAATACTTGAAAACTTTCGGATATTTATTCCAAGTTTCCCAAAAAAATTAATAATTTCATATGGGTTT
Organism: Druceiella hillmani; assembly: GCA_039881145.1. Classification (NCBI taxonomy): domain Eukaryota; kingdom Metazoa; phylum Arthropoda; class Insecta; order Lepidoptera; family Hepialidae; genus Druceiella; species Druceiella hillmani. The sequence continues at coordinate 45,852,781 of JAYKKI010000004.1, forward strand.
TTATAATTCTAAAAGTGCGATACATTCTAGTTCAGAAAAAAGAATGGACACGGCAGCATGATCCGGACAGTGAACTGTTACTAATTATGAACTGAAGAACATTTTTTCTATTTACTGCCCGACTCTCACAGTATACCATAAAGAGTAAAAATACTTGAGTAATTAGTTTCTTTAATACCTAATGATTTTGCATTAGTAAATTCATCACCAAACAATAACTGAAGAAAGTGGTTAGTATCACTTTGATTATACTCAAAACCATAAAAATAAACTTAAATAACCTTGTGAACTTTTTCTTACTAATTCTAAATATTAGTAAAAACTGAAATAAATTAATGGGTAGATATAACTTAAGAAAAAATCTGTACGTGTCCCCTAAAGAATTTGCATTGTGAGGTTTGCTGAGTGTGTAACATAGGCATATATAACTATTCTGAGATAAGATCTCTTGAACTATCTTATCTTATTGAACAGTTCTATTGAATTATATACAAATGATAATATTATTTTTCTTAATTAAACTTATAAATGTAGATTTAATTAGCACATTTGTGTTATTTATAAATAATAATGTTACTTTTCTTAATTAAACTTACAAATCATCATCATCATCATCATCATATATATTAATACGCTAAGGTTAAGATGTTACACTCCCTTTTTAGAAAAAACCTCACAACTAATCCACATAAATTATATATCATTTTATAGATAATTGTTTGCTCTACCGGCATCCACAACTAAAAAAATTATTATTGCTATTGTTTTTGCAAATTAATTAATTATTAAAATTATATACACAAAACAGCAATGCTGCCATCTAACGCTCAACCATTAATGGCTCAACGTCAATATGATTGACGGTCGGTAAAATTTTTGTTTAATTTCAAATCCACTCACGTATAAATAAAGTGGCGCTTTATCTCAATGCTTTTGATACTTGCGCCTCTAAATGTCAATTTTAGTAAAGTAGAATAAATAATGCGAAGACTTCGCACGGGTCACGCTAGTATAGTATTAATCAGCACATTTGATTCGTAACATAAACGTTTCTTATTATAAATAACATCTACGAGTATAGTCAGTAAATTAGCGTAATTGGAAAAAGTGTGCCTCTTGAGTGAAATATGTTCTTTTCTCACATAGACATAAAAATTTAAATTTTTATGTATTATTGTATTTTTAGTCAACGGTTTGCAAATATTTTAATTTTTTTTTCATTCCATAAATTGCTCAGTAATTTTTTTAAATTTTATTTTTCCGATATCTCTAATTTATGAATGCTAGTTTATTCAAAATAATTTGCTAGTAAAATACTTACTAAATGTACGTTTTATACCTATGAGATATATGTATATATATATATATATATATATATATATATATATATATATATATATATATATATATACTTCAATCTGTTATCAATATGATGAAAGAATTGCATTTTCATCCAGAAGGAGGGTTAATGAAAGAAAAGAAAAAGGTTGGTTCTGGAAAAATGTTGGTTTCAAAGAAAAAGTTGAAAAGCACAAACCGTATCGAAATTTGTATGTTTGATGTACGTCAATATTTGGGTTTATAAAGTATGAAAGGAGCAGTTAATTAACCATGTTTTTCTTTATTTTACAATGGTCAACAAAATAAAATAAAAAACAACAGATTCTCCAGCTCAGAAATATGTTGTCGGAGTTGAACCAACAGAAATTTTGGACGTTTCTCTTAAAATAACTGAAAATAAAAAAGTAAGTAGAATGAAATCGGAAAAATTGCAAGCTATTTATGTTAGCCAACAGATGGTACCTATTCTTTTTTGTTAGAAAGATATTGCCCGAAAAAAGTCAAAAAATTAATTTTTGCCTACCAATTATTGTTTAATTAATATTATGTTACAATAGTGATTAGCAGTTAGTACTATTTGTACTTAAAAAAATATAGGCTTAATTATAATATTTTTATCAAAAACTATATTTACATTTAATTTAGATTTGAAATATTTCTAGATGCCATTTAAGAAAGTTCTGTCTGCCTTTAGCGTAGACCCCTCTTTTTATATAAATCGTTATATTGTTAACGAGGTGGAAATATTGTGAAATGATTTTGATGCGCTTTTTTCGTAAGTCATGGGGAGACGTTAAAAAAAATCTAAAATATTAATTGTCTATTTTGTTTGTATCCAATTAATTAAACGGCCTCTTCTTTTACAACTCCTTTATAATTAGTCATAAATTGAAAGATCAACCAGGCGGTGACATTCATGACATAATGACCATTCCGTCCTTGTCAGGTGGTCGCAGAAACTTAAAAATATAATATTAGGAAAACCAAACACTGACATAATGGAATTAGCACGGTGTCTGACTAACGATTTGCGGAACAGTATAATCCAGAAAGCTGATTATTTTTCGAAACAGATTCCCCAGAGAGAGTTTATAATTTTTTTGTTTAATTTAATTTTAACCTCACTCTGAGCTCATTCGTTAAAACCTTCTAAGATATATAATGTGTCGACGCAACTTATATAAATACATCATCCTATAAATATATTTTAATAATAATAAATATGATAGCTATATTTATTATTATTAAAACATGATTACAATAGCTAATAATAATAATGTCAGAAACTAGTAAGTTCTTAAACCACGGATCAAATTTTGAACAATTTTTGAGCGCTTTTGTGAACACAAATTTGTAATTTATACAAAATGGAGTAAAAATATTTCGACGTAAAACAAAAAATTGTATGCCATATAAGAATAAAAAATAATATTCGTTAAATATGTTAATGTTCTCATGTTAATTTCAAATTTACTTCTCTGTAATAAAGAAACGACATTTTTCTTTTAAAAACGCTTTTATTAGGTCTACTTATATTTAAATAAATATGTTTGAAACCTGCGAAATAAAATTTCATGTACTTCTAATTGCTGTATCTTCATGGGATCTGGCAGTTGTGTGTAGTTCTGATGACAACAAAATAATTTTTAATTTTAATAAAAAAATTGTTTTTTTGTTTTTAATAAAATTATTGTATTTTATATAAAAACAAAACAAGGTTAAAAAATAAAAGAATTTTTCAATTAAAATTTCACCCACTTCCGGCTTTTCCAAAAATAAATTATTTTCCTTGTCAAATTGATATTAAGTGAATGAAAATGCTTAACATTTTAGTTAGGTATCAAAACGAAGCCCTCCACACGTTTACACTCAAATATTATACTCAGTAACAAATATAGCTCACACTAAGTTCCTCACTGAGTAGACAGAGATAAGAGATTAGGTAATTTTTTTTTCTTTTGAATGTGGTATTTTATAAAAGCGGGTTTTTTTTAGTTTTTAAATTATTAATTTATTGACACGTTATGTTGGCCACTCAAAGTTTACTTCTAAATAATGTCAGTTTTCGAAATTATCGTTGAACCCTGAATTAAGTTCTATGTTTCCATTTATATCTTATATCGTTTAAACTCCTGGTTACTTTAAAATTTTAAATATGTTCTGTGTTTTCATTAGACATTGTGCAATTATTACATACATGAATTAATACTTTACTCACTGCATATAAATCGGTATTTTCATTAACTCCGAGGGGCTGTTCAATAATTTGAAAGTTATTTATTTAATTTAATCGAATGTTCGACAATTATTCACCTGGCCTTCGTGGTTATTTACGCAGTAATTTCGTAAAAGGTAAGAAACATAATTTCTTGTTTCATTCGTCATCACCAGTTAAATAGATTCTATATTTAATAATCAGTATAGAGAGGATACCGTCTGCAAACTTCGCTGCCGATAAATGTCCATTTAACCTTGGCAGTATTAATCGGGTGGTTCAGAGTACTAAGGTTATACAGTTTGTCTTGTCGGTAGCTGAAACTGAATCGAAAAAACATTCGCAGCGTGAATATGATTATTTTCCATCTATAATATAGCAATTTGATTTAAAACATGTTTCAATCTCTTTCATTTAACATCTCTTTCTTAATCTCTTTCATAAACAAAAAACACAATTACAATGTGCTTTCATGTATTGCTTAGAGTGAACAGAAGACGCGGAGGGATGACGAATGGAATAGGCACATTCTTGTATATTTCAAATAAAAATATATAAGGTGAGTATGAATTATATCATCAAATTTTTACCAAAAACATAGTATTATAATATCTTGAGAAATCTGAGAAACCAAAATTTATAAATTATCTCATCATGCAAGTATTATATGACGAAATTTAATTTAACGTTCGTTACAACTTAAAATATTAATTTATGCGACAATGGAAAATAGGGCTGTGTACTATATATGTTTAAAGTGTAACACTTTACATTTTTTGAAATATATATCACGTTATGAAATAATAAATTTTATATGTGTTTGTCTATCTATACGTGTTTGTATGTCAAGACTTTAACTAACTCATTTACTTCTTTGGACGCTATAACTAGCTGGTCTTAATAACTGCTATAAGGTTGCTCAGACTTTAAATAAACTAACCGATAGTTTGAAAAAGATTAATGTTCTTTTTGCATCCATTTTGAATTACCTTTTAATAACTAAAAATATAACTTTAAAAAAAGATAAAACAATACAGGTATTACAGGATGATTCAAGCTTTCTTCCAATATGTTTTCATCTTCACTTTCATACTAGTCTGTTTTTCCCGAGGTGTATTCGATCGGTTCCCATAGTTTTTTTTATTATTGAACTATTATCTAAAATTGGCAAGAGCTTAAATGTGCTATGCATAATTCTACGTAGTGAAAAATTTATTTCATTAATTAATAAGCCGCCTTCTTATTAAAAAATTCTCTTACGCAAAACACGAATAAAATACACAGAGGCTCATCGAATTGTCTCAATATGCAATAATTTTTCTTTCACTCTGTGTTTATGAATTTGTAAGGGCACATCACTGAAAAACGTGCTAACGCTACTTTTTATAAATATAATCCTAACTTTGATCCATAAGGAAAATTTCAATTAAAATTATATTTTTTTCAACCTAGCTAAGGTTCACTACGATAAAACTTTCCCGTAAACAATATTAGCAGTAGAGTCAATGATTTGCTAATATAGAAAAGAGGCACATAGGTTGGTCTTGCATAAAGCACCTTACACTAAGGTCCACGCCTGTAACGCGCAGACTCTGCTTATATGTTTTTTTGATGGTTATACCGTAATAGAAGCTGACTCAAATAATTGTATGTAACAAGGCGGGTTCAGCGTATTAAAATGTGACCTCCTACGCTTTACTCGGTTAAAACCTCAGCTTCTATCAGATTTTGTATTAGATTTGTAGGACTTTTGTTTTAGTGTTATAGGGATGCGGACTTTTAAATTATTTTCCTGTAACGAAACATCCGGCATACTCAGAAACTCATACAACTGTAATTGATAGTGTCTACCCAGTCCGTTCTCTCTGTTACCAGAGTTACATAATGCACTTCCCTCATGAATACAAATCAATGTTTCGACTTTTATCGTTACTCTCTAGTCATTATTGTGTACCAAATTAGCTACCTCATGTAACCGAGCGTTTTCATAATTCGTTAGTTGGTTTGGAACATCACACACAGGAGAAATAAGGTCTACTAATGATAGAAATATAAAGATGCGCGACATTGCATTGCAGATACGTGTCATTAATTTCTTGTAATAAATCTGAAAACTTCTGACGTCATTTGGGTCACTTTTGGATTACCAGCACTTTACGTATTATCTGTCTTTCCGTCCAGTTCAAGTCAACTAGGACCTCGTATCTTGTATGAGCGGTTTTACTGAACCAAAATGTGGCTCCCAAATCCGATGAGGCGAGAGCAAAAGTAATTTTCCTTTAATTGCATATACTTTTCATTTTACCTTAAATATCTAAAATAGGATTTTCGTCAAAGTACTATATACGCCATAATACGTTCAATCGAACATCATACGGTGTTCTTCCTTGAGACCCTAGACACAATTCTGTAATGTTTCGGCCAGTTCTACCGGATTAAAATTTAATTCTATCATTGTTAATGCATCTCTGTCTAGAATTTATGAGGGCATACCACATTGAGAAAAAATTTCCCTCTATAGTTATAGATGATAGATTGCTCAGATAGCCAGTAAATATCACTATAGAATATTCTCACTCAATCTGTCGTTCAGTTCACCGTAGTTGTGCATTCCTGAAAAAATAGTTAGCTAATCGTTTCTGATATTTTTGCCATAACTTTGTTGCATCAAAATGTACGCAAAATTCTACCCGGATGACAAACCAAAGGCGCAAACGATTTCGACTTACACTGCTACATGCCTCGACCCAAAGCGCTATCCTTATACTGATTACCGTCAAGTATATGATGCGCTCGGAAAACCAGGTTATAAATTGCACATTCAATAGCGTAAACCTTTTACAGATCAAGAAAAATCGTAAGTAATAACATTCAGAGATGTGTGGACTTTTCCACTAATGTGTTCTTAAAAATGCCGGATTTGTCATTTACAGTTATTTCATGTCTTCTACCGTTGAAAATATCTTACTTTCTGTTAAAAACATAATGTAACATAACTTCATTTTATATACGTTTTTATTAAATACATGCTCTTACAAAGTGGTTTACCTTGGATTTTCTAATCGGACTACAATATATTCAGGATTGAAGACATCCATCAGTTATGTATTTAGATGTTCACCTTCAAGGTAAACATCAAAATTCATAACTGATTAACGTTTTTCCTGAATGGACGACTCAATATGCGCCGAGTCGCCTTTTGTCTTTTTGAATCAATATTTTATATATCAGGTAGAGGATGACTTAGACTCAGGCTGATTCAACATCCCATCCATCAATTTTCATAATAAATGCCAACTCATGGTTACTATCTTTGTTGATGTGATTCGATGCTATTACATATTTGGTATGATCCTAAAATATTCTTGATAAATAACAAGTTCTTGACCATATAACCTGATTATAATATTGAAACCACCTTGTAGGGTGATACAATATTGGTCTTCCTTATTCATCGTTTGCCTTTATAAAATTCCAGTATATATTTTAGAGCAATGATGCTAATGCATAAAAGAGAGTTTTTATTTAAAATGGTACACGAATGAATGTATTTTTAGAGTATCGTGCAATATAAAACCTTCGCTTTGGTGAACAGTGGTACGGTATAAGATTCGGCGCTTTTGGGAGACCGATTCCGTTAGGTGACGGTGATACCGATATCGATACACTTCGGTTCTTAATGACCGATGCTGTAATAACAATTTTATATATTTAAATTAACCCAAAAAAGGTTCATATACACTATTTGCACCCATAAAACGTTTTCCATTTAAGTGTTTTTTTTTCAGTTACTTGTAAAACAAGACAATGACACAGTCTACTCGACAATCGATTTTAAGTCAATTAATTTAAAGTTTAAATCGAAATTAATTACATAGTGCGGTAGTCACATAAAAAAGTAACGACTGTATACAGCTTTTTATTTTCAATAACAAGTCTCGGATCAAACTCTTGCATTTTATCCATGCCATGTTTATAAATTTTTTTTATTCTCTTTTTTATTATTATTGGTTATATCAAATGTAATTAAAATTCTCAACGTTAGGTCACGTTATGCTAGCTGTGTTATTTTTTTTATTTGTCGTTTTGTACGTTTTGTAATTTTTGTTGTTTTGTACGTAATTTGTTTCTGTTTTTTTTTGTTACTGGTTAATATTACATTAATATAACTTTATATTATGTTGACATGTCATCCACATCTTCCTCAAATTCTTTCTAATGATTCGCTCGATTCTTCACCTGACGATACATTTTTCGACATTTCCCATGTTCCTTCTACACTTAATATACTTTAATCTGCTTTTATCACCTCACAACCAGGTCTTCACTTCTGCCACATCTACGCCCAGAGTATTCCATGCCATTATTCAGATTTGATTAAAAATTTTGAAAATCTGTACCTTCACGCTTATATTGTTAGTGAGACCTGGCTCAAAACTTCACTCACATCAAATTTATATTCACTCCCAGATTACGTTTTAATACGTAACGATCGTACTTCCAGACGTGGCGGTGGTGTTGCTATATATCTTCTGGCTGATCAACCTTTCAAAATTCTCGCAAAATCTTCCACTGGTTGCACGCCCATAACGGAAGTATTCCGTCTTTTGTCTAGGTAACTTTTTTCAAGCCAGCTTATTACTTGGTGTCGTATATTCTCCTCCTGATGTTTCACATTTCAGTGATTTTGAAAAGTATAATTTATCACTACCTATCTTTATATCCCCATTCATTGATTATGGCTGATTTTAATACCTGCCTATACAAGCATAACACTAGCAGCGGAAAGCTTTTTGACATTGTCAAGGATGGTAACCTCACCATTCTCCCATTCTTTGCTACATTGCATGCTGAATAGTCACTCCCTTCTCGATCTCATCCTAATAACCTGCCCTAAAAGTGTATATTTTTACGGTCGACTTCCAGCACCCGGTCTTTCCCATCATGATCTCCTTCATATTTCCTATAAATTAAGTAGCCCTAAAGCCTCTTCAAAAAGCATCTTCCTCCGAGACTTTAATCGTATTAACTTACCATCTTTCCTTGAGGATGCCAGATCCATTAACTAGGATCAATCATTCTGTTGATGAAAAACTCACTATTTTCAATAGCTGTATCACTAAACTGATAAACATGCTCCCCTAAAACTCGTCAAAATTAAGCGGAGAGCCGCTCCTTGGCTAAATGATTCCATAGACAAATGATGGCCAAACGTCATCACGCTAAAGCTAAGTACAGAACTGATTCCAGCCCAAATCACTGGGAAAATTTTAGAATGCTTAGAAATAAATGTTCGAAATGTGCCCAAATGCCAAAAAAAATATATTTCTGCATCATTACATGATTGTAGTCCTAATAATATTTAGAAGTTTTGGGTAATCCAGGCATTGGAAAATCTTCTATCACTTCGGAGAGCTGGCGTTTGGATATCGACCAATTAAATTCACATTTTTCTGCGCCACCCACGATACTTGAGCAAGCTGTTAAGTCTGCAACTATGAACGGTATCTCGTCTTCATCTGTTTCTAGTGATCAATTTACACTAAGGGATACTTGTGAGTTCGAAATTTAAGATAATCTGCTTGTGATAAAATCGAAATCCATGGAATTGATGGCTTAATATATGTGCTCTTAAACCAATAATAGATATTGTGGCTCCGGTCATCGCTGATATTTTAATACCTCTTTGACAACTGCTGTCTTTCCTTTGAAATGAAAAAGCCTATATTGTGCCCGTACCTAAAACTTTATTACCTACGAAACCTAAGGATTTTCGGCCCATATCTATCCTACCGCTTCTAGTATTCCACTTCAATCTGGTTTTAGAGCTGGCTGCAGTACCTCGGTTACTGATGATATACGCTTGGCTATGGATAATACACAAGTCATTGTCCTTGTGCTTCTTGATTTCAGCAGCGCGTTCAACTCTGTTGACTTTGATATTCTTCTTGCCCGCTTGAAATATCTTAATATATAATAACATTCACTTGAGTGATTTAGTTCATATCTTCATGGAAGCAGGCAATGTGTTAACTTGTTAGATACGTATTCTGAGTGAACTGGTCTTAGAGCTGGTGTACCTCAACGTGGAGTTCTATCTCCTCTCCTCTTCTCAGTATTTATCGATGATGTTGTTAAAAATATTTCCAGCAATTATCATCTCTATGCTTATGACCTACACATCTAACCTCTATTCCTTATCAAAAATCATCGACATCCTTAATCGATATCTCGCTTCAATTGGTCAGTGGGCTCATGAAATGGGTCTTTTGGTTAACCTAAGTAAGTCACAAGCTATCATCATTGGTAGTCAAAGACTGACTTGTAAAGTAAACCTGCCTAGTTTACCAAAATTTTTTTTGCAAAAATTTGCTAAATAGTACATTATTACCATACACGTCAACTGTTAAAATCCTGGGCCTACTGATCGATCAAAATTTTAGTTGGCGGCCTCAACTAAATGATGTTAGTCGTCGTATTTTCAACAGGATACACTTTTTGAAACGTCTTCAAAATTGTCTACTGACTAAAACGAAAATCTACCTTTGTCTAACACTTTTATTACCATTAATTGATTATGGAGATGTGTGCTATTCTGATCGTAATGAAGAATATTTGTGCAAGTTGGAACGTCTTCAAAATTTATGCATCTGGTAAATCTTCGATCTCAAAAAATATGATCATATTTTTGAATACAGGTCACTTCTCAAATGGCTGAAGATCCGTGATCTACGCCAACTTCACATACTTACACTTCTTTTTAATATATTAAAAAATCTTCATAGCCCAAGTTATCTTAGTGGCAAATTTAAAGATTTATCTGCTCATGGCCTTGGGCTACGATCTGAAAGTTCACTCACCCTACTTATTCCTAAACACACCTCTACCACTTACGAAAAATCCTTCCTGACATCAGGAAATCACGTCTCTAAATTCAAGGATGGAGTGATAAAGACCTACCTCTCCTGAAACCTTTTCCTTTGTTTTTTTTTATTTTTTTTACTTATACTTTTGTATGTTTGTAGTTTTTTTACTAAACTTACTATTTACCAAAGAATTTTCACTATAAAATCTCCTACAGTCTATCAACTAAATTTCAATACAAATTGTTATTGTTGACTGGAAGAGGTTGCTTATGTAGAAATAAGTCCGTCATATGTACTATACATAAAAGTGTATAAATAAATAAATAAAATAAATCTTTCCATTCATCATAATATATTATCGTGACAAATCAATTACCTATTTCTCCATCCGCATTTAATTCAAAATAAGTTTTGTGGTATAGTCTATACATTAACCAGTGATGCTTCCACGTATTAAATTAACTATACAGAAACTGGGAGGATTCCTCGCAAGTTTGTGTCTAGTTACTGTACACTGTATGAATTTAATCTACTTTGAGATATGTAATTTAATCTACTTTGTTAAATAAACTTTACAGTTTAATCTACATAGTTGATCAGCGATGCACACAGGTGTTATATTAAGCGTACAGAAACTTAAAAGAGTTCCACACAAGTTTCTATCCGACTGCTGCTCGTTATAAGACATATAGTTTAGTACACTTTAATCTACAAATTTCGTGGTTTATTCTACATATTCGATCAGTGATACACCCACATGTTATATTGACTGTACAGAAACTTGAAAGGATTCCTAGCGAGTTTTTGTTTAATTGCTGTCCACTCTCAGGAAGACCCTTTACGACCACCTATCCGTTTTAGGTCTAAATAATTAAATTTTGGTAAAGCATAATTTAAAGGCCGATCACTTATGAGGGATTATTTAAACAACTATATTGTGTATAGGTGTTTTTGATTAATAAATATATACATATATATATATATATATATATATATATATATATATATATATATATATATAATATGAAAACGTATCATATTATGTGTGAATATATGTATGTACACACGTATATACTCTATACAGCCCGCTCTGCCTTCTTCTAGTCGTTTCCTATTCCCGCTGGCTTCTTACACGAGATCATTTTTATGGATAAATAGGCATAAATCCTTATTATAAATATATATTATTATTTCGGTATTTTTAAATTATATAAATACTGAGAATTGTTTCAAAATATATTCTGTAGAAAATAATGGTCAATAATTTGTGGTACACATGAATTTTACGATTTTCTCTTCATCACTGTCTTAATCGCACTTAACTATGGTAATATAATAATATAAATATAAACTATATTACAATTAAAATAAAATATTTAAACCATTTTGCGCAATGCGTCAAAGGCATGTTTAGTTACGTCGAAAAAATATTAACGGGTTTTATTATTATCGTCTTTAAAATAACAGTTGGATCTTGATATAAGAATTTACAAATTTACTCCGTAAATGTAATATCGTAGGATGATCGCAACAGTTGATAGTCATACCTTGGAAGACGTTGCGGAGGGCCGATCGAGTGACATTATCGAGGATTGCCAACTTATTAAACGAGGATAATACACTAAAGCATAATTCAAGGGCATATAAAAGGGGTCGGGACTCCAGCATTAATTTAAAACACTATAAATAACTTTATATTTTTACTAAACAGAAAATATTAATAAATGTTGCTATACTATTTCTGTTTTTCCCGCAAACATTAAGAGTAACATGTGCAGACAGATGGCCACTAGTAGGATTAGATATTAAAATAATATTTTCTCTATATCTACCTAGTTTTTGCGTCTGATATATTCTTCTTAAAATATTTATTTATTTTCAATATACAATCACATAATATTTCAAAACAAGTATAAACTATCATAAATTATCACATGTAATTTTTGCAAAAACTTTAGTATCATGTGTGATATCATTGTCAAAGATTTACTATGAAATGGTTTAACATTAAATTTACCATAAATTGAAAAGTTTCGATACACAGTAATTTCAGAAATAAAGGGGGAAATCTGTTCTTTTAGTTACTTATAACAAAGTTGCTGGAGGTATATACAATTTAATATAATGAGAAACATTTTGTAGATATCTTTCAAATTAAACTTTTCAAAGGATATTACAGAAATTTAAGAAATAAAACACCAAATTATGAAAAGTGACAAACACGCAACATACAATTTAAAAAAAAATGTCGGTAAAAAATTTATAGCCTCAATAATTTGCATATAAAAATTTATTGCTAGTTCTGGAACATAAAATTTATTATTTTCTTTCACTAATGACGATGAATTAGATGGTAAACAAACACAAATTTAAATTATGACCAAGAATGAACAAGAATATGACTTATTACTAATTTTGAAAAATGGTGTTTAATTAGCCTTGAATTAAATTGTATTTTTGCCATCTTTCGAAGTTGACACGTATATAGCCAAATTTACCTTTTCAAGGTGATGAATATCTTTAGTGATATTTAACTCGGTACCAATAAAGAAAACACATGATGAGCAAAAGTAAACCCATTCATTACAGCCTACTGCTGGTGGAATGAATTGAATTTTGTGATAATTAGGATTTAGGTCAGAAAAAGAAGAACAGGAGAAATTAAAAGACAGGAGGGGATACCATTGACTATAATGAAAGAAGAATTATCAGATATTCAGAAGTTACCTAATTTCCGAAATTGTGAGTATATTCTTTCAGTCTTCAATTAAATCTTCTTTCAATTATAAAATTATAGTTTTTACACCTGCTAGAATTAAGATATGAAACGTAAAATATTACCAATTATAATGATGCAAATTTCGTGTTGTACAATAAAATTCACGAACGTGATGAATAATATTCATTAATTTTTGTCGTAACATATGTAAATTAGGTATCCATAAAATTTTTTATCTCACGCAATTGCTGATTCAAGTTAGCATATATCCTTTTAATTTAAATTTTTGTCAAAAACAAGTTTCTATTTTTTAGGATTCCTCCTTTTTTTTAAATTAAAAATGGGCCGTCTTGCAGATCACTTTGAACCTTCATATTTCAATTTAATAAAACTACCCAATGAAAATGCGGTATTCTTAAATTTTTTTCGTCAAAATTTAAATGTCTACAAGTGCAAGATTACCTTCTTGTATTTCTATCCGCATTCGTGTAATTTGTTTTGAAAATATTTTTTTTCTCCACACCCCCTAAACTTTGCATGAATAGTTATTCAAAACAAGGCATGAATAGCTACTTTTATTTTTCGATACGATATATTCGAAGAAAAATTTGGGTGGTAATGTTTTTTAAAAACTAGTTGTTTTAAAACTTAAATAATGGTCGTTTTAAAAAATTAACGTATTTACTTGTGAGTTTTGGTAAACATAACTTATTATAGCTACTTACGTTATTATAGAAAATCGTAATGTTATGTATAAAACATATTATATTGTAGGAATACTAATCATGAAGTTTCAATATTGTCAGTTACGTTGGTAAACATGTTTTAAATAATAAATACGCTTATTCCGCACAAAGGTATGTTCAATTATCGTAAAGTGCATTACTACACAGAAAAAATAAGTCAATAATGATTACATGTTTCGATAAAGAAAATACTGAATTATCTAACGTATCGTAGTTTTCAGATTAATAGAAATTTAAATTTTATTTCAACATATAATTTGATTTTCGTCATATGCAGTTTTAGAATAAAGACAAGACACACACCGCAATGTAGGTTTCAGACTCAAAAAACTTTTACTTTCAAGTTTCTGTTGCCGAATGGCAAAAAAACATAATTTCGAGACGTACACTTACCTATTCGTAAGTCACAGCATCATAACTGTTTAGTCAATGTCTAAATTTTTGTTTCAATGTCTCTTGACGCATCGAACTTAAGGATCCAAATTGTTTTTAGCGGACTCCATGAAACTGAAAATGTATTTTAAAATGCAATGCAAATTGTTCAGTAATGTTTTACATGACCTATTTTTACGAGATACTTTCCAATAAATTTGTGTGCATAATATTAGTAATACGCCTACAGAATTTCTATTTAAAACTCATACCAAAACGGATTATATTTCCTGATCTGTTCCTTGCCCACGTCGTTCCTTTCTACCTTTGTTTGCTAATCCTGATCTGTGACATACTGTATTTTAACATTTTAGAATTAGTTAACATACTTTTTTATTTTCTTGCAAAGTATTTTTAGGTAAGAGATTACAATCAGCAATGAGAATATATAATAGCATCGTCATGGTTAAGAACCGACAGCGATGCATATTGACATAGCAGACATTATAGATAGAAACAGAAAATCGCCAGCGCTGCAATGTGAGCACTCTGTGTTGTACATGCCGCTTCTTCGCGTGTCGGTCTTTTAGAATTTGGAGGTATTTGCTCATTAATGATGCGCTCATTAGTGATATTAATGCAGGGTACTTGGTTTTTTACGTTTTCAGAGAAAGTTTTATCAATAAATAAATAATAAAGGAACTTTGTTTATTACCATGACACAATTGTAAGTTTTTTTGTTATTACCGTGACACACCATGATTATACGTAATATCAAAGGAGCATATTCGTATGTTTATCGACAAAACAACAAATATACACTTCTAACATTAGTGACTATTCGGTTCAACCATTCTTTACCTTTTAGTAACATGTACGTTAAAAATCTAGCAGTTACTTCGAACACATTATTTTTTCAAATATGTACGGAAAGTCCCTTAAACGCAAGCCAAATACTATGTACCGAGATGAATATTGGATGTCTCTGGGCAAATGATCAACAACGAAACTAATCAAAGTAATCATATTTAAATGATATCAAATGATACTAGGGGCAAATTGAGGGATATTTTTACTAGAAATTAAATAATGATTGTAGCAGATATTATATTTATATTTTTTATCTGCTTTAGTCATAAATCATAAATAAGTAAACACTTTTTTTATTTGTGAGAGGAAATTGTGACGAGAGAGAAAGAAAATGTAAAGATATGGCTAAATTTAAATGAATATTAAAATTAAGTTCAATATAATTTTGACCTAAAATAAAAGTATTGTATTATTTTTTTTAAAGTATTTCATTTAGTTGAAAAGTCTTATGAGACTTCTCCAGTTTTTATAAATCTCAAAGGGTTTTTTAAAAAACACTTTCAGTATTAAGATTTTTTTATAACGATGGATTTTAATTTTTCTTAGTTTTATAATAAAAAAACCTCTGTCAAACCATCCACTCCACTCTCGCTCTCTCACCCCTCTCTGTCCATTTGATAAGTACTTATTAAATTAAATTATGATAACTGGTTTTATTTCTTACATACGTTTTTAAATATTAGCGAGAAAGGAGGGACACTACAAAACTATTTTTTGTATGCTCATCGCGTCTTGTAACAAAATCTACTCAACTTTTCAGTTACATTTTATTAGACCTCTTATATTTATTACATTACACTTGACAGGATCTGTAAGGAAAGAAAATGTCGTCTCAATGTTTACCTAACTCAACAACCTTTTACTGCAATTTCATTTATCTTAAAATGAAAGAGTAACGGTGCTGTAACGTGCGCAAGGACTCACGGATATGACGGAATTTGATATTCCGTTGCACGGATAGTTCCGTTTTTTTAAATATTTGGCTAAGGAACCAAAAAATGAACTAAATTATGTATACAACAAATGACTGAAAATTTCGTTTTTATAAAAGGGATTCTCGGTATCATAAGAAATAAACTAAGATTAATAATTCGCAGATTGGTGTCATCAGAAAATTATATTTTGCATTCAACTTATTCGAATGTCGATCCAGATGAAATGCTGCACTCACGGGTTACGGCCATTTAGAGTCGCTAATATCCTAATGATAAACATAATGGTTAATTACAACTCACGTTGTGTATAAACATCTACAAGGCTCATTTCCTTTTTTATATTAATGTAGTTACTTATGTCAAAATTTCAATAAAAACACTAAATTAAAACAGAAAGTTGAGTGAAAGGCATTAATATTTAATGCACTAAATAAAAACTATCTATTCAACTGATAAGTTCACAATGATTTTTTATTAAATAATATCAGTATTATAAACAAGAGTGATAATTTTGTAACTAAAATTTTATTTAATGTGTAAGTTTTTCATGTGCAAATTGCCCAGATTACCAATTCTATGGAATGATATGAAATTCATGTATAATACCAGATTATATAATACCAGATTGGCTATCTTAAGTTTGACAGTCCATATGGCCCAGTTTGTAAACAAAATTGTGACCTTTGCTTTTTTAAATCGAACTCCAAATGTTTTTTCCTTCATGTCGACCAAAAACAAAAAATGAATATGGCTAATATCACATGCACTTAATAATGACAATTACAATGAATATACAGTGTATATAATAATCGATTTAGTAGGCAAGGCGTTAGGAAAAAAATAATATTGAAAACAAAAATGAAAACCGAAAACTTGTTCTTCGAAAACAAAAATTAATATAGCTTATATCACATGCACTTAGTCATGACAATGACAGTGATGACAGTGTTTATAAAAATATATCTTGTAGTTAAGACGTTACGAGGAAATGAACTTAGTTACTTACTGCTTTATTTCCATTCAACATTGGGATGTGCCCAGTAATTGTAGCGTTAAAATGTAACAAGGTAATAATTCGGAATGTTAAAGCTATCATAGTTTTCTAGGAAAGAAATAATTATCGTACTACGATGCCTGTATGCGCTACTCCGAAATGAATAAAATGTATTAAGCATTGTTTGAATGAATAAATATTTTACGGAAATGATTGTGAAAATATTTAGTCATCGGCAAAGCTACTGCGTATACGATACACAAGAAGTCATGTTATATTACAATTGCGTTTTTCCCCGTAAAAGTGCAAATTTTCACCGCGAATTCGGATAAAAGGAGAAACATTTCTATGAAATATATGCCAATTAAAATAACGTCCAATAAATTTTTGCTTCCGAAGTGGGGCAAAGAACGTGTATTTTTATTTATTTATTTTATTGTCCTTTGTTGCTATTCCTATTCAGCTAGTTTTGATTATCTAACTTAGGATTCCTTTATTGTAATTGCATATCTGTCACTAGTCATCTATAGCTAATAAACCTCACGTCAGGTATTTTACATTTAATGTAAAAACCGGTTAATCAAAATTTTAAATATTTGTTTATAATTATAGAATAAGAACAACATGCCTTATCAATCGTCTCTAATTAATTGATAAATTATATGTCAGTATGATATGATAATTGATACTACATAAAATGATAATTAATACGACATCACGTAGTTTAATTTAATTGTGAATAATGAATTTCTACAAAATTAATGCCAAATATATTCAGTATCCATTAGATATACTAAAACCGTTTAACCGTTCACTACCAGAGAGTATATAAAAATATTTTATTAAAAGAGATATCTTGTCAAGCGTGAGAACTTTACCATATTTCAGTTGTCGGAAGGAGCAAAGTAAACACCAGATATTTTTAGATTCATTCGTACTGTTACCTTCCAAAACTTATAAATAAAGTGAATATATTGCTGCAAGATCAACATATTCTCCATAGCAAAATTAATAATCAATTACGAGGCAAACTACAGATTGTGATAGCCATACAAATAGCGTAACATTTCTTGGAAAAAAAATTGTAGTAACACCATTGTTTTGGAAACCAAATAAAAATTAATTTGATGTAGAGAATTTAAAAAAAACTTAAACGAGATAGGTTATGAAAAGATTCATAATGAAGTGAGTGAAGCTGATGGAGACATTATTTCTTAAAAGCATATATGGTCGGTGCATATTTAATGGTAAAACATAATATATTCAATAATTTCGCGACGTAAATGGAGAAAGGATAATGGTAATTATTTCATATAACAAACGTAGAAATATTTGCAATAAAAATTCTTCTTTTCCTTCGAAAATATACACTCTCAAAAGCAGTTTTCTTTTATATAAATAAAATCACATTTAACGTTTATCGAGTGTTAATATTCTTATTGTTTCCTGTTATCCTTCACTCAAAGTTTCACCACTGCCTGAAACTTACTTAAAATATGGATGAAGAGTTAAGCACAACTGTCAACGCAAAGTTAAGAGGAGAGTCCCAGTGTCACAAGCCGTTAGAATAAAGTTATGAGACCCAAAAATGGTAAAGTGAAACATTTAATAAGTCTATTGATATTAAATAGGCTGTTCATCAGGCAAGTAAATTTCTTTCGTGGAATAACAGATTGTCCCTAAATACCACTAACTTCAATACAATAATTTAATGCTCACTTTAAGTTTCTATAATAATCATCCTAATCATTCTATAATTGAATAATCTCTCTAAAAATAAATTTGTCGTTTCTATGTGAGCAATTAAATTTTTTTATTTCCAGACAGATTTTCCAAGGGAGAAAGTTTGATTTGCTCTTTATATTCATTCAAAATTCTTTTACCTTTAGAAAATTAATTTTTCTTATTTTTAAAAAATAATTGGGTAATTTAGTATGTTGAGAAGTGAGACCGTCGTGAAAAGTGGCAGAACAAGCCGGAAGGAAGGAAGAATAACAAGAGAAAAAATGTAGTAGAAACAGATTGAAATAAGGGGAAATGAGATGTAAGCGTGTGAGAAAGGAGTAAAGGAAGGGAAGTGCAGAGGGGGGGGGGGCTTTCCTCCTTCATTACCAGTTACTCTGTTAGTCAATAAATAGCAAACTGCCGGGAAAATAAACTTATTTTTTTTTCATTATGCTCTTAATCGGAGCAAATCTTATGTAATTTAAAATTATAATGTTGAGGTTTCTGTGGACTCTTCCATTAAACTCAGGGGCAGATGAATGATCCTCCATATTTATATGATAAGTTCCAAAAATCAGGGAAAGAAACTTTATTTTTATGACACAATTGAAAGCACATCATTAAAATATGTTCATTATTTACTAAAATATAAAAAAGTAGAAAGCATAGTCTTGTACCGACCAGAATTAACTGTCATTGTTATCCATAATTTTTGCCGATTTGCGTAAAATCTGTCAAAATAAGGCAACATAAAAATATAATTAACTATTTTCATTTCAGCGAGAAAGCAAATATTATTTTGTAAATTTATAAAATATGCGCGATACTAAAATATATTTTAGACAATCCATTAATACATAATAAAATTAAAGATGGATTATACATATGTAACAATTCTATTTGGATTATATATTAATACAAACAAATTAAATCGTTTATTTTTCTGCATGATCTCCCTCTAACTTAATTTATTATGCATGAAGTTTTTCTAATTTTCTCATCTCTTCAAACGAAATTCATTTTCTCGATTCTCTAAAAACTACTCTTACCTTGGCCATAACTGTGTCCTTACAATCAAAATATTCCATGGATATGCTCCATTGATTTTGGGACCAAATGCAAATCACTAGAGGCGAAGTCGAATCAATATGTTGAGTAATCACAAATTTAAAAAGCCAGCTTTGTCAGTTGCCGTGATTGCAATTTCAGATGGATAAGCTGGAGCATTATTAATATGAACCAACACACAACAGGATATCTTCTAAATATTTTATGGTATTGCTCGGTATTCCAAAACCATTTTTTTTATTTACTGATACTTTTTTAAGTAGCAGGATTGGAAAAATTCGGGTTGAATGAGGATTATCTTCACAGCTCGATGTGAACATTTTAAATTTCGTAGTTACTGGGCTACGATGAAATAAGGTTTTTAAGTGCTTCCCCAAAGTTTGCTGGAATTCCAAAAAAATTCCTTGGTGGTACTTGATGATATCACAAACTATTCTTTTCATCACTGAACGTTTCTAACAACTCGTTACGGAAAAAAGTTAATTACCAAAGAGTGAGTGAGTGAGAGGATTGAATCATGTGGCACTTTACACAAATATTATGAGATTATGCCACTTCAAATAAAGAAATGAATCAAAGAAGTTATAATAACATGCGTTTAAATAACATGCGTGATAAAAAATTTTTGGTTTACCCTTGTGTATTGCACATTTAGTAGAGATTTTTTAATTTTCATATTCCATGTTCGTTGAAAAGAGTTTTCATTCATTTCATTTCATTGCGACTTAATATTTTTCGATGGTCCTTTGTTACCTAAATTTACTTCAATATATAAGTTTAATAAAAATATTATGCTCAGACGGAAAAGTGTTGATTGCATTAGAATGTGAAAGTTCATATTTGTGTTAAGATTCTAAGGTATATATGAATATGTTTCAATGTTAATTGCAATTATTTCGTAATAATTTTTTAATCGTTTCGTAATTGCCGTTGTGGAAATTAGTAAATGAGCATGCATATAGACATATTATCAGGCCATATTCAATTGTCCTTTAAAATTTTGCCGTATAATCATTGATTCCAACTTGAGCTTATCATATAGTTTATTTGGTTATTCATTGCATTAAGAATGGCTTAGTCATTTTTATCTTAAAATCGACTAATGGTCATGTCGCGTAATAAAAATCTTGACAAGTATGAAATATTTTCATTTGTAATAAGTCGAGTTAAAAATTAATGAAACAAAATATCATGGAAACAACTATACAATGACGCTTTGCACTAAGAGTAAAATAAAAAATTGTTTGCACAATAATTCCTTACTTTAACACGACTTCAATATGGAGCATAAATTAAAAAGTACTGCGACAGTAAACACTTTTCATGAACAAATTACACCCTAATTCTTAATAAAAATGTTTCCGAATTTACTTATCTTAATCATTCGTAATGTGCTCATTGTGTTCACAAAATTATTCCGGTGACGGGTTGCTTGTCCATCACTCGATATCTATCTAAGTAATGCCTATATTCTATGTCTATATATAATTTATGAAGAATATTTCATTCTATTTTGTCTTAAGTTTCTAATTTACATTATTGAAGCGTATTGATACATAATATATTTCATATTCTAACTAATGTTACATAATAATAATGAAAATGTTTTTTTATTGATTGGATACTTAAGAGCTCTTTGAGGAATTAAACGAGGCATAGAAAACTTTGCGCAATTATCGACCGTATTATATGATAACAGGTAGTTTTCATCCTGGAAAAATATACCTTAAGATATATTTTAAAAATCTTACGTGACACTACATGGCGATACTTGATTTTTTTAAGTGAACAATTCCATTGAATCTATAATATTTATATTTTCACTAAAATTTGAGCGTAATGAAAATGTTTCGGTACCTTATAAGTAGCTTTTAATTAAAGAATATAATTATTATTTTTTATAATTATTATTGTTAAGAGTATAATTAATATTAATAAAATGCATTTTTTGTGGTGTTCATTATTCTGCGATTGTGTAAATAAATGAATATTTATTTCTTTACTTACATAAAAATATTAAAATAATTTATTTATATTCACAGACATGAATTAATTTATATTCACAAACATATTTATATTGAATAATTTTTCTTTGATTATGATTAGTTACCTAATTTTCTATGTCTTCAAAATATTAGACAAGTTTGTAGAACATATTATATTTTAGACTGTTAATTATATTATTGAAAATTCAATAATTACCACTAAAAAAATTAACCACAATCAATTGTTTCATAAATCTGCATAACTATATATTTTTTAGGCCAAGTTATGTTATAATTACGTCTTCTTCAAATTAAGTATTCCAATGTCACTATAACTGAATAAACTTCAAAAATTAAAGTATATAGCCACATTTTACATGTAAATTTTTCCTCAAACACAATTCTTTAAACAGTATAATTGGAAAAGGGGATTCGAGTATAGTACACTATTATTTCTAAAAAAATTCGTTCAAAAACGACCGAAAATAAAAATACCTCCATTTGTGTAATAAAAATGTGTTGAGATTTTCACTCGTATTAAATTTATCAGCGTAGTTTTTCAAAATGACTAAGTCGAAACCTGTAACTGTTTGAGAGCAAATGTCTGTTAAATCGGTTCATATATACGTGACGATAAATTAACTCTGCTTACAAACCCATGTCATCGAAGGTCAACGCAGAATTTGAGATTCTTGTGTATGAGATTAGTATTATGAGATTCTTGTATTAAGAATTCGGAATGTAATTATTGTACATTTCCGTAGTGCGAAAGATTTAAGTTAAATTTGAATATTTTTACCTATTAATTTTAAAAGTTTCACAGTCAAACTAAACCCCTTAATAATTTGGTCCATCGGTCACAGCGCCACGGCTTCTGGAATTTTAGACCAATCGATCTAGAATTTGATGCTAATTAAATTAAAATCTTAAAAAGAATTTGAAGAAATAATTTTTAACGTATTTTGTCTTATTTATGTATAGATTGTATAGTCATTAGATATGGTACCTAGAAATATGTATTCGCCAGGTGTTTTGACTTGGTACTAAAATTTATTGAATCTTTATTTAATATTTGTGTATCTCAAAAGAAAAATAACCATACCCTTATAAAATAATTCACATAGCTCTTAGTTTGTAAATGTTATTTTTTAATTTCATTTGTCGTGTGCGGTATCATTTTGAAAAGACTATATATATCCACATACACACACATATATATATATATATATATATATATATATATATATAAATTGTGTTTTGTGGAATTAATACGAAATCTTACATTTGCATATTCCGCCACTCACTTGACCGGTCTTCAAAGGTCAATTTATTCTATTATAAAGACTTTTTGAAATAAATTATCATAAACAAATTATCAGAACCTATCAATTACATACAATTTAATTAAAACAGAAACAGAAAGTGGGATGTAGCATCACATATTGACAAGATATAAAAACTAGAAAAATTATAGTTGAAAAATGATTGCTGCAAAAGTAAACCTAAATTCAATCAAAATGATATACATAAGAGTATAAAAATGAAGCAAAAAAAAGAATTAAAATTCCACCAAAATTAGTCGAGAGAAAAATGTCCAGTTTTCAATATCTGAGAAAAAAAATGTACCTAATCAGCCAATAATTACAAGATCTAATTAGAAGCGAAATCATAAGGTCTATTATCAAGTATTAACACAAAATATTTGTAAAGTCGAAAATATTATTTTGGAAAATTTATGTATTTATATTTAATAAGCAAAAAAACTTAGCTGTTAGTAATAATGTCTTCGTGGAAATAAATATATATGGGAAGAAATCCTAAGTAAAAGACAAGAAGAATGTTTGTAAAATATGTAACAAAGTTTATAATTTTGAATCCAAATTGTAAAAACTCAATTAATATGAGTGAAGAGTGATTACATATATAAAATTATAGCGGCTAAAAGCCAAATAGAAGTTTCAACAATATATATGGATACCAGATCAGGATAAACTGAGAAAAGAAAATGGCGAAAAACGAGAAAAATACGAGCCAAATTAATTGATATTAAAAAGATATGTAAAGGCCAAACAATTATCAGAGTATTTTGTTTTCATTATTCCGCTTAGGTATTGTTGACTAAAAATCCTTAACGTCTAGGAGCTACTTTGCGCAGCTTTTCATTGTTTTTAATTCATTAATTTCGAAGATATTTTGCTTCATTTTGAAGAAAATTTGCCGTTAATATAAAGAAAATGAGCTTGTTTCCCGTAATCACGTAAAGCCAAAAATCCTCCGAAACATGTTGTTATTACACATATAGAAACGTAGAGGCGGTTACAAGGCAGTGGCATATCAGTATAACATGCTTTTTATCTTCAACCTTTTGGACTTATTTAAAGCCAAATAGTAATAACGAAAAAAAATTATTTCGCTCCTTGTCCTAACATAGGACCGAAAACATCTATTTCCATAAAGAAAGGCTTACTGATATTAACTTTCCATTTTTATTCAAGGTTGTTTCCTGTTATTTTCTTCATTGTAATTTTATTTCTACTGAATCGTTACCTTATGTTCGTACCTTCTTTATTTGTTTCATTATATTCATATTATTTTACAAACATATTTAAATTTCTGGTAATTTTCAAGCAGCGTTGGTATCGGTACACATACACAATATATTAAAAGAAATTATCTAACATTCCTTAACATATAATCAGAAGGATAAATTTGACAACAATACTTTTGGTTATCATTTTAAACTATAATTTGTCAAAATATGTTATTTTTTATAAAAACAAATTCCCCAAATTAATGAGCTGTCTATTGTCATTCTTATTACTAATTAAAGAAAAGAGTATTTTATTCAAATTATTTTTATTGTTGGTTTTTTATAGCAACCAAGAATATGCGGATATACAGATAAAAGTCATGTAGATCTCACGTACTCTCTATATTAAATTGTAATGTACTATTCATGGATCCTATTTCACAACTGCTAATAAAAGTCCGTAAAGCTAAAGAAACTAAAGCTAAGGAAACCCTGTTTCCTAGATCAACGAACTGTGTTAGAAGATTGCCGCTAAGCCTGAAATTGATTTCTTTAGCAATGTATTGAGGATTATGTGGAATCATTAATGTTATGATAAAAATAGTAATCTGTAATTAATGGAAATACGATTATAATATAAATTTGGTGTTTGTACATGATAACAAAATTACACAGAATAACTATATTCCATCAAAAAAAATGGAATGTGGCTATGTCATGGACACGGCCGTGTGTTGTACGGGAATACGTCTATGTAACTGGTTATATTTTTTAAATAAAATATGAGCGTAGAAACCATAGACGATCACACACATCAAACTTATGTCCGAATGGATTGTTGACAAACGTCGCACGTGAACAAGTGAAACGTGCACTAGCTGCGGCCCGATGTGTCTTCATAATCGATGATCGAACACAATCTACGCCTATACAGTCCCTTGTCGATGTAGAAGCGATTTCATCATCCACTTGCATAATTTCAACCGCCCCAGCTACAGATGTACTGGCACCGTCGTTGATCCGCACAGCCGCATTTATTCTTTTACGTTCCCGGCACTGCTTGACTCGTTCATATGGTGTTTTCTTATTACCATTCGATTGTTCTTGAGAAGCCTTTTCCAGCCGTATACGATCTCTGTATTTGGTTTTGGCTTTCCGACGCATATAGACCGACATTATATATTTTTGATAACATTTTTTTATTCTAACATCTTGTATTCACTGTCACTACCTTAAACTAATGTTTTATATAAAATCGATAGATTTTGACGATAGCTGACGATTAAAACTTAAACGAACATCGTAGCTTATCAGAATCAAAAGTTATACCAATTACAAATCTCGAAAAGAAGCAAAATAACCTCAAAATGGCGACGCTTCCCCCTCCACTGCGCGCAATGCGTCACTGTTCTCGCTTATCGTAATGAATTCTTTGATCGTTTAGCAATCCAGTGGTATAATTTATGTTTTGATGTAGAGGATAGATTCGAAACTGCAACGCCAAACTTTATTTCACAACATTTTTGGCTTCATTCCCGTAGCGTTACGTTAATTAAATATAATGAAGTAATTCTTCACAAAAAGGAATGTCTACTTCGCATTTTAAGTGATACTCTGGAAACATGTAGAAGACAAACCCGCGAAATATATAGTAATTATTTTATGAAAAAACTACTTACTCTGATCGAGTAGTTTTAGTTTAATTTCTTTAATTATATTATGTTATAGAAATAATTTTTTAAAAACGAAACATATTTCGTATGCTAAATTATTCGTTAATCGCTTCCAATACTCCTAAAATATTTACTAATGTATTGAAAGAATCGCCAAATTTAGTCTAGCTATATTAGTTTTATTTCCAAAATATGACCTTAATTAAATAATAGAAATAAATATTTCCCAAAAAAAGCTTAGAACTCGTGTTCTAAACAAAACGGCTGTACACTAATATCCTCGAAACTCTTATTTTAAGGAAAAAATCACAAAATTTAACTCAGTAATTTTAATCTTTGGCCCTATTTTCCTTTCAAATCGGCAACTACTTTAATAATGAGTTTTATTTTGATTAAATTTCAGATCTTTGCACAACGTAAAATTAAAAACATATTTAAAAAAAAAAAGGACTTTTAACCTACTATACATATCGACACGTAGGTTGCCCGTCCTTTGGCATGTGACGCGGCACCCCGGCCACTGCGAGAGCGTCTAAGTGACCATCGACACAATGTTTCGCCCTTGACTTGGTTTGGGCGCGCAACTTCTACAAGCTTAGTCACTAGTTACATTATCAGCCACCAAATTATTCTTCTATATCAGAAAAATTTCGTATTGCCATTCATTCAATGCAAAAATACTCTTTCTTCAAATGCGGTTGTTTAAACGCAAATGTATTTTCAAATCTCCTTAAAACAATCGTACATTATTCGAGCCTTTTTTGTATAACATACATAAGTCTGTATAATTTTGATTATATATGGATCCATTTATGGATCCATTTAAACGTCGTGAAATTTTAAGTGGGGTTTAATAAGTAATTCGGAGAAAATATCAATATCCATAAGATAGACTTTTATTTAAGGGCACAATATTAAGAATTTCGGTGCAGGCTCACTAACATATCAATTTATCCTTGCAGTAATGTACTCTCAAAATTGCTAAAATATATTATAGCTAGGTAGATATTAGCATTCCTACTGGCAACGGTACCTTACATTGTCGACGACATACGCGGAAAATTAAAAAAGTATTCCTGAATTCCTATTTATTTTACTTCCCACACATCAAATTACACATCAAATTAAAGATCAAACGTTACACATCAAATTGTATTGTGTCATTATCGTGCAAAATTATAAAAACACCTTTTTTTTCATAGCAATAAAAAAAATAATAAAAAAAAATAAGAAATATTTTTAATTACTTAAAAGTAAGCGATAGTTCGGAAAGTCACTCAGTTCATGTTCACCTCGCTAAGACGGCTATTTATATAAGATTGCCACATTTTTATGTTTATGGTAATTATATATGTAGATTGATGCATGTCCATTTTAATTGACATATGGAAAACTGATTTTCAAATAACATATGTACCAATTTTTTAATAGAAAAAAGTGAATCGTAACGTATGAAAAACATGGATTTAAACCAAAAAAAGAAAGGATAGTACAAATTGTTGTATTACTGTTGTATCGTATTCTCTTGCCTTTTGTTGAATATTTTTGTTTCAATGTTGCATTATGTATTTCTAGTTATAATTGTATATTTCCTCTCTCTTCTTCATACGTTTTAGTGAATTAGGTTTCCATGTAAAATGTTTTTGATACCCGCTACATTACATATTCTTACCACCAAGTTTTAAAGTAACCACAAACAAAATTTTGTCCACAATTTTCAGAATGTCGAGTAAACTTCCCGCTTTTATTATTTGTCTTATTTTGAATACCTACGTTCCAAATTTCAAGGTTCTAGGTGCAATAAGATTGTTTATTTTTATTGTCAATCAACAAATCAGTGGGATTTGTGAGAATTTGGCCGGCATATTAGATACACTTAAATAAGGAATGAATATGTGGACAAACGTATCAATAATAACACACTGATAAGTTTTAATATTACATTCATTCCTTTGCTAAATCATTTGCACAAATCGTAAATACTTAATGAGTAATTTTTTGAAAATCAATATCAACATGGAATTTATCATTGTTTATACAAAATGAAGAAAATATTTCATTAACATTTCTATACATGATAAATAAAATGGGATTTCATATACACGTGAACTTCAGTGAAATTTAATACAAAAGCAAGAGATGCAGGATTTTGGTGAGAGATCAAACATAAGTTTATGTGAGTTATTTGTAGCAGTTACGGGGTAAAAGCGATTGTTTGATCGCATCTTGCGAATAATAATAATGAACATAACGAATTTTGTTTAATTTCATAATCATAATTTTAATCTGTACATCATCGAGGAGGATTTTTATGACAAAACATAAAAGTGTAAAGTTATAAAGTTATAAAGTCAATCATAAAGTTATAAAGGTTCAAACTTAATCTTTAGACAAGCGCTGTAATATAAAATTGTGATATAAGTTTTGATAACGCTCATTGTTGTCTACTTGAGCGAATGAGAAGGGTGGTATACTAACTCTATCCATAGCGTTATATTTAGAAACTCATGACTCGCTTACTTTTTAATGATTTTCCAATTTTGTTATATTACAAAAGTACAAATGATACTAGTTTTAGCATCCTTAAATTACAGCGCTTATAAATTTATTAAAGATAGTTTTGAATCCATTTTAATCATTGCTTTAAACATTTAATCTTTGAGCAGTGAAAAAACGAAGGTATCGCATTCGGTGAAGACCGGATAGTTACATTTTGTATTTTATCATCAATTTAGAATTTTAAAAAATCCTCATTGTACTTTGAATTTTACTATCACTCTAATTGGTGTGAAACAAGGGTTTTCGAAATTTATATTTAGAGCCCTAAATCTTACGAAAAGCTATTATCATGTAAAGCTGTTTTTATATCAAGTGTTTTATTTTTTATTGACCATGCACCGCGGTTTCACTCGCGCAGAATCATTTTAATCATATCGCTCCTCGGGATCTGGGGTTTATCAGCAGAAATATTCGAGACAATCAGACAAAAACTATGTCGGCTTACCTCAGTATCGCACTATTTACGCAGTATTTTTTTTTCATTGCCGATTCTATATAATATATATAAAAGATTTTTGAATTCGGACGAGAATTTTGGAGGATTAAGTACGAACAAACACGTAAACAACTGTTTCTGTCTATCATACGTTACTTAAATCAACGTTTTTGCCCTAAATGTCGATTACACCGTAAAGCGCATCTTCTGATTCTTCATTTTATTTCATAATTTTGTGAGCTGCGGGACTGAAATAGACAAATTGACTATAACTAAAGTAGTGTGTGACACATTATACTATTCAAAATAAAGTTTGGTCTGAAGATGAAAGTAAACTGCCAATCTGATGGTATATTTGTCCGTCGACCTTAAAAGAAGTTTAAACTTGAAATTTAGAACGAAATATAGAACACATAATTGATCTTTGCCAGTGGATAGATTTTTTATAGCTTGTACTCGGTTTTGTAGCGTAAAAGTGAGGTTTTTTTTGCCGGCTTTTGCTGGTTTGGCTTGCCAACCGCTGCGAGTGTTCAATGCAATATTCTCTTAAGCAAGTCTATGATGATTCTTATATTTTTGTTGGCAACCCACTGCTAGTTTTTAGTTCCATTACTGAATATTTTAGCTGCACTAATCTACTACACATTTCTAGAAATTTTCAATTTTCTTTTTAGATTTTGAAACTAAATGAAGTTGTCAATAATTTATATTTCTCGTTCTCACCATTAATTAAATACATATTTTATTAATTTTCTATGTATATTTAATATGAACTTAAAAAAGAACTATGTCAATGGTACAGTAATATAAAATTTTTGAAATTTTACGTAACGGCTTTTGTATTTATTAGTAGAATAATATTTCCTAAAAACTTCGCCTAATTTCTTTGACGAGTTCCTGCTATTCATTCGTAGACGATCTTTATATTTATATATTTTTGTACTTTGGAATTTGTGCAATAAATTAATAACTCAGTAGCTACGAATTATTTAAACGTAACAAGTAATAAGATGTTAATTTTATCAATTTTCATATCAACACATCATAAAGTGACATTGGCCAGATCGCATACGTCACAGGAGGAGGGACACAAAAGAATGGCACCGTAGTTTTCTTTAAGCATCTTGTGCCGTAAGGCTTTGTATGTTTGTCACTCATGAGCTTTTATATTATTTATTGTTCCATAGCCAAAGCAGAAAGTTTTGCCATGTCCATTTGTTCACCTGTACGTTTGTATATCACAACCATTTTATTCACCGACTATTAGAGCTGTCTTTGAAACCATTTTTTTTCGAGGTACATTCCCTACATCTAAAGTGAAGGTGAAGTTTTTATAACTATTACACACCGTTTTCGATACAGGAATCCGCTTAGAAAATATTAACTTCTAAAGAAGTCATTTTGTTAGAGTTATGTGTCATCTCCCTTACCAACTTCTCCATTATTTTTTAATATCTTAAAAGTACTCACCACAACAGTACTAACATACTAGTTTACAAGTAATAGTCACCCAAAATATTTCTTGTAGGTATCTGTCAAAGTTTAAAGTAACTCCATAAAAATGACTTAAATACATGACTTTTAACCTAAAAAGGACAATATATCATACATGACGCTAGTTCTGTGTATACGCATCAAATAAAAAGGTAAGTAAGCATAATTTAGAATATAAATACAGTTGACAAGTCTTTAAATTTTGGATTTCGATTCGGCTTTATCTCAGCGGCAGAGCGATGAGATAAAAGCGCAAAGGTAAATATTACCATGTTGTCAACTGTATGTTGTCAACTATATTAAATTACTGTTATTTCTTAAAAGAAAATTCATACAGAGACGAAATTTCATAAATGTAAAGGTTATCCTTATTCCATATTGACCCGATATTAAAGTGCATGTTTTCATAATATTTAATGCCTATAAATCTAAAAATACGGAACGCTGATATTGGCATTTCCAAGACGCTTCTGGTCATTTTTGTTCATTTTCATACAAAGTCACAAAATTTGCAAATTTATTTTATCATACTTCATAACTATATGCCCTCGCCATCTTGTGAATGCCTCGCTTACGGGCTTTGACCATAAATTAGACAATGGGTTGCAACCCTATAACATACAGACAGACATACAAAAAAGTGGGCAAAAACAAAGGAAAGTTTGCATGTCAGGATGTCGAATTCTTAGATAATTTTCTTTCATACACGCAAAATTTTAAATTGAAATAATCAGTAAAGGATTAAGTGAAAAACAATTATGCAAAGAAAAAATTGTTAATAAGGTGGTAAGTTGAGAAAATGCAAAGATAATACGATAAAACCGACATAATTTAAGTTATAATTTTCTCAACCTGTTATTTAAAAAGACATATAAAAACCTAAAGGATACGAAAGATGATATTTATATGGTTAATTTTATCCTTGTAATATGATTTAACGTAGCCAAAAAATTCACATTTCACATATACTTTAATATCAAAACAGCTCTTGTCCAGTATATAAGCTCTATATAAAAATAACAATATACACCTGCATAGAAATAAACGTATTTATTAGATTACAATTATGCGCTGATGGCAATAAAATTATATTGGTGAAAAATAACAATTATTGAAAATGATTCAATAATTACACCATGTCTTATGAAACAAACCAAAAGATACGCAAAAGGATCATAAGTTACTCAAGATTCAAAACAATCCGATTTAAGGTTTCCTTACAGAATACGAAGGAAACAATGTCCAAGTAATTTAAATTTCTCTATTCGGACTGAAATTCGAAATAATGACCAGTTATTTACCCGACTAGAACAAAACATTTTATTTGCCTTTAAATCGAAGGAAATTTAATAAAATATTACCAAGGCACCGACGTAATTGCGAGTTTGAAGTTGTTTAATATAATAGCATTCGCTCTTAATTAAAAGTCTTTCTATAGCAAAAAGAAAGCAGACCAAAGGAAAATTAATTTACAACAATTTAAAGAATCATTGCCGAAAGAGCATTTCAAAATCTCCCATATTAAAAAGTAATAATCTTAGAATAACAAAAGTATCTTAGATTTGTTTATGCTAGGAGAAAAATTAATCAAAAAATAAAGTAACGTGGTACAGGGAAGAGGCTACTTCAAGATTAGAAAAGGGCAATTAATGTCTTGTTATACGTTGTCCGGATAATAGATACCTTTAATTTAAAGATCGATGAAATGTTTTCCGAAATACACTAACTGATGGTGACGACATTTAGAAATTAAATTTTTTGTTAATTTGGTTTCTGTTTAACTTAACATAAAGCCAATGCGGAGTTAATTTTGCAATATTATACTATTAATGATGCAATGATACACGAAAAAAAACAAAAACTGCCAGGTATAACTCGAACTTTGGCGCTTAATTTTCAGTATTATGTAAGTGCTATGGAAATTATGTAATGTAATCCAATTAGGATAAATTATGAAATTTAGCCAAAAATTCATCCCCAATGTCTGATTTTTTCATTTGTATTTGACCAATCATTTTCGAGATAGTTTAATACTCTGTTGTTAACATTTTTGAGGATTTGTTTTTTAAAAGTTGGTCAGAAAGGATACTACATGTTTTTCATTATTAAGACATTACTTTCTACAAGTATGCAAAACAACTGTCTATGACAAATAATTTTATCTAGATTAGTATCTAATACGAAATAAATAAACGTGCAAAAACCTGCAGCCGTGACGTTTCATACAAAAACATTAACTAAATCCTAATCAAACAAATTCTGACCCGACGAATTGCGCAACTGGGAGCTTAGTATGTGATTGACTTGTTGTTTTTTTTCGGCACATAGCAGCCACTTATTATGAGTAACCAAATGCGACGCATTGTGTAATGAAAATACCCTTTAAATATATAATTTAATCTATTACATCTCTAAAAACCTTCTAGAAATGTCGATGAAACCTGAGGATACGGTCAAAATTGTTTGTGCATGTACGCACGCGCTCACTTACAAACATTCGATAATTGCTATGAATTTACATTTACACGAGACATAATTTAATTATGGTATTAGGTTGTTGCAAACATCCTTTTTTCAGAACATTTTCTGCTTTAGTTTATTACTCAGAAAAATGTCACTATAGTACATTATTTCCTCCTGAACTTTAAGTTAATTTACAAGAAAATGTCAATCACATTTCAAGGCACTGAGCCCTATTCCATCACTTCTTTCCTCATCCAGCATGTAGTTTGTCTTATCTTGATTTTCAAGTATATGTTTTCACAAAATTGTGAACCTCACCCCGCCGAACTACATCGAACTCGCTAGATTCCTAGTGACGACACATTTCTATAAATCTTTATTTTTTATTATTAATTTGATAGTAGATATAACAATAATTTAAACTTAAGATATTAATTTTAGAAGCTTTTTTATTTTGAAATTTAATTCCAACAACATTGCGCGAGGATAACTTCGTTCAGTTGAAATTGACATAAAAATATTATGTCTATGTCATACTAACTTGATGAAATGTGATTAGTTTGTGAAAAATCTGTTTGGCTATGAAAATCCCTGATAATAAGCCCTATTCCCGCCACAAGTTTGCGGATTCTTCACATACGAGAAAATTTTTACACAGAGAATAAATGGACCGATTACTCTAAAATTATTCGGATTTTTGAACACAAAGTTGACCAGTTAATAGTACACTAAATAACAGGACATGAAATGTAATAGTTATCAATTCAGTATAGACAGAATACAGATGGTTAAAAGTTGACAAAACAATTATTACCTCAAGATTAAATAGTTTATCAAAACAGTACAAACAACATAAATTTAACAGGTAGCTAACACAATTATTGTAAATTATAAAGCTATAAATATTAAGAAATATCGAGTTATAAAGTTGTATTATACTCTGACATTTTCATTTTACAATAAATTTCGTGAATGTAAATTTAATTCTGGGTACGGTTTTTCTGAATATATAAGTATTCTGATGAAACATAAGTCAATGATATGTTCATTACGTTTCTCGTTCATAAACTTACAATTATTATCTATATGGTTGCATCATTTATGGAATTCGTCATTTTTAATGATTTTTACTGCAATTGTAGCAGACAGAATGATGCTTGGATGGTGGATAAACCAGGCGCGGCTCCGTTCTGACTGTAACGCGTTTCATTAAAGTCGATGTCTTCGATTTTGCATATAATTTTGAACCAAGTTGGGATTTGTGGCGTGAACCCGTTGGTAGGTCCTTGATGCGAAACACCCATAGATATCCTGTTGATTTAGCATTCTGAGATCTCTATGCTTTGCTTAGATTATAAAATTTCAATTTTCTGGAAATATTCCACCTTTCAGAGTCAACTGAAATTATTGCTTCACTGTAGCGTAGGTACACCCTGTCCTCTATTATTATGGAACGCGTCTATTTACATCACAATTTAAGTGTCATGTTTAAGAGTTTTGAGGTTTTCATGCTTATATTAGGTAAGTATGTACTATGATTTCTTGAAAATAACTTTCATACGTGTCTTTTAGATTATATTCACGGTCTACCATTCTTGAATTAGATATTAAGAATATGTATTCACTTGTGTTTTTGTGAAAGTGCTTAAGTGTGTAGTTAACGCGTCTTGGTATGTCCGTAACTGTGATCTCCATCGCGATCTTGAGATTGAGATGGTAGACGATACTATTAGTAAATTTGCTAGTTCTCACCAAAAGAGACTTCAAAACCACATTAATCCAGAAGTATCCAGACTCTCAAATGCGCAAAATACTATTAGAAGACTCAAAAGAATAAAACCTTTTGAGCTTGTTAGACATTAGAGCACTAAGTGATTCAAAGGAAAATCTTAGTTTAGTCAGCACATAGTACATTAATTCAGAAACAAATTAATCGTTAGTTATATAACTAGTTTTAATAAAAATTGTAATAAAAAAAAAAATAAAATAAAACTTGTGTTTTTTTGCAAAATCTAATAAAAACTGCTTTTTACATTCCAAGATCCCATTTATAACCCTTTGCTTTCGACACATGAAACATTGCTTTACAACCAAAGACATTTAGGTGACTAATGACTAAGGATCGCGCTTCCTTTTGAGTTTTGTATACCATAATTCATGTTGGGGTTCTGATGGTGAGATAACTGTGTAATAATTCTGCCCGATATGGTTTGGTAGATTGGCATTATTTTTTGTCTTTTTGCTTTATGCGGTCGTGTATGACGTGGTTATTTTTTATTTGTTTCACTGTTGCTTGTTTCACAATTTTGTAAATGAGAAAAATATTTATTGATGTACTTGAAGTCATTACTGGAGCGGAGAAACTTTATATTGATTTTCTGCTTGACTTTAAAACTATTTAAATTATTCTGTCACTTCTTATTTTTTTATTTCAAGATGACAAATTCCACTTCACAAATTTATCTTTTAAATTTATCCTTGCTAAAAGCAGCTGAAATAATTGTTGAATGAAACTAAAAAATAAAATAAAAGTAAACAAGCTAGTAAGTTAACAGTTCTATCGTGCAATTGGTGATATGTAAAAGACTCAAAATAACTATAGGTCACCATTTTGAGGCTTTAGGGAGACCAACATGAAATAATGGGATTGAGATAGTAGAAAATTTCCTTTGATTCGAGCTTGAAAATCAATCTGGCTCTCATAATTTAAGTATGCCATACTCTTGCAAAATAATGACTGTGCACTTGAAACCTGAAATCAATTCTTGTAACCGGGAACCGGGATTAAATATTTGGAACCTAGAAATAATTATAAAATCTTTGCTTGAGACTTCAACATTAATTTAAAACCAGAGAATTCTTAAGATTCTCAATTTATGCAGGAAATGTCCCCAGAGCACCAAGTCTAAGAAGGAGGTAACCAAGAGTTTTATGACAAAATCTCTACTTGAAGCCAAAATACTAATTTTAAACCAGTCATTAAACCTTAAATTTCACGATTTATACAGACAGTACTCTAATAATACCAGGACTTAGAATTTAGAACCCGAAGTATATTAATAAAGTTTTTGCTTGAGATCCTTAACATTAATTTAAAATCAGCAGATCCTCAAGTCTCACAGTTTAGACAGGTATTACCACTATAGCATCAGGATTTGAGAAACTCAGTTTGACTGAATGCTATTGCAAGATTTTATGAGAATTGTTTAAATAGAAGTAGCTGAAAAATTGATGGCAAAATCCAAATCGACAACAATATGTGAAGTGTTTTAATAAGATTAATGGTGTTACTCTTACTGCACAAAGTATTTAGAAATTAAATTCTGTATAAAGTGTCATCCAAAAGTGACACCGCTTATCAGAGAGTACTATGTCAAATATTTTTCTTGGATGTAAATAATAAATCAACCTGTTAAATATTTGCGATACAAGGGTGGTATCCTTTACGGATACATTTAGGTGCATACAAAAGTTCAAACATTTATATATACATGACATTACCGTTAAAGTATTTGTCAATAAATTATAATTTTTAATATATGAATGACTTGCTTAATACGAAGTACTCAAAGTCAAATTGTGTAAGTAAGCAAAAAAAAATTTAAAACAAGAAGGTTTCTCCTATACAATATGAAAATGAAACATTTCACATCACTGAGCCTAAAATCAACTAATAAGCCTAAAATCAACACAGCCTGAAATCAACTAATTATAATGTATTTTAAAAGTTAGGAGAATCGAGGATAGTCCATTTTCACAAAGTTTTGTTGCAACAAATTAAAATATTGAGTACGAAAAGGGAAAATTTTAAAAAATATTTTCCCACGCGCCTTAATACATTTTCCTTTACGATGTATCGCGTTAACATAGAATTTTTTTTTGCTAAATTTGAATACAGGTTTTTAATTTCCATTTGACATCATGTGCATACATCGTGTGTGCATAAAATATTTATATGTAGCACTAAATGGCGGACGAATGGAAGAACAGTCACCCAAACGAGAACAATAACATTTCTTTCGGTTTCCCGAGTACGTACCTAAAAAAACCTATAACTGAAATAATACGAATTTCAATGATTTTCCTATTTTTTAAATTTATGCTATTTAAGCTTAAACCTCCCAATTTTTCATGTTAAACTTTATTGAAATCCAACGTAATTAATAAACAAGTCATAAAACCTCGTGAATGAGAGCATCATGAAATCTATACTACATATCTATACTAAATATCTTATTTGGTAGGAAATTGTATTCATTTCATAGCTTACATAATTTATTTTAGTAATTTACTAAACCTTTTATTTTGTTAATCATATGGCTGCAGGAGCTATGTATTTGCCTAATTGAAGAAAGGTTAAATGAATCATGAACCATTCAAAATATTTAAATCCAGAACACACAAACATTGTAATATACATAAATATTATCATCATCGTCATCATATATATTAATACGCTAAGGTTTTAATATGTTACACTCCCTTTTTAGAAAAAACCTCACAACTAATCCACATAAATTATATATCATTTTATAGATAATTGTTTGCTCTACCGGCATCCACAACTAAAAAATTTATTATTGCTATTGTTTTTGCAAATTAATTAATTATTAAAATTATATACACAAAACAGCAATGCTGCCATCTAACGGCTCAACGTCAATATGATTGACGGTCGGTAAAATGTTTGTTTAATTTCAAATCCACTCACGTATAAATAAAGTGGCGCTTTAGCTCAATGCTTTTGATACTTGCGCCTCTATATATCAATTTTAGTAAAATATTTGTTTGATCTGTCATCTGAGCTTCATAATGGAATAAATAATGCGAAGACTTCGCACGGGTCACGCTAGTATTACATAATTTACAAATTTTATAATAATATGACCGTACAGGTCATATTATTAAAGTCGTTATACAAATTATAAAGATTTTAATTACTTTTTTCTCGCTGTTAAAATGTTACCAAGTATTTGTACCTAAATTTATGCATATATGGTAAAGAAACCTAAATATTATACAGGTTTGATGTAAGCAAGAGAATTTAAAAATATAAAGACATGCTACACTCGTTTCAGATACAATCACAAAACAATTTATTTATTCAGTCCAATGTCTATGTATTTTAGGAAATCTAAACTTCCAAAAGCCAATTTCATGAAACAGAACATGGTAATTACTATCACGAAATTTAAGTTTTGATTACGTCTTTGTCACTTAAATAAAATGAATTCTTTATGCATTTACAGAATTATTAAAACATCTCGAAAGGGGGAAAATTATATTGCATCAGTCAATAATACAATGGATGTAATTTAAATTAAAATGTGTGATATATTTTTAGGGGTGGAAATGCATATTAATTTGAAAACTGTGGTGGAAAACAAAAGAAATTAAACAAAAATTAATGCTCCTATTTGCTATTTTCCATCTTCAAAAGATTTAAAAGTCAAAACTCTGTCGATATAAAACTTCTTCAATATAATAACATTAAAGACTTGAGCATATTTAAAGATAATAAATTAACATTTTATACTCTCGTAAATTTGTACTATGACTTTTGTTAGCATAATTTTTCACTTTCCATTCGACGAACCTATCCATTTGAAAGGTCAAAACAATCTTTGTTAAAAAATTAAACAATGTTATATTTTATGAATTAGTATAAATTCAAAATATTTTCCATTTATGGAATATTGTGATTATTTGGAATAAACTTAAAATATGTTTTTACATAAAATCTTTTACAACGCCGGATTACACAAAAAATAAGTCATTAAAGATGAGCATCTTTTATCTATACATATAAAAAATTGTAAGAATGAATTCTGTAATTTGAAAATATTTTTTTAAAAAAGTGATTAATTTAGCGCATAGAATAATAATAGAAGTCAGGAAAGATATTTTTACATTTTTTGTCCGTCTGTCGATATGTTATTTTAAGCGGATATCACACAATCTACTGGACCGATTTTTATGAAAATTAGTATGGTAATATACCCAGGACCAACATATAATAGAAACAAAAATCAAAATTTTATTTTCCTAATTATACGCAAGCGAAAATGTAGACACAGCGCTTAAAACATATTTACTTTGATTCTTCTTACACACGTATGTTTAGTTGGTTCGACTACTTACATTTAATATTTTCCAGCAGTCAACGATATATCTTTCGTCTTTTCTACATTATTAGATTTT
Organism: Druceiella hillmani; assembly: GCA_039881145.1. NCBI lineage: Eukaryota > Metazoa > Arthropoda > Insecta > Lepidoptera > Hepialidae > Druceiella > Druceiella hillmani. The sequence goes on from JAYKKI010000004.1 coordinate 45,891,973, forward strand.
GCAACAACATCTAGGACCATGAAATGACATATCTTTGGCTCCAATCAACAGATTAAATCTCTTTTATCTCTCCGTTTCTTTGAAACATCATCCTCATCATTTGAAATACCTCCTGGATCCTTAACTTGGGTTAAAATAGAATAACTGAATATTTGTGTCAATGTTTACGTAGGTATTTATTGATAATTAAAGTTATTTACTAAAATTTATTTACCTTAATTTGAATTATGTTATCTTTTTCCATTTTAATGACAAAGGGTCTTGCCGTACTTCCATGGTGAAACTGCCCCAATATGAACCTATATCGTTACTTATACTTTATCGTAGAGGAGGCCAAGAGAATTTGATACAGAAGATACCTGTCTAACTTGGTTATTCGCGGAGATATTTAAAAAAAAGTGTCTGACCACAACTTTTTCTTAAAGCTTTCACTGCTTAACGTTATTATTATATTCACAATTATCACCGCTTGAAAATTCCCCGGTACTTATAAGTACGAATGATACCAACTCCCCTTGCATAAGCGCTCTACATGCCGGCCGTATCCATAGATATTTGTACGTTTACGTACAGATTATGATTAGCGATTGTGATTACTCACTTTCACAAGTTCCTAATTGATAGACGTTTTGTTTGTAATAAAAATATTTATAATATGTTGTGAATAAAAAAGTGTTGTAAAATAAAAATTCGGTTATGTCGGGAAAATGTAATACTTGCGGTTTTATATTCCAAAAGGACATAATACCAAAAGAAAGCTTGTAAAAATATTAAGTGACATTTTATATATATTGAATCGTTTCTCTTTTTAGTGCGTCAATACGTTAGGTGGTATCGATATTGATGAATCGAATTTTTTAAATTGTTAATGGTATATTTTAAAATATTGATGGAGTATATCAATCGAAATACAATGGCAATATATTAGTGTCTTAAATTATACGATGATGCCTTAATTCTCTTATCGATTACGTGCTTTCAACTATACCAGGATCTTTTAACAATTTCAATTATTTTGAGGCCAGCGAACAGAATGGAAATAAGACAAATAATTTTCGAACATTAATCCTTATTCATTGAACCTTATTCCATTATAATGTTAAATCGTTAAAATATTAAAAGCAATAGGAAAGGCACCGCAACTTGGATTAATAAAAGTAATGGAAAAATCAGATTTAAAAAACATAACAAAAATTTAATTTATAAATTGAAAACACATAAATTTTCATCAAATATACTTCCACGCAGTACGCAAAACATGGGAATCGCTGAACCTAGAAAGTTCGACACGCGTGAAAAATATATTCGGTATGTATTCATATAATGAGAAGTATTACTGTCTGCTAAAAAGAATAAGCTTTTGACATTTTTGTCGAATGGTGTTATTATCTTTTTATGGATTTTATTTAAATAATGAAACCTAACACAATATTTTCTCTTTAATCGCTTTAAAAAAATGGCTTTAATCAGGTTTAATACATGATTGTAAGCGATCAGTTGGCTCAAAGAATGACCACGCGATTTTCCTATAGTTTGATTTTAATATGATGTATATTATATTGACCCTATAAAATATGATTTTTTTATTACCAGTTATTTTAGTAATGTCATAAAATTACTACGGTTTTGCGACAACCAAAGAACATATCTATTGCTGGATAAACTAACCCTCCTAAATCCTTTATGTAAAATAACTTACAAAAACACAATCTATCTTCGGCTAGAAGATTGTGAATGCAGGCTTCAAATTTTATATTTTTTCATAAATCTTTTATAACCCATCCGCGTGTATAAGTAATTATATGGTGTCTCTTTTCATGGTTTTATGTTCTAATAAGAGTTTTTTTATCTAAATTGTATGCTAAAATATCGTAATTTTTACTGTAAATATTAAAAAAATATGTGACATTTTCTATTCATTCTTCATCATGACGATGCCTCCCAGTTATTCCATTTATGTGTTTTATTGCAAATGATGTTTTTAATGTGAGGAAATTTCTAAGATTTACACAACTACCATTAAATTTAGAACTTCAGTCCAAGTGAGAGAAAAAAGAGAATCGATGTATGATACGACAACATCATGCAATTTACTGTGTCCTTCGTCCTCTGCGTAAATGTCTCAAATAGATGTCTCAAACTAGCTCTGCTAAATATTTTCGAATCAAACCTGGGAGTAACTATTATATGATAAGTTATAAAAAGAGGCACATTTAATATAAATCCCTAAGAAAAAAATAGTTACTAAGGTGGTGGTGGTTTCGTAAAAATTTTAAATACAAATAGTTTGATGGAAAAAAATAAATATAAAAAAATATACTGATTAAAATGTAGGGCAGCATTGTATTTTCTGTATAATGGTCATTTGCGAGGAAATGTTAATCATAAATGAAGCTAACAAAATTTCAATATGACTAACATTTCCCAATGCAAGTCTCAAACTGTCAAACAATGTTACCAAAGCCCGGACTACAATTATTCAAGAGCCATCTACGTACAAAGATACGCGGTTTTGTGAAGAACCATTTTGGCCCCGTTTTTTTTAGAATTTCGTTTTTTGACCCGAAGATCCTTGAAACTCTTGACCCAATTTTATTCAAAAACAATAAGTACCATCTATGTAACAAATCAATGAGCCTGGAAATTATCTGAATCGAATTCAACGAGTTTAAGTTTTGTGTGACTGAGCTTGAAATTAAAGAGAATATATTTCAAGTATGGTACGGTTTTCCTAATCTGGAAATTATACACGTACCTCCATAACAAAACAAAAGAAGTCCAAAGCTAGATAAAATGTATTTGAAATATTAAAAGGTTTCAAAAGCGCTTACACATACATAAGTATATAAATACACATATACATACTTATAAACTTCGGTGGGGCTAGTATTTATCCACTAAAATGTTTTCATTAAACACTTGGACAATTAAATCCAATGCCCGTCATACTTCCTTAAATATTAAAATATGATACAAGAAATACATTTTCTAATATGAATGAATAAATAACACGTGTGAAATAAGATTCTACGTGAACAGCCTTTGTTAGAGTCTCTCCTTTGCATATTGACGATGTGACAACATTATTAAGGAAGCATCGGAAAATCATATCTATAAAAACTCGTACGTTAGCAACGCGTGGAGTTTAATACATATCTTAAATGTAACAGCTCCCATAGGAATACTTGTTAATAATAACAGGTAGAATCTCTCAAATATATTGCGCCCATAGTCTTCCAGCATCAACATTTTTTCAATGAATGCAGTAAAAAAATGGTCAAGTTCTTGTCGCAACACGCATAAGGTAGAGTTTTGTAGTATCTCGAAATTTTTGAATGTTAAAACAAATAATATTAATTAATATTTCCAATTGCATGTAATATCTAGAACTTCTTAAAATTTTAGAATTTATTTTGAAATCTAATATATCGAGAACTAGGTTCATATATAAAAAATGGTAAACAAAATCTTAATTTTGTTTTAATATTTATATCAAGGGAAATTCCCCACGGGCCATAAAAACGTAAAAGTAAAAAGTTAGAAACTGACAGATGGACAGACGGACACAAACAAAATTAAAAAATAAAAGTTTGCATGTTTCTTAACTTCCTCAATAACTCACTCACCAGACTAACAATTTACTCCTTTGTACAGTTCTGTCAGTAATAAACATTCAAACAGCAACGTTTTAAAGGACGTTAGAAAAGACATTGATTCAGATCTACACTGAAAATTATTTTCCAGTATTGAATATCTTTGAATTTTACTTTTCATTCAGTAATGAAACTACCCATTACATGAAAAGAGCTGCAAATGAATTAAGAGTTAATACAGAAAATGTTTTTCCACCTGTATGTAATGGATTTTCAGTATTGTAATTTTTATATATATATATATATATATATATATATATATATATATGTGTGTGTATATGTATATGTGTATATATATATATATATATATATATACATATATATACATATATATATACATATATATATAAATATGTATATATGTAAATTTTCTAATTCTTGTAATGAAAATGAAATACATTTGAAATATTGATATGAAGAAAGAAAATGAAGATTTTTGGAAGAAACAAGACAAGAGGAGGAAGTAAAACAATAAATTCAACTCAGATATAAAACTAGTAAAGACCATAAGAATTTTATAAAATTGTTTAAAGTATATAAGGAACAAAGACTGTGCCAACAACGAATCATAAATTTTAAAGTCGCACAAGTGAAATAACTGTTCAGAAATGTCTAGATAGCAGATCCTACATATCTACATCGTGCAGGTTACATTTAAGTATATCCATCAGTGATTGTTGCAAGTGGGAAAAATCGGAAACATGCTAAGTACAGTTTTCATTTAGTAGTCATTAATGATTCCCAACAATTATCTGTCTATATTTTTAACATTTTGATTGTTGACAGCCCCTATCTACCCCTTGTAGGTACATATTAATATATAAAAATGATTGCTATTAGTATAATTTATTGGAGCTTCTGCATCAAACGTAGGCAGACACCTCAAAAAATTAATAAATTGAAAATAACGATTACAATTAAAACCACGCAAAAGAGGTCATGGACAAGAGTCTTATATAATCGTATATAAAATTAATAACTGAATATTTCTTTGCTTCTCCCGTATGCATTCCTTCTTCTGTATGCATCCAGTCGCAATAAACTTTGACGAGTTACGTGCCCGCTCACGAAGTTTTTTAAATTAGCCGATATCAACGACTTCGTTCGCATAGTATTCAATTAATTGAGTATAATGATTCATAGGGTCTTCTGCATCTTCTCAGGAGGTTAAATCGAATAAACGAGGAAATTTAAGACTGAATACCTTGCGAACGAAGTCGCTGGCGACACTAGTTAGTAGTTTACCGTAAGCCATCCTTTTACAATTATTAAAAAAAAATAAAGTATTCTAAGAGTCTGTCTGTTGTGCCTATTTACTACTTTTCCATGACTAGACATCACAACTTAACTAATAGGTATTGTCGCATTTACCACAAAGTTTGTAGGACAATGCCAAAATGTTTTATGCAAGGTTAATCATGGACAACAGCTACTTAGTTTTACTCCAATACAATCAAAAATTGTTTTAGGAATTACCAAAAAGGAGGTTCAATTTTGAAATCAAAAACAAGAAAAGGAGGTACAGAAAGAAAAAGTAACAAGTTCCATGACTACATTTTTAAACACACCTGAATATATGAATTAGCAAGATATTATTAAAACTATTACAGCGTCGACATCGGCTTCTGCACCTATCGAAAGAATCTGAATAGAAAAAAATAAGTTGTAGCTCTAGTTTTTTACAAGATGATAATAAAAGTGACAAAAGTGAAGGTATTCTTGAAGAATCTGTACGTCTTCAGTGGTTTCTATTAGTTTGACATGTAGTGACGACCCAGGTTCATGGCCTGCTAGTATTAATAGTGAACTTAGTGATAGTTTAGTTAGACGTAGTCTTGAACAAGTGTTATTACAAAAATGTTTCTAATGACATAAAATTTTACAGAGATTAGCAGGTCTTTTATTTCGAAAGTTTCCGTTTATTGTTTTTGCTCCAAAATGTTTCCACAATAAAATTGAAAAATATGCACTTAAATAATATTCTCAAGCTGAGACTACTGTAAATTAAATGCAAGTGAGACTATTAGAGTCACAAATTATCGCTAACACTTGAAATTATTTTACAAGAAGCTATCCTAGTGGCACAAAATCTAAATGCTGGAATAGATTTCCTACCAATAAACACACTTCGTCCAAGAAAAAAATCATAATTCAGTGTGAACAACGCGATGTAGTTATGTTAGACCCTAAAAACAATTACAAAATAGAGATTTATTTTAGAATTTTAGATCAACTTATAACATGATCTTTAAAACATAAATTTGAAGATTTAAAAACTTGAAATAACCGGTTTGGCTTTTTCAGTTATACGTCGCATGGTGTATTGAGTTTATCACAAGGCATACGACCTTTGACGTCGTAGCGCACCGCGGAGACCTGGGTTCCAATTCCAGCCGCTCGTCAAGCGGGGCTTAACTGGTGTTCTGGTTGGGTGCAAGAGATCGCTCTTATAGTAATAAGTTGATCATATGTATCAATTAGCTACATCAAAGTATATAAATAAATCAATAAATTATTTATTTATCTCAAAAAATAATTGAAAAAACATTGTAAAGATTTATATCAAAACTAAAAGACGATTCAAAGAGTGAAGCTGACATTGCCGGTATTAATTTGTACAAATTGAATTAAGGCTCTAAGGCTGCATTTTATAGAAACTGAGTCTAGTAATCCACAAACACTTGTAATATCTTCGCAAAAATAATTTAATCAAACACATCAAGAGCATTAAGAATATTTCTTATTCTACCAGCTACAGTTGCAACCGGAGAAACACATTTTTCTACGTTAAAATTATTTAAGCTCAACTATGCATCAACCAAGACTCAGCAATTTATTTATCATTTGTATAGATCCAAAATTGTAGATAGTTTGGATACTAAAGAAATAATAGCTAATTTCACAAGTTTAAAAGCGAGAAATTTAAATTTTTGTAGATATATGCATGTAAATTTAAGTTTTTGTTATTCATTTGTTTTAGTCTAATCTTAGTAGTATATTATATTTTTAGTCTCCGCCCTATAGTAAAGCAGTTATTCATAAGTTTAATTATTACATTATTATTTTTTTGACAATTTTTATAATTTCAATAATAAAATTTACTGTTTGTTATATTTGGTTATATTTATTTTGTAATATTTTTACGCCTACTAAGGCAGGATATGTTGAATCCATTACACTAATGACTAAAAACTGTATCGTACTAATATTCCTACAAATAAAGAATTATTATTATTATTTTATTGTAGACTCTAAAATAAATGAATTGATTATTAAAGTTGTTCTTTCGTACAATTCCATAACTACCAAAACAAACTCAAATACTTTTCTAGAATCATAGTCAGGGAAAGCAGGACAGACGAGGGGGCAGTTTTATCAGTTTTGCACAGGGCGATATTGTGGCCAGCGGTGGGCCTGCTAGATAATGGACATCTCCAGAGTCAAAAAATAGTTGTTAATAATTTAACAAGAATGGATGTTGCTTTTAAAAAATACGAATCCCTTACAATGTTCCAGAGAATATATTGGGATGAAGAATTCACGTATGATATGATTTACGTGGGATTCCCAATCCAATAGATGCAGACTCCGATCCTCGAAGGCCCTGGCCATAAAAGGGATAACGAAGGTTATTGTTACAACTGCCGGAGCTAATTTATATTAATACTTTGAATACTCGTAGAATTAGATTAATTGTTAGCCCGTATATTATATTGTGCCCGTCGTCCGTGGTACTAATGCCTTCCGCTCCGTTTACCAAACATCAGTTATTGGTAAATATATAGGAGAAACATTCAGGATGATCAGTCAGTAAATAAATCGGTCTCCTTTTTTCTTGCACCATTTAGACAGTGTTCCCTGATTTCTATCTTATTTTCACTGTTCTTCTCCCATGAATTAAGACTTTGAAACAATTTAGCACACCTTCAGTTTCTACAGTAAAATACGCTTCTGAATCGAACGTTAGGTTCCAGAAAATAGCACGAAAAGTAGTTAAACAGTTATATTGTTCGGCGTAGAGTAAGTTATAGAGAACGTTTTGATGCTGGATTCCCTAGTGCGAGCTTGTGTTTTTCTCATATTTTGATCACCTCTAGATTCCAAAAGGCGTACTTATGAGGTTCTTATGTTTCGGTTGGAAAACTGCTACAATCATTCGAAAGCTAGATTGCCCTAGCGTTAATGTGTGAGGCTCTTATATTACAAGATGCTGCGAACGTTCATTGTTAGATCATTTAGGCCTAGCCTCTGAGATTTTTATATTTTGACGAGCAAGTCGCTGCGAGCGTTCTATTCTCGATCCGCTAATGCAAGCCTGAGGTGTTCTTATCTTTTCACTGGCAAGTTGTCTTGTGGCGTTCCGCGCTAAATTCTCCAATTAAACATATTTTAATCGCACTGGCCTCAAATGTATTTCTAGAAAGTTGGTAATTTCTTTTAGGCATGATGTCGAAATTAAACGATTTTATATTTTCACTCCCTTAAAATTAATTACATTTAAAAATTTTTCAACTTGTACAATAAACGTATATAGAAAATAAATAACACGAACCACATTCTGATGTAAAACAGCATCTCATGTTTTGGAAAAGGTCTTCAATTACATTTACCCAAATAAACGCTTGTAAAGTCTTAACTACTTATCGAAACGGTTTAGTACACAGGACAATATTAGTCTTAGTAAATTGCATTAAACGAAGTACATATTTATTTCGATAAAGATTTAATTTTGCCTGTAGAAACTGCTCTCGACAAATTTATCTCTTGGTCCCGTTTCATTTTAAGATATTTTCTTTCAATTTTAAATTCGGGTTAAATATAGCAGGTAGATATATACTATCAGGGAAACTTTTTGTATTCCTACGTGTATTCTATAACTTTTCGGTACAGATACGGTTTTCTGTAAGAAAAAAGTAGTAAAAAAAAGCGTTTATCAAGAAATTATCCACTTCGCTGTTTTTAAGTTTATATCGACTACAGCACCCCAACACATATAACTTATGTCCTGAAATTCTAGAGTACCAACCAGTGCAAAAAAATGTTAACCGGATTATATTTTTGTCGAGATTACTTGGATATGTGCCAGCACGCAATTGTTTAAAGCACATATAATGGCAGAAACCATTATTAATAAAACACACATTAATTGAAATCAAATATAAAACTAAACAGTATTTATTAAAAGAATCTAAGTTACTTAACAATGAAACAATTTTTTAAATTGGATCAATATTTACCAAGAATATACCTCAAACCAAAAATAAACATATTTACAAACTTTATCTTTTATTACATTATTTTAGATGAAAAAATAAGGTTTTACTCTTCATTACAAAAGCCAGAGACTTAGTAGGATAGACAGTCCTATTTTAATGATCCATTCAGATTCAGTTTTAAAGTTAAAAATGAACGTTACGTTGGATATGAATGTATATAGGTCAAATATGTTCGTAAACTTATATTTGTATATATATATATATATATATATATATATATATATATATATATATATATATATATATATATAGATATATATATATATATATATATATATATATATATATATATATATATATCTATATATATATATATATATATATATATATATATATATAAGCTAATAAAATACAGTAAGCCACAGACTGAAAGTAAATATTTTGTCACAAACGATACTAGGTATTTTCCAAACGAGTAACCTAACTATATGCCAGTTTACTTCTAATTTTGACATAATTTTCGATTCGATTTTTTCTGATGTTGCTTATGCCGTAAATGTAACATGCTATACTAAACCATAGATAGGATAAATGAGAGATAGAAAGATGCATTAGAATGGATTTGTCATATTTGATTCGCTGAACGAATTGAAAATCACTAAACAGGTTTGTATTGGCCGAAATATATTTATTAAATATTATGTTGGCAACATATAACGGTTTATGGGTTTTTTAACTTGTAACTCATGCGGTAACGAAACCAAATACTTCTACTTTTTTTGCAACATATGAACTGGCTTTTCTATTTCATTAGTACTAAGAAGGTTTATGCCTTCTTAGTACTAATGAAATAGAAAAGGTATAAAACTCAACATGAGATCTGATTAAATAAGGTTGTTTTAATTTTTCTAGACTTTATCTGAGATCCGAATTCCTCTTCAAGATTATTGAAGAGATCAAAATGACTTACTTTCAATGATTGGAAACAATACTAAGCTATATCATAAGACAGTACATCTTCATTAATCGCTCTGTATATATTTAGTCTGACTTCGATGGTTCTTTTCCTTCAAGGGAATTGGTGAATCCAGAACACTTAAAGTTACGTTTTTCAAATTTTTGTATTTTGTTTATTTTTTATGCGCCGAAAATTTAACAGAAGGTCAAATGCCACACTTTTTATTTATTACATCAGATATATTCGAGAAATTTCATTAACATTCCGCTAACCTCTGGAAAGTGTGGCCGTTTTAGCAGTTTTCAAATCTAACATTAAATTATAAAGAAAATCGATACTAGTATAATAATGTACGTGATATTGAACACCGGTAGAAAGACGTAGTTATAAAATGTGCTTTTTAAAACCTTGACATAATTTTTTTAAAAATTTAAAATTGTAAACTTTACGTCAAAATACTTTAAAAGCTGCTTGACAGAGACTTCATTTAAAAAAAACTAAAAAATGATATTGGTGATCATGAGTCATTTATATTTGTATAAGTGAAATATATTGTGATGCGTCCCATTTCAATATTAGATCATATTTAATACAACGATGATTATAGGTTTGTTTCCCAGACCCCTTACGCATAATTCATAAAAGTATGGTAATGAACACAAATAGAGGAGTTACTGCTTTATTCAACAAATTTATTGTTTAATACTTCACCATAATTAAATAAAACTGATAAAATCATAAACATTAACTTTAACATATACTTTTTCAGTAAGGGTAGTATTTTTATAATTATTCCCATGGCCAAAATTACAAATTAAAAGTGATTCGTCCCACTGTTCGTACTTTGAGATTACCGAAACGAATCGATTGTAAAAGCTGCACTGACGAGCTTAACAGTTTAACGTACTTCATCCCTTAGAAAAATTTCCGCACGAGAAGTAATTTTTAATTCTGTTTCAGAAATATGTTTTCATTAAAATATAATGTTAGCTTCTCGTCTCTCCATACTCTTTTGAAGAACAATTTTAGTTTAATTGGATTCTGACTAATGAACAATATTTTTGGGCGGCCTATGGAAATGTAGGTATTATAATTGTTCTTTCTAGGTAATCATCAGTACTAGTCATTAAAAACAAGTCTGTAGAAAGAGGAAATGTGTATACTCTATTTAAATACGAAGAGAGGTTTCCCAGTGATTAAAATATCAAACAAAATTGCTCGATAAAGCAAATATAAAGATACGGTTTACTTTGGCAATTTAAAAGATCCTAAGTACTTTCAAATATTTATATCTTTGTCCTACGTTTTGGAACTTTTTCTATAACTATAATTTTAGCATTTGTTTTTCTATCTGTTCCGTGGAACAGGACGGAATGGACAAAATGATACATTTTCATTTAATTAAAGTAAATAAAATTTTTAATTTTACCTGTTTTTAAAATTACTTCAACCATGTTTTCGATAAAAAATTTACATTATTTTTTATTCAAACCTTCCACTAAAAAAAATTAAGTTCCATTATTTATTTTATAACAATTTTTTTTATCACATAAAACTTTTAAAATATCTTTTGATATGACACGATTAAACTTCTAATCATTATGAATAAACATCCATATTATCTATGCGTATATCTAAAAATAAACAATTAGTACCTTTTGATGAAGGCAGAATGTACATTTTATACTTTGTTGTGACTTATAATGAACTCCAAACATCTTTGTCCTCGATATAATCCTTGACGCTATAATAAGCCATTCTTAATATGCGTTTTAAATTTCGCTATGGGAAGGTTTATTATATCCTCAGGTACTTTGTTGAAAAAGCGGACACCATCAGTTAGAAAAGTTATTAGTTATTTGGAATCTTAATTTAAGATTATGACTTTTATTTTTGTTTCCTTTGTTAAGGGTTTGTATAATCTTCTAACAAATGAATTTAAATTTTTTTGAACATAAAATAGGTTTTTAGAGATATATAACGACGGTAAATTCAAAATTTTTGCCCCTTTGGAAATGTCGTGTAATGATTATCGAGATTTCATATTATGTATGGCTCAGGCTGCTATCTGTTGTAAAATAAAAATAATTTTAATGTCAACAGCACCACCCCACATCATAATACCACACGACATGATGCTGTGAAGAAAAAAAAAATAATCTAACCATCGCTTCATCTGTCACCAGCCTAATTTTTCTATCTGCAAACTCAACTGTAACTGTGTGACCATAAATGACCTTTTCATTTATGGTCAGGCCTAACACCAAATATTACTTTTTACTCATCATTTTCTAATTAATCATTATATTTCAATACACGTTGCAGATGTGGGAGTCAATCTGATCTATCATAATCTAAATTAAATTACAAAAACAACAGAATATAATAAAATTTCAGTATTGAAGTCACGACACACTTTAACAGGATTATTGCTATTTAGTTTACTAATATAGACTAAGGATACATAAAGTTGGATATCGGTAACCTATTTACCGTAAGATAATGTACTCATCCATTTCCGCACATGCAATCTCGCACACACGTTCAACAGAACATTGCGTGTTATCTGTCCTTTCATTGACTTTTAGTTTATTGTTATGTAATATTAATGAGCTTCCCCCTTCACATGACACCCTATTGAACATATTGGCTGTTAAAAAATTGTCTATGTAATTTTAGACATACCTCAGTAAAAATAATATATTAACGTTGTATTTAATAATTAGCAATTTTATGTCTCAAATTTTTCCAGAGAAGCGAATTATATTTAGTAAGTAAATATCAAATGATTGCAATACTTTTCTGTTGTCTTATTTAATGGTTTAAATTATCATCTAATATAATATATCATCTAATAAATAATAAATATTGCGTTATTATCATGAAGCTGATAATAACGCAATATTTATACTACGTTTATCGTAGTGTGCAAATGAAAGGGATAAGTCAAAATCACTATCGATCGCTAAGAAGAGTAATCATGCTAGAAACATTATATATATATATATATATATATATATATATGTATGTATGTATATATATATATATATATATATATATATATATATCCTTTTTTGCATAAAAAACGGGCGGTATTGATTTTATCATATTATTAACAAAATATTATTTATTAAGAGGTTGTATTAATCGTAATTGTTACTGGCAGGTATAGTGTATTTTGGCATGTAAAAACGAACGTTCTAAATTTTAAATTTATTCTTTTTGAATGCAAATTCTTTTTCATTGAAAAACGTATTTTTGGCGGTAAATGATATCCAACTTCTTTTTCATTTGTTACGTTTTTTTAATTTAACGAATAGATTTTAAATAAATATCTGCTGTTTGCTGCATTAGTTCACTTCTGTTTGTTATTCTCAGTATGGTTGAAAAAACGATAAGAGCTAGCAAAATTATTGCACTGCATGAAGAAGGCTGTAGCCAATGTTATGTGTCTCAGCAGTATAATGCGAGCCATTCCACCGCCCAAAGGTCCTGGCAACGATACCAAGAAACGGGTTCCGTCAGTAGAAGGCCCGGTTCTGGAAGAAAACGGTGCACTGAGCCACGGGACTACCGCTTCATAGTCAGTCAAGCACTACAAATTCGTCGAGTTACGTAGGTGGATCTCAAACAGAACCTCGAGGACGTCAGAGGTACACGAGTAAGCCTATGGACAGTCAGAAGAAGACTTCAGGCCGTCAATATACGTAGCTACCGCCCAGCTCGGGCCCTACATTGCTCCGTGAGCATCGAGTTTCCAGATTGAGATTCGCTCAAAATTTTTCGTCATGGACTCAACAAGACTGCAATAGTGTTTTATTCTCTGACGAAGCTCGTATATCGATTAGTGGTGAGGATCGATGTCGGCGAGTCTACGAAGACCTGGAGAACGCTTCGCAGAAGTGTGCTTTGAGGAAATCAGCCCTTACTGTGGAGGCTCCGTAATGTTTTGAACTGGTATTAACTCAGATGACCGTACCGAGTTAGTTTTTATTGAAAATGGCACACTTAATGCGCAAAGGTACATAACAGAGGTTCTTAGTCCTCATGCCCAACCCGCAGTAACAGCAGTTGGAGGCGATTCCATTTTTATGGACAACAACGCTCGCGCCCACCGCTCTAGAGACGTTGATGCGTATATACAGAAAGCCGGAATTCGTCGGTAAGAAGAAAGCCAGCTAGAAGTCCCGACCTCAATCCGATAGAACACATATGGAATAATCTCAAACAACGCGTCAGGGCCGTAAAACCAGCTCCAGAAAACATTCAGGCCCTTAAAAATGTGATCGTCGCTGAATGGGAACGTATTCCTCAGGAAATGATAAAAAACGTCGTCGAAAGCATGCCTAGCAAGTTAAGCGCATTGCTTTTAGCTAGAGGAGGCCAAAACTCGTTACTAAATTTTCAAATTTTATGTTAAATTCATAAAAAAAATTCAAAAATAAACTTTTAGCCATTTTTAATGTACCACTATGAAAACGTTCGTCTGTGGACTTTACATCTTTTTTTTTTATTTATTCGCATTTTTAATGACAGAAGTAGGTAATAACGATATCTTAATAATAAAGTGCCCGTTTTGTTGTGCCCGTTATATAGTGCCCGTTTTGTTGCAAAAGAGTTTATATATATATATATATATATATACATGTATATATATATATATATATATATATATATATATATATATATATATATATATATGTATATATATGTATAAGTATATAGTATCATTAGTTAATTTAAAATACTTAGTAAAGTTATTAATATCGAAACATTTAAATTTATCACTATGACGACAACTCAAAATATGCATAATGATATTCCTTACTTTGTTTTCCCGAAAGAAAAACGGAGTAAGCACAAACGCAAAGTGTGATATTGAACATAGGGCAATGGCAGATTGTGCATGAATGAAGGATTTTAGATTTTAGTTTGAAGATAAATTGGGCTACTATTAATTAGAGGAGCTTTATTTTATCAATAAAATTTATCCGTTCACAAGTTCAAACTGGCCATGCAGGCTGCTATTTTTATTTTCATTATTTTCAAATTTGGTTATTAATGAGTTTCACCATTTTTCTCAGTTAAAATAAATGCCTTGCCAGAAAGAAAATTAAAAAACGAAATATTTTTGAAAAGGTTCAGAGATGGATTTTTGACGTTGGAACATTTATTAGCACGTTTTGCACAATTAGATAATAATATTATTTAGACACATCTAGTTCAGCGAAGAGGTTTAATTTCGTATTTTGATGAAAATGCTATTTTTTGTACAAAAAAACCCATGCAGGGTTTTTAATGTACAAAAAATAGTATTTTACAGACATTGCTAGCTTTTTACCTATTTTTACCTATTACCAAAGATTTCTTTGCTAATATCCCACCTGAAGATGTTGTAATACAACGAAACCTAGGTCTTGTAAAAGAAATTAAAGAAAGTAGAAATAATACTACATCACGTAGTTTCATTTAATTGTGAATAATGAATTTCTACAAAATTAACGCTAAATATATTCAATATGGGATTATATGTTTGAGAAGTAAACACACGGCATTTGAAAACAAATTAAATCGATCTACGTCACATAAAGGCCTTGGCAGCAATTATCTCTCAAGTTTTATTTAAATACTACAAATATTTGCATGGTATGTTATATAAAATTACTTTAAAACGTCTCACCGTTTGGCTTTTTGGAAAACTAGTTAAACAATTCAATCAAATTGTATAAAATTTCGATATATCCTTTAGAGATAAGTGAAAGTAAATAAGTTTTAACTAGCACTCTGTTTCGTTTTTAATTTTGCCTAGTGCCGCCTTTTTATTTCAGGTGCAGAGGAGTAAATTTTTTTATATATCTGAATGTATAGAAATTATCAAGTGACATATATGAAATATGAAAGAATGATTAAAAAAGCTCCTATAATTCAATAATTTAAGTGTCCTTGGGTATACTGAATAGTTTTAATATTTTGATACAAGAAACCGGTTTTAAGTAAGTAAATTATTCTATGAGTCATTATTGGACCACTGCTATTCAACATTTTTGTAAATAATTTAGGAATTTACAAACTACTGAAAAGTAACTAAGGTATTCTGCAATAACGAAAAGTTCTCGAAACGTTATGGGCATAATATTCTGAAAATGAAATAAACTTACTATCCATTAAAATTCCTACTCGTTTCTTTTTAATTCCAGATAATTTAAAATCAACATATCATCTGCATTGTAAAACTTGTTGGATTATAATAACAATAAGAATTTATGCATAGATGAAACACATTATCGGTAGGCTGAGAAAACATGACGTTATAGTTTTAAAGCAAGACTAAAAATGTTCTAATATTGTTTTTTTCCGTACAAGTGGGAGGAAGCAAATGACATACTTGAGTGAGATACACTGCTGGAGCAGTAAAATTATGTTTGGAATCCACTATTCTTGAACTATTATCACCTTATCATACAGATTCAAAATATATTTTTGCTTCACTTGTTCTATAGCGTTTTACCAGCATCTTTTATATTTTAATTTAAACACTTCGTCTTGACGCCGAAAATACACTGACTGTGTACTTCTTCTTATTTACAGCTGTCCGCTTATTCAACAAATTCAATTTGATATTATCTTCAGAAACTGTTCACGATATATTTATGTTTTTTTATATTCCTGCATGTTGGCAAGCCTCTTTCTACAATCGAAACTGTCCGTAAATCAACCTTCTTCATCTGTGAATTTCGAAACTTTCCGTATCTCCAAATTGATTAAAACATAATTTTTTTTACGTTTAAATTTATTAATAAATTTAAATTCTTAACTAACATTTCATTACCTCGGTTTAAATAATATTTTATTATTTATCTTATATTTTATTATCCAATTATTTCTTTAATTTATTATGATTAAGTCAACATTTGCCCTAAAGTTATTCATATTAATAAAAACATGAACATTTTATACACTTGATTGCCAAGTACAAGCTCTACACACCCCTTACGTGCCGTCCAAAGAAAAATTACGTTTTTCACTTTATTTAATCGAATTGTTGGATACAATCATGAAAATACGTGAATATAATAAAATAAAACTATATTAAATGTTAGCTAATCTCGGCCACACTTCGCTGTGGCTCAAACTGATATTGAATAAAGGGGAAAGTAAATAAAAATATTCTAGTAAACATAGATTCACCGAGAAAACACGTCGATAAATTCAATACCCTGT
Source organism: Druceiella hillmani (assembly GCA_039881145.1). Lineage (NCBI taxonomy): Eukaryota > Metazoa > Arthropoda > Insecta > Lepidoptera > Hepialidae > Druceiella > Druceiella hillmani. The sequence goes on from JAYKKI010000004.1 coordinate 45,909,021, forward strand.
AATAAAATGAAAGGAAACAAAGATATTTTTACTGTAAATAATTGTTTATACATTTGTAAATGTCGTGTCGTATCCAATTGCAAAGCTAGTAGATTGACTACATTTTATGTTCCGTCAGTTTTCTGCAAAAATATAAAGATCAGATGGTTTACCAACTCTAGAGTATAGAACGTATAATTGCCCATGAGAAAAGCATTCGTCTTCTAAATTCAAACCGTATATTTGCAAAAATTGCCCTTCCCCTGTATTGACAGTCATAGCAAGATGTATTGAAAATTAAAGTTGTTTAAACTCGAACGCCATACCGATTGGAAGGCGTGGCATTAGTGGAATGACCTTACATGATGCGTACCTTCACCTTTATGAGGTCTAATCATAATTGTTGCTTCGTTTGAATTGTTCATCATTTTTTTAATTACTAATCGTGTGACATTGCAAAACTTTAGCTGATTGTTACATTATTATAACTATCCCGAATACAGCAATATATAAATAAATAATAAGTTATTGAAAGCAAATAGCTACACTATAAAAATCCCGAAATTTAAAAAAACAAAGAATTATAACAGAATTAATAATTTAATTTTTAATAATGAATCCAAAAATAAAAAGGAAGAAATATTAATACGCCAAAAGAAAACCGAAATAAACTAAAAATAATCGTTTAAAGATTATGTCAAACAACAAACACATGTTAATTTTTCATGATACTTTTTGAATATCTTGAGATTAAAAAAATGTTTTAGGCGTAATTCCCGAAAACAATTCCTGATCTAAATGAAAAAAAAAACTTTAAAACAATAAATTAAAGTTTGATACCAACTTCATAAGGATAATTTTCCTAAAATACCGAGCCGACGACCAGAGAGGTCGTTAATAAACTGTGAATACGTAAATGTATAAAAATAGCCATGTGTGTCAACCTTCGCCCTTAACCTGGCCAGGGGTTTTCCTCTCATGCACTATATTGTTTGTGTAGGGCTATTGATTAGAGTAACCCGTCACTGAGTTATAAAAACCCCATTATTGAGTTGTAAAAATAAGACAAACAAGATTGCCCCTTGCGTTTACAGCTCATTAAAACTATTCGGTTTCATCAGCTGCACCCCATTATTCTGATAAAACTGCCTCATTGTCTATAGTGTTGTTTAATTCATGTTGACTGGTATTCCATATTGAATAGTTTATTTTTTATAAATTAATAAATTATGCGATAGCGATAAAGCTGAATCAATTTTATTTACTAATATGTGCCTTCAAATACATCCCGCTTCTATTCATTCTACAGCTACATCAATCTAACTGCTGCATGATGCAAATACTCCTTTTTTTGTTTTACATCTTAAAATTATTGTAAAATGGTTTTATTTCTGTTGTTTCCTATGTTTTTGTTGATTACCCTACGCAACTGATAAACTAATCCGTTCTGTTTAATTTTGAAAATGTTATATCATGTAAATCCAGAAAAAAATGTCAATAATAAAATCAAATGTACGGGAAGATCAGTGTAATATGCTAAAATATTATATTATATGGTAAATAGATAATCACCGAAGGGGAATCTACCTGTATTTGTTAGGAAATAATCCGGTTTGTATTATACACAGCAATTTTTTTTGGATAAATTTAAATTTATTATGTTTTATGCACATGTACTGTGTTTTATCAGTAATTAAAAATAACAATATTAACTCTGTTTCGAAACTAATTTGTAATTGTATGTTAAGTTTAAAAATTCTTCGATGTGAGAGTCATTGTTAAAATAAATTATGTATTTCAAAATAATTAATCTAGCTAGCGTTTATTGCTGTAGGATAATCAGAAATAATTGTTCGAGTTACTGAAGAAATAGTCAGTGTCACAAAACATGATATTTGAAATTATGTATTTTTATTAAACATATTGAAAACCATCGTCTTAGTTGAAAACTGATGGGTTATTAGCAAATATTAGAATCTTTGCTAATAACCCACCTGAAGATGTTGTAATACAACGAAACCAGGACGTGGTAAAGAACTTAAAAAAAGCAGAAATAATATTACATCACGTAGTTTCATTTAATTATGAATAAAGAATTTCTACAAAATTAACGCCAAATATTTTCAATAACAGTAAAACAAACTTGTCCTTTTTGTGCCAAAGGATGTCCATTTTTAACCAGACCGAAAAAACTATCAATTTTAACTAAAAAAAATAATGAGATTTTTCAAGTTTTTGTGTGATTTAGATTTCAAATTTAAGAGATACCTCTTCCATCTTTATATCAAGAACGGTAGAGTTTTCCGAAATTAGAAATACATCAATATGTTTGCGTCGCCTGCAGTTATAATATAAAGAAATCCGAAGCCAAAGAGAAATTCACTTAAAATGTAAAGTGATTTCACATATGTTTGTGTTTATGTGAGTGCGTGCGAGCGTGTGTGCAAGCGTACGTGCATACGTACATGAGTGCGAGTGCACATGCGCGTACGCGAGCGTATGTGCGCTTGTGCGCGTGTGCGCGTATGCGGGTGTGCGTGTGTGTATGTGCGCGTTTGGGCGTGTTCACGTGTGCGCGTATGCGCGTGTGCGTGTGCGCGTGTGTGGTGGCGCGCGCGTATGTATTTGAGCGCGCGTGTCAGTATGTGTGTGTGAGTGTGCGAACGTGTGCGTGTGGGTGTGCGCGTACGTGTGCGTGTGTATGTGCGTGTTCGTATGCGCGTGCGTGTGTGTGTGTGTGTGTGTGTGTGTGCGTGTGTGTGGGTGGGTGCATATGAATAAATAAGGTGAAAATATTTTATGACAATATTCAATCACCCGATCATGTTCAAGGAGAAGAATATGATATTCCAAATGTATAGAAGCCGACAATTGGTTTTGAGTAGCCGTAATTCCAATTGTTACTCTAGTTCTATCGTTCCAGAGAAAAAAATATAATATAATATAATATATAATATAAGTAGAATGCAAGTACCGCACTTGTGACAAGAATTATATTTGGCACTTAAGCAACCGCTTCCAGAAATATGTTGACCGCTCTCCAGATGCCGAATACACTATAATTTTCTCAGTTATAGACGGCGCTAGTCTTATCTTCAATGTTGCGTTTTCATATTCGATGTCAGAATAAAAAGACATTTTTTTTTCATTTTTGATAATACTTGGTGCAGAATTATATTGATATGTCCATGAAGACATTTTGTTGGTGTTTCTGATGCGGACCTAAGTAAAAATATAGTTAATATTACGCCTTAATTAAAATCTATGTTATCGTAGTTGGATTTTTCCCTGTTGTTATTATCTGTTATTCACTTTAAAATGAAACGATTTTATGTTTAAAACACGAGGTACAGAAAAAGATTGTTAAAAAAGTGAAGGTAAAATAAAAATTCTCTACAAGTTTTATAAAATTTATTTATTTAGATTAATAATTATGGGCGTGGTTATTAAATATATTTACTCAAGGGATCGGTTTGAATAATAGTAAAATAAATGTTATTTAAAGATATCTATTTTAATAAGAACCTATATACCTAGACAAATTAGTGTAATATCATACTCCTTTTGTTCGGTGACTCTTCATTTGATTTCTTTTTGTTTTGTCCCTTGTATGATTTTCGATAATATTTGAATTTTCCACATCTCCTGTCATTATTATTTCCAAAATGTATTTATTTTTTTCTGGACCCGATTTCGGTAAAAATATAGAAAACTTATTGTACGACTATCATATATTTTTTTGGAAAATGAAACTGATTGAACCTCATAGTAATATCGTTATATACTTATCGGACGTCATAATTAGATTGTTGTAAAATAAACTGTCAACTAACTCACTGTCATTGCATTCAACATTTTCAAACAAGACAAATAAAAATAAAAACGAAATGAGCCTATACCATAAATATTAGTAATGTAATGCGATTCAAACGAATTGAAACAAGCATTTGCTTATATTTTACTCATAATAGTTAGTCGATGGAGGAAAAGATGAGATGTTCGAAGTAACTAACAGGGCTCCAAGTGGCCTACGCAACAAGCAATCGACAATAGCGATACATTTAAAAAGACACGCATTGATCATTGCTGGGAAGCAGATATATTAATTAGCATATCATTTACAAAAAATTAAATCTCGATATTTCTATCCGAACCCGTCTAACTTATTAAATGAAATGCTATTTGCTGGTTTAAGCATGTCATGACTTGAAAAAATTATTATAAGAGTTTGCAGTTACCCATGTAACTGATTAGTTGAAATACGTGTAAAATTAAATGTATGATAAATTTCAGTCTTCCAAAAATATAATCTTGATTCTTATGTAAAAAATATATTGAAAGTATTTAAAATTTACGAGCGGCCCGGTACACTCCTTTATTTTAATTATCGAGTGGAAATATGACCATACGTTTAACTAATCTTAACATTTACCGCATCTAGTAAGTAGCTTAAATTAGTAATTAAAAAAGTAAAAATAACAAAATAAATATTATATGAAAAATACGTGGAAATTAAAAAAAAATAGGAAACAAACTGAAATTTTATTATTTCAGTTTATTTAGTTTATCGCTTATACATATGCAATCTTATATCATAATGTTTTTATGCTCTCTATATACGCTTCTTATACGCGTGAATGAGTAATCTCATATTCCTCTTATTATTATCAACTGTTCAAATCTTGGGAGTTGGAGCAATACCGCCAAAAAATATTTAGGTCCTGAAATACATATACCGGCCAATATATGAATGTAAATATAATATTTTAAAATTAGATCCCCAAATCTTCCTCAAATTTTATTGCATAAGACTGCTGCTTCGTAATTTAGGAAACGCCAAATGCGGATAACTAAGCAATAGTTCTTTTAAATAAAATTCAAACCAATTTATCGAACAAATTATATTATTAAATTTACATTTTACAAACACATACAATTTAAAAAATGAACCTGTCAAATAGGAGTAAGTATTTGACAGGTTTTAATAACACTTTCGAACTTTCAATAACTATTTATCAATATATAATATTACTACTGAAATATAAATAAATATTAACATTAAGAGGGTGTTCCCATTTTTCACAAAAAAACTTAATTTTAGCCAAGTTTATTCTAAACATTGGGAATATGTAGTATAATAATTTTGGTATAACAAAATATATGAAAACTTCGTATATAAATCACGTCGATCACTTTTTATTGGTTTAATACACTTATTTCTTGAAAATCGGTTTTAGCAACTCGTTCCACAACAAAGTCGCAAAACACAGGCAAGTTTAAAGGATTTATTCCAATTACAAATTTATTTGAAATCAATGAAATCTCCATTTCCTTTTCTTTAATTCTTGTATAAAAATTATATTAATTTAATAGTAAAAGACGAACAGAAAAATATTTTTATGACATAATAGTCTGACTGACCACTCTTAGCCATGACAAAAAATGTAACCAAATTGAAATATTTTATTTTATAGTGTATATTACTTTAAGTTTTATATTTGATAGTTCAATGACGCTTATTTTGTAAACTGGACATACACATGTGTGTGCGTGTGTGTATATATATGTGTTTAATTACATTATTAGACGTAATTAAAAAGAACTGAGAAAACAAAATCGGAAACCTTGTAAGATTGCATGTCTGTTTATTAAAACCGTTTTTTCTCACAAACCGATGGACATAAAAACATGAAACTTGGCATGGTAGTAGAACATATTAAAAGGCACATATTTCGATGGCACACATTCAAAAGTATATTCATACCGAAATTACGTCTGTATGCGGAGGGGGGGATTGAAATCTTACTCGATTTTTCTTTTTAAATTCCATATATCGTGTGGGGTGTAATTTGAAAGGACTAGGTATTTTATTATATATATATATATATATATATATATATATATATATATATATATATATATATATATATATATATAAATATATATATATATATATACATATAAAGATTTTTTAATAAAAATTACAAATTTTGAAATCTTTATTTTATTATATACTAATTTTAAATATTGAAGTTCGAATCGCCTGTCATTTAAGAAATTCTTTTTACAAATACTGTTATTTGCGAAATTATAACACATTAGTTATGTTAAAGAAACAATAGTTACTGTTTACTTTAAAAAAATTCATTTTATTAAAACCTTGAATTCCTCATAAGAATTTCTTCTCACCTCCCACATTTTAACATATATAAGTTTTTAATATCATGTAATCTATTACAGAAAAATCTTCAAAATGTTTTATTCCTGAAAAAGCGACATATATTAAACCAAGAGAAGTTTCTTTTTCTCCCATACCTACAACTGCTAAATTAAATGTTAGACATTAAAACTCATGAATTGAATTGCGAATTTAGATATTTAGACACACCTACAGTTTTCATAGGTTGAATGAGAATAATTTTGAAAACGAACCATTATCACTCGTGGCATTTGATCAGAAGAACTATAATTTTCTCCATAAATTACATTTTCAACATAACCTGAAGCTCCATTATAAATGGTCCAAGTCTACCTAATTCGCATGTACTTACTGATTTTGCTTTAGAACTTTAGAATAGTAATTATTAGAAATTTTACAAATTTATCTATCTCGAAGTACACCTTTACCATCACACGTTAATTTATTAATTAATCCAATCTACGCCAAGGTGAAATACGAGAACAATTATTTTCATACTGAATATTTAATACACTATTTACTGCCTTTCAGTTACATTGAAAAGTCACCGTTGGGGTCCAGATTCATAAACATTATCATCTTCATAATTTAAATTAAACGAAATATTTTGATTTTCTTAATACAATTTGTTGAAAAACACTTTCATTATCCGGTAAAAATTGTAAATTATTTTCATCGATAATAATATCACTATATCAAGAATTATCATTTTTAAGATATTTCAACGCAGCCTCAACATTATTAAGGTTTACAACAAAATGTTTAAACCGTTGTACGTTCATTTTGTCTAACGTTCATTTTATCTATCCAAAAATTGTATGAATTAATAAATTGAAATGATGAATTGAAAGGTTAGTATTTGTAAACTTTAAACTTCATTCCATTAAAAATTAAGTGACAAATATTAATCTGGGTTTTGATTTTAATATATGTTATCTAATATAACCTATTCACGCACATCCCCAATTTTAATTCAGCGCTTTTGTATATCTTATTTTATTCAATTTATGTAGCTTATTTAGCCTCCATAACTTTCTATCCATTTATTTATAATATAAAATATTTACGTATCACGTTTCGATTTTGTTAGTAGACGCTCTTTCTAGAAATATTATACATCTACATGTCCTATTAATTCTTTAATTTCGAATGGATGGCGTTATTAACAGTATAGTTAATAAAACATTCGCACATCACGTTTCGATTTGTTTATTAAACATTCCAGAAATACATGCATCCTCTATTAATTCCGTAATTCACTAACAGATGGCGCTAATAATCACATGCTAGTACTACGCATCGTTGCATCGTTTTTTTTATAATTAATTAATATGTTTAAATACAAAAATAATTATAGATAATAAATTTAGATATGACTTTAAATTATTCTGTTAAATTTCAAATCCAGAGGTGTGATAGTTTTTCGTAAAGTATATCAAAAAAAGGGTGGGTTGTGTTAGGGCTCACTTCGCTCGCTCTAATTAGTTTCGATCCCATTATATTTATTGGACTATAAAAATATAAATATTTTGTTCATTCCCTTGTTAGTCTTGATTTAAATTTCGAATGCGTGCAAACGAATGAAACATTACAAGCCCCGTGATTTTTTTTTGATAAAAACTAACATTTTAGAATAACATATTCAAAATTTGTACATAAAACGTCTAAAAGAAAAATCCACTTTACCCATAAATACTATCTTTTTTCCTTTGACTTTACTCACAGACTTTTATTCAAAAACTTGCAGAGAGAAATGAAAACGTTCAGCGCTACGCAGAATTTTCAAAGATAATTAAATTTATTCTGTCGTGTTTCATGACTTTGTAACACAAATGACAATAAAAATAAAAATATTCCTCTTTAAATAAGGGATTAAAGGGAGTGACATATAGTTGGCATGTAGCCTTTCAAAAATTACGTCCATCCGTGACTCTACTGCGACATTGTTTCTTTATTTCCATCGTATACTTTTTTATTTAAAATAAAAATTTTCCCAAAGTAATATAATTTCCGCAATAAAAGGTAACCTACATCATATCCCGGCTAATCAATCATCTCTATGCAAAAGATCATGTCGATCAGTAACTCCATTGCGACATTAAAGAAGGGCAAATAATCACACTTTTGCATTCATAGTTATAATTAAGATTATAAAAATATCTCTGGGTAAAAATCACGTGTATAGGCTGCTCACTGAGTAGTAAAAGAACAGAAAACACAATTTTGCGTTTATAATATTATAAACAGGGCTCTAAATTAATAATTAAATTGAGCGATATTGCTCCTTTAGATTGCCTTATGTAACGATTCAAAAAATTACGTCGACTCATTGCTTCGTTACGATGCTGCTTCCTCATTAATTTTGCGTATTTTTTTAGTTTGAAATAATACTTTTTTGTAATGATAAGTATGCTATATTTTTTATCAACCCTTATCTCTATCTCTTTGTAAAAAATTATGTCAGTCCCCTATACTGTAGTGACGTGAAAGAAGGAAAAACAAACATACTTTAGCATTACATTTATTAGGATAATATTATTGTCAAATTGGTCTATCTGTACATCGAAGATATTTAAGAAAAAACTATTTACAAGAATTTCGATAAAGTTTTTACTGGTGGCTTTTTGACTCATAAGTATAATATAGGTTATGTTTTATCACAGTCGACAAAGTAAAAAGAAAATATGACGATTTTACGTTTCAATACATATACTTACTAAAAAAAGTTCGCTTTTATAATTTTTATAATAGGTGGTATTTGGTGTTCAATACATTTTTACAATTAATTTAATAATATTTCCTAAAGAGATAGCTTTACTCTCTTCGTTAGATCATAAATTGTTAGTTGCTTTATTTTATTTGCAGCTCGTTAAGATCAAACATTCGTGATTCTTTCAACTGCTCGTTTGAACAAGAAATAAAAGATATATAAAGAGAAAACATTAACAAAATGGAAGAAATAATTATTATTTGAGGCTAATTACTAAAGTATACTCAACAAATGTCTTATTTATCAAACCTACCACTTTGGTATATTAAAAGAATTTGTCACGAATCATTAAAAGGACATATTTGCATTCTAGGATATGTCCGTTTACGATAGCCTGACTTTAAAATTATTGGATTCTTAATTATCATATTTATGATTGGCAATCAATTCAATTATTTATATTAAATAGAATTTAAGTAGTATACTTTTAGACCACAAAGGGTATTATTTCTCGTACGATTGATCTATGACCGGGGTTAAATCTACTGTTGGTTGTTCTTTCTACAGTATGATTGAATTATATTATATCACTGTGTTTTGAATCATTTTTCTTTCTCTCTTAAAATTACGTGAATTTAGAACAATAATTGCACGTTTCATCTTTTCGTTTAAGCTAAATCCAAGTATAACTGTGAAAACTTCAACTTACTGTAGCAAATAGTCTAAGAGTCGTGTTGTGAAATACAAGGGTTTTTCGTTTAATTTTTCAAACATCAACCTCTTTTTGAGCAAATACATTTTACAAAACTTGTTAAAATTTGGATTTCACTAGAAAGCAAGATAACACTTATCTGCCAATGAAAGTGTGTTTAAAATCTATTGGGTAGTATTAGAATTTATTTCGAACTAACAATCTCTAGGACTTTATTCCTTTATATATTAGCATAAAAGTTAGAATTTTATAGGAGACATGAAAATAGTTTCAAGTTATGACAAACCATTTATAAACATAAAATTGTCTAGTTTTTCTTATTAAATGAAGAAATTCTACTTAACTATATGTTTATTATTTTTTTATTTGTGTATTAATTTCCCAAAGTATTTTTTTTCTTCAATAAAGGCTCAATACATACTCGATCCAGTATTACACCTAATATTGACCGCTTATATTCAAAATCATATATATGGTTCTACTGGTACTTATGTGGATGGTACAGTGCTCTCATCCATAAAAATGCTATCTTAGCTTAGCTAATTTACAGATGCACCTCGGAGATACTGGGGAGTAGACTGCTAAATGACGCATAAAATAAAATCAAAATAATAGTAATCGACAATTCACCATGCGCAAACATATTTGGAGCAAACGTAAACTTAGATGTAAAATAAATAGCTTTTGGTAAGTAATAAGAAGGAAAACCATACATTCCCGTGCGATTAAAAGGGCTATTTACAAAACCATCCTAAAACTATTACGAATATATAGAATTTAGATTTGGGAATCTGAGATTTCAAATTAAAGCAATAATTCTCATGTTCAACATCTCCTAACATTTAAACAACAAATATGAATACACCAACATCATCATCCGAACTATCAAACAGGAAGTTGCCAAATAAAGTAAGAAGGCCAAATGGGACTACTGAAGTGCGTTAATTAGTTGGCCATATAACTTGAAGCTAAAACGACATCTAAAGCGACAAAATATTCTTGACCTAATGACCCGATTTAACAATAATGGAGCATAGATGGGGAAAACATCACAGAACATTGATCCTAGAAGATTTCATATACCAAGATGATAAAATCAGACTAGGAACAGTTTATTGTGATGCATACAGATCGTCACGACGCAATACAAAAAAATAAAGGTTCAAATCATAATTATCGCTTCAAATTACAATAAAAAAATTTTAAATCCAAATGGATTTTAAAATCTTACTTAACAATTTTAATCTCAGAATAGTTATTTTCTCTTTGAACTTTATTATTATAAACCTCACACCCGGTAAGGAAGCAACAATAAATACATTTTAAATATTCTCATTTAACAAGGCTATTGGATGAAATGTCAGATATAATTACGAGCAACGTAATATCTGCACACAAGCAATGACGAGCTCGACTCACAAATTGCGATTGCACCATTTAATGGTTTGTGGGAACTGGCATGATGCAGGCATTATTTTTCTGTATTAGTAAATTAGGAAACAAATGTATTATCCTCTTAACTATATTGTTATGCTAATTGATATGCCCTGACAAGTAAGACGGAAATAATAATTATTGTCCTCTTAAACGATAATTTAGTCGTGTTTAGAAATATTACAAGCACGTTTCTTTTCAGGTCAAATAAAGCAAAGTAAAAGAATATTCGAAGCATTTAATAAAAAAAATGCTTAAAGTTTAATGCCTTCTACAAATAATTATAAACTGAATTCAAGATATATTCTTATAATTTCATTCCACATAATTCTAACATGAAATGTTCTGTAGTATTAGCACTTAACTATAACCAACAAAGCTCTTGTTTAAATATAAGGCAAAAAATATTTTCTGTGATAATTATTTTGCATTAAATCATTCCGCTATATTAAAATATTAGAGATATATGGGGTACATTCTTTCACTTACACAAACAAATATCAACATGTAGTCTTCAGTAATTCGATGTGATGTCTTCAGTAATTCGATTTGACTTAATTTATAGATGTCTCGTAATTTAAAAGTTATGACTTTAAAATATCTATTTTTGTAATTTTAAGACCGTTCGCTGTGTGTAATTGGAATTCGTTATTTTGCTTTTACTCGATTTTTCACCCTTTTTAGGTATCCATAAAAAGATAAGGAATTCTCACGATTTCGTTATATTCATCCATCCGTTACAGCGTCGCATTCTACAGTTTTAGGATTATGTACGTCAAATTAAATTATAATATTATTGATGGTAAATGAATAAATATGTTATTAAAAATCGAAGAGAACAGATTTCAGAAATATTGAAATAACCAGAATTTTACAAATTCATGAAAAATTTTAAATAAATAATTATTTTTATCGTAAAATACAATGTGGTTCACTGATATTTATATACTCATCATACACATTTATTTATATATTACAGATGAACTAATGGTAATGACATAAAATCGATGGCTTAACAATATCTAAATTTATAGATCAGATTTGAACACAAAAGTATTCAAGAACTCTAAAAGAGAGCGATAACAAATTTATAGAAATTTATTTTCACTCATCATAAACAAATGACATTTTGGTGCATCCTCCATAAATTAGTTGAGCAGTTAAGTACCAAAGAAAACTAGAGAGTTCTCCTATAATTCTCTTCTAAAGAGTTGTATAGCAAGTAGTTGATGACTGTGTGAGCGCAGGAAATTATCCGTTACGACGAAGGAAAATTTGCTCAATAAGTCGGGGCACAGGAGTTTTCTTTAAACATTTGAAAGATAAGTTTCATAAGATCGATATATCTTCTGAGTTGGAAACCTATGCTGTAGAAGAGAAACCTATGCTGTGTTTCTATCCGAGAAAGTCAATAGAAAATACGAAAGCGAAGTAACCACATTGTCTCATGTGGACATACCGTACGAATATATTTTGTACACGTTCCATTACTAAGCTGTAAATATCCTTAAAGGAGAAAGGGATGATATGGGATATCTAGAAACGTTTCACGTGCACATTTATTTTGGATAGCAAAATTCAATAATTCCGAGAAATAATTATGATAAACACCCAGAATCTTCTTCTCATCACCAGAAGCATTGCGATTTGAAATTACTTTTTCCTTCATTTTAATATCGGGATAAACGAGCACTAACTTCAAAAGTTTTATTCTCTGGTATTTTCTCAGGTCTGAAGATACGCAATTTTATGGTTTTCATGCAAATAGCTCAATATTAGTTTTACATTAACACTGTACCTTAATACTAACTAAGGAGCATATTGGATGATAGTCGTTTCAACTATTAATTGATATGAAACGACCATATGTTCTTTGATATTAATTGATATGAAACGACCATTTATTCTTTGATATTTATATCTAGACTACGTATAATTTTTTTAAATAAAAGTTTTGTCTCTGACAGGTTTCATTTTAAATAAAACACTTCAAAAATGTTAAAGTTGCACATAGATAAAAGCGATGAAAAATTGTGAAAATAAAGAGAAATTTGAACTGGAAATCTCTATGAAACTTTAAAAGTGTCGTATTTATTTCAGTGACAAAAACTTTGAATAAAAATTGTAAAATTACTTTATTCGTTTATGTCGGCAAGTTTGAGATGTATTTTCCCGACCCTTTTTACCAATAAAACTTTCATCACTTATTCGTCTTCTTCAGTAAATACGTACACCCTTCACCGATTTAAGAAAACATTGTATTTTCGAAATTAAAATGGATTAAACCTGTTTTTAAGACGGGCACGGTAAAGATTATTTACACGTGTCTGAAGAAATTGGTTCCAAACGGTAAGCGATGTGTTCTGAATATTTGATTTTGGCAATATAAATGCGAATTTGCCTATTATCAAGTAAGTGTTAAATATTCTCTTCGTTTTATTATTGTACGAGACTATAACATTTTTAGTTCGACTTTATGCTGACTAAAGTAGGAGTCAATTTAAAATAAACGGTTACTTTTGTTTTCATGTCGGAATGTATGAGTAATTGTATGAATAACCATTTTATCTTTAATTCGATTTCTTTCATATCCCTGAGTCACATATTCGGATCGAGAGTTATTTATTGTTTTATATCTCTCGAATATGAAACAATATCAGAGTTCTTTCCTCGTTATTCACTCTGATCATTAATAAGCGCTATTCCTAAATTTAATATTTTCTTATTTTTATTGCACGCCCCTCAAAAAGCGGTAATAAAGTTTTTGCCTGATTTACAATATATTTTTTGTGGTACGGAAAAACTATATTCTGTAACTGACTTCTTTGTAATATCATGTTCTATTTTTGGTGTGTAAAAATCATTCTTAATTATGGTTGGTCTAATGAAATCAATTAAAAAATTATTTCATAACGTCCGTTTCTAATAACGTTATTTCGCATAATATAAAATATAAAGATATTAATAGAAAACAATACGAAACTGCAAATCGAACCACTGCATGATAATAATATGGTATTAAATATTACTAAGTATATGTAACCGACTCACGGAATAAACTCTAACAAGGATGTTCAGAATGTACTTGGAAATGTGAACGCAACAACAAACATGCTTCCACCTTAAGACGCCTCCTGAAGGATTCGTTGGCTTATTATGACCATATGAAACTTCCTGGTTTATGTTTTGGTTATTACATTATATAAAACTACTTAATTGATATGTTTAAAACATGGTTAAAATAGAAATCTTTTTAAGAGTTCTATCTCAGCCTAATATCAGTATTAAAAAATGCCAAAAAAAAATCGCATACGATTGCAGGTAATACTGAGAATAACCAATTCAAAAAAATAAACCTACAAAGTACAAATAGAGTAGTACTGATACTAATAGAGTTCCTTAAAAACATAGGTGCATACGAAAATTTGGTTATAATTATATAGTTATTAAGGGTACATAGTATTTCTTTTATGCCATTTATAAATATGTATAACTTTCACCACGTATATTTACGTGGCATATTACTTAATAACTTTTACAAGAGTGTAATGAAAAGTAACTTTTACTTTTTTGCCTTTACTTTTTTACAAATGCAAGTTGACAAAAATAATTTTGCACTGAAGAAATTACTGCATGCAGTGATTCTGATTTTTTTTTAGTTTGGATATACGTGATTAGAGTCAGGAAGAAAGTGACACAATGGGACACGTTTTGGAGATTTAGATCTCACGAAGGAAGAGCCGCCATAGCAGAATATGTTACTAAATATTTTAAATTATCTTTTACCTCTGCAATGGCAGCGCTCGATCAATACGTTCAACGTTGCGGAAAATAAACATCGAGAATACTGCAGATGAAACTCCGTTGAAGATTTTAATTTTGCAATTCATTAAAAGCAATTATCCGGATGGATGTAGTATCGTTAGATGTCATTTATTGTCGAGTAAATAATTTGTAAAATGTTGTGGAAGTAACGCTTCCATCAAAAATTGTCTCCCATTTTATTCCGTAAAACAATTGAAACTTTTCCGTATCAATTCTCCGTGAATTGGCTTAAAAATAAATACGTGTAAGAGAAACTTTCGTTATTTGTAATTATTCTGAAAATTCAATAGTTCTTCTCTAGGTCACAATCGGACTTTGTTTTTGTTTACGTCAAACACAATATACAACACAATTTTTGGACAAATTTATAATAAAACTTTTAAATTCGAAATGAAATCTCCGAACTATAAAAAGCATATATATTTCCCATATCGACGGCGAGTGTTGCCATTTACTATATTTTCGCTAAACTCGCACAGTTTACTTATATGTCGGAGTGGAGATAACTATATTCAAAAACGTCGTGGAAGAGATAATCGGAGGAAGAATGAACCGGCTGCTTTTCTCAATATTTCCACTGAATGAAATGATTTATATAGTGACGTGAAGACTATTTTGAATGATAATACATAAATTAAAAACCTGCATTTTTTATATACTAAAAAAAATTCTACATTATATAACTGACATACACCCTGATTGTCTATTATATAACTCTTGAATAACGTTTGAAATATATTTTCTTACCCATAGTGGTTTGTGAAATTATACTGGGTTTTTGCCTGGGATTTTTTATAAAATTCGCTCTCTAAAACAAATATCAGACTCCAACTTCGTCGGTTATCAACAGCTTAA
Source organism: Druceiella hillmani (assembly GCA_039881145.1). NCBI lineage: Eukaryota > Metazoa > Arthropoda > Insecta > Lepidoptera > Hepialidae > Druceiella > Druceiella hillmani. Next base: position 45,924,735 of record JAYKKI010000004.1, read on the forward strand.
TTTAACCGAATTTACGGTATATTTTATGAAACACTTTCGCCGATAACGTTAACCGGATTTTTCAAAAATGTAAAGGATCTATACTACACTTGCTCATAATTAAAATATTATTACAAAGGGTGAGGATTTAAAAGTAATTATAGACATTCTTTTAAAAACCTGTGAGAAAATGTACACAGGAAATTAAACGATTCGTTAATTTGTGAGTTTTATTTATTATATTTTTGAAACACGCATATACCACATGAGAAAAACTATCTTAGGAATATTAAAATATTTATTATTTGCCCTTGACTTTTCCTTATCACCAACCTTATTCGGCAATTATTGCTTACTAACTGCGTTACCCCGTTTCGTCTTGGTGAGTAAAGCGCAAACTTTTAACACAGACGATATAGTGCGTAATTAAATTCTCTCTCTTCGACATATTACATCAGACACAAATTTAGTCTCATTACTCTTGGGTTCCTTTGGGTGGAAAAAGCATGCAACCACCAACGTACAAAATATAATGCTCAAAAAAAGAATTAACAACACAATATTTGCATTTCAGCAATATCTGAACCAATGAGGCTATTGTAAGACTTCTCCATAAATAATTTATGGAGTTTTGCCGATTTAATATACATATCATGCCATCTACTGAATTCTGTAAATTTTTATTATTGGGTAAAGAACATTACATTTCATGAAAATTTGCTTAATACGCGTAATTTAAAACAAATATTCATCAACACATTTTTTACAGTACAAATATTTCATGCTTCCGTGTTTACAAATAAATAACCTGTGTTAATTCGTTACATAAACTGGCTGCCTAGATGTGACGTAGTTAATTAAGAAACAAACACGTTTAAATTTTTAATATTAGTACGGATGTTTGCGATGAAATTGGTGTTCTGATAATAGTTTGGAGTAAGTAGACAGAGAATTTTATGTGATATATTCCACATAAGTCACATAGTTCAGGTTCTTCTTATTTTATTGACATAAAAACAAAATACGTTGAAGCATCCCACCCGATATGAGCAATCAGTCGAATCATCATTGAAACAGTCAGCTCATTGATCACTGTGGAAAAGAGACGCTATTTTCGGTCTCCAGTAACGAGTCATTATACCCTCAAAATAACATGGTCAAGAGGTATTTCATTTTCATTTTTCATTATGTAACTTGTATCCCAACCAGAAGTGCATACATAAGTAAGGTCAATATCAAATGAGTGAAATGCGCGCGAGAAACCCAAAGCAATATATCTTTCAAATAAAAGAGTTACGTTTGTTGGACTCTTGGGAAATATCTTTCGAAATAAGAACAACATTTTTCAAGGGCAATTAATAAATAAGGCCGATTTCGCTCAGTAAGTAGTATAATACGTTATATTTGTGAGCAGTTGTTTTTAGTATTTATAATTTTACAGGAGCCGACACTAATTTAAATTTAATATTTTTTTCATCATTATGACAATGTCTCGTCATCCCATACCCAAGTAGTAAATGTTATTATCATAGATTATGATGGGGTCCATTATGACGTTCATTGCATATCTTATTCACCGATACTTACTAAAAGATCATCATGATTGTAACGATCGGCTTTTAGTAAAACTTTAATTCCACTTAATTTTAGAAAAGGACATAACTTGTATTTTACTATTTTTTTTTGTCTTTATGCTGCCATACTTGTATATATACATTTATATGGAAGTAAATAATTTTTTGTTAATAATAACATAATAGAAAAAATCATTTCTAAACGAAGCCACCAAATAAAATTACAGATGTATTCAGAATACTAATAAGTTACCTACAGAAAAATATTCGTTTGCTTCATGTGTAAACAAATAAGTCTAATTTTATTCTAATACGAGAGGGAAAAAAATGTTTTTAATTTCCGTGTAATCTAAATTTTACGAAATCGTTTTTTTTAACAAAACGTTACAATGTATTAATTACAAAAGAAATAATCGCAAAATTTACACGAACCTACAAATTTGTACCATTTTTGAAAACAACTTGTACACAATTGTACTTAGAAATCGTCTTAACCGTCAACAGGTGTTTTATTATGAAAGATGTGTTGAAATACCTCTCTGCGTTTTAATGTTTATTCGTTGAGGCGTGTCTGCAAGGAGTGACGATTATGTATGTTTCATGCGTGGATATATTTGCTGTAAGAAGTATTAGTAAGATTTCTTAGTTATCTTTTCCGTACCTTTATTTTACTTTGTGAAATTTTAACTTTAATAAGTTTAATAAATTTCTTTTCTCCTGATAGCTGATTACTAAGTATGTGTAAGTCACGACATGCTCCGTTGCAACGGTGGGTTATTTTGCATGCGTATTTCGGGCATGAAATATGATCATTTATGCGGGGTAGTCGCAAAGTTGAGGAATAAAGCAAGTATCCACAAAATAAATATCAACTCAGTATTTAATAAAATGTTATCATGTCAGTTACAATTCGCATATTTTTTAGCTTTATAGTGAACTGTTAGTTCCGCAGCATCATTACCATAAACCTGTTGCGAGAAAGCAAAGTGTATCAGGAATCTGGTTCGGCATACTTCCATATGTGATCTATAAATTTTATAACAAGGAACTACACCTGTGATCCAAATTAGAAGAGATTAGGAAATAGGGAGCAATACAATATTTTCATAGTACCAGTAAATAATAAATATTTACAAATGCGGGTTACAAATTCACCTGTTCCGTAAGCTTTGTCCACGATACTTTCGACTTGCTGATAAATATGAAGTTTTCTTAACAACAACGAATTTCTTAACTTTAAGTCTCCATAATTCGATAGGAACCTAGTTGCAAAATCTAAAATTTTATTTGAAATCTAAAATATTTTCAAATAAAATATTTCTTTCACGTCTCATAACTTTTGTAGTGACTTGCAATCACTGCAAAAACAATGAGATTTTTCAATAGTGAAATACGTTAGACTAGTGTTTTTTAATAACTAACAGAAATTGATAAAGAAATTTACAAAAATCCTCCATATTTTAAATATATTTTATATAAAATATCTCTATTCTTTCCTATTGAGATCTTCAAAATTATAATACTTTTAAATAATATTTACTTTTATAACCACTTCATAACTTTACGTATATGGTTTACTTTACGTCTAAATTGTATAATAAAATTGTTTAATTTTTATTAATAATAATTTGGATAATACTTTTTCATGGAGATATGAAAAATATCGCAATTTTATTATACAGTTTACATTTTAAATATTTTATATTAAAATTATCGAAACAATGGCGCATTTAAACATGCAAGTCAGGATAAGCGACTACCTTAACGGCATTAGATACTTCAACACAAAACTATTTGGATCAATTTATAATCAATATTAGTAAATTAAATAGAAGTCCTCCTAGGAAACCAATTAATTTTATTACACCTAAGAAAGATGTACAGGGCAATATATTTACATAGTAAGCATTAATATTAACATTTGTAATAATTTAATAGAAATGCTATGCGCCATTCAATTTTTTAACTTATGCCTAAACGTGTTACAAATAAATGCTATATTTATTACAAACGATCCGTCTTTTAATTTCACGGCTATAATTTTGATTTTAATATCTAAAAGATTAAAATACTCTTCTGATACATGTGAAAAATATTGTATAGTGTACGTCGGTGTATCTTTTATAGCTTATGCACTCTTTAATGCTTTCAAATCGTATGCTCCATGTTGATTTGGTTTTCCCACGAACTAAAGTATTTCATTTCTTATTCACATTTTTATCCCCTTAAGCATATTTAGGTTTTTATTAGCAAAATCTTTTACAATATTTTTTAGACTCTGTTAGGAAGTGCCTTCAGTAATATTTTATTATCAACAACAAGACCATTTTTATACTTCTTTGACACCAAGAAATTGTTTTAGGCTATGCTGATATAATAACGAGAAAACGGGAGTTTATGAATTTACCAAACATAATCTCCTTAGCCACTAAAGCAATTTGAGCAAATTCTTAAAACCTTTGAAATTCCGGGACATGAACTACGTTTAATATTGATTTAATTATTAATTAAACTAATATAAAAAGAAAAACAAATCAATAATCGCGTACAGTGACATCATATAAGTATATGGTACGACTCAGATAAACGATGAAGCAGCAAACATGGTAGTCAATCGCCCACGATACGGTGCGTCGATCCTAGTTTAGGACATCCGATGCCATCGTTCATTGACGATGCATCTATAATTCATTTTTAAGCTACATTGTTAACATTTTTTGCTCAACTTCCATGAATAAATAACTAATAAACGAACTTTTTTTTACCATAAAACTATAATTATAGATACCATGCGTAATATTAGAAGCCGACAATATTAATCACAATTAAATGAAATTACGTGATGTAGTATTATTTCTATTTTCTTTAATTTCTTTACCACGACCTAGGTTTCGTTGTATTACAACATCTTCAGGTGGAATATTAGCAAAGATTAACTCTTAGGAACAACCAACAGCACTTATATGTTTCAAACACCATAGCGGAAGCCTTGTTTGTGCGGATTTTTCCATTGCTTATGTTAATGAGTTTATTGCAGGGGCGCATTGTAGGTTTTATTACATTTCCGAGAGTTATACAATATATCAGTATTTTAGTGAGGGTAATAAATTCAATTGTTGTTATTATGTGAGGTTATACAATGCAAACTTTACGGTGTATTAAATGAAACTACATGAAAGTAGAAATAATACTACATCATGTAGTTTCATTTAATTGTGAATAATGAATTTCTACAAAATTAACGCCAAATATATTCAATATTAATATTAATATTTTATCCGATAAAGCAGTTTTTGGACTATATACTTCCAAGATAAGTGACTATTTGGTTTCAAAATTATTCAACCTTTGCCCTTATAAATGTTAAGAAGATTGGTAGTTTCTTCTAATAATATAATTTTCATAGCGTCCACGCATAGTTAAACAATTTAATCTGCTATGTTGGTATATGATATTCTCATTGAAGAAAACTAAATACGCAAGTCGATATGAATCATTTAATGTCTCCAACTAGGTCGCCGATAGCGATAATATTCAAAGTATTCCATACATTCATATTTATAAATCCGGACATAACAACAACCCATTCTAAACCAACCTAAAATAGTGTGACATTATAAATACTACTATTTTCCTAAACTCAATGTAAAGCACAAACATTGATGATATAATATTCTAACAGAGTACAGTCCCACAAAATATTTTCACTGATATTATTTCAACGTCTGTCTGACCTGGAAATAACAACCCTCCTAAAATGGAAATCTGTACATCAACTCAGTTTCATATCAAAGTAGAAAGAAAAAGTTTAGCTTCTAACTGGTTGAAATTAAATATGAAATTTAAGTAATTTTTTTTTAAATACGGCACAACTAAATTTTTCAACTTCGTTAATATTTATATGTTCTATACATGCGTTTTAATGGGAAAATAGAAAACGATAACTCTGACACGTTGATTGAAATTGTCCACTGATTGAGGTAAGAATACATATTAATATACATATTAAACAATAAAGCTAAATGAGAAAAGATTTTAAGGTCTGGATATTAATCTCATAATACTCAAAAAACATTAACTTCAGCATTTTAATAACTTTAACTTGAATTGTATGTTTATTTATGAAAATTTGTTTAAAGCAGATAGTTTTTTGTTTTTGCAATTATATTAATTATATAATTTTGTTTATAATAATTATTTTAAAATATATAATAATTTTCATTAATATAATTTCAATTTCTACGTCAGCGCTTCTGTCAGCTTATCTCCAGTATAGCCTATGAACAAACGTATCATATCGCTGGTCTCAACAAGACTTACTTTTCTTCATTGATCATATACCTACCATTATTGTAACAGATTTATCATTGAGGCTGTTGACTTTTCCTGCCTTGTAAATAATTTTTGACTTTCATTAAATATCTGGCGTGTTACAAAAATTTTCACATGATTTTTCATGGAGCGTAAGATATATAAATTACCGTATTCCTAGAAGCTACATTTCATCGATTCGGGATACAAGAAAAAAATTATTTCGTATCCACTTTACACGAATGAAGTTACTATTTTTGTTTATATTGTGACTTTGCACCTGCATTAGACTCATTTATTTAAATCTCCACGTTAACTTCCAATCGTAGATTTAAACAACGTCTGCGGATTTAACCAACATTTGCAAATTTCATGCAGGTAGATTTTAAATTGTCGACTATTTAAGGCTGGGACAGATGAACGAACATAATGAAATTATAAGGATTCATTATCTCGCTACGGAAACTTAAAACAACATTTTGACAATATGGTCAGAAAAATACTAATAAGGGAAGTAGATATAGAACAATGTGTTAAAGTAAGAGATTCGCGAAGATAGAAAAATATGATATGCACACATTGCTGCTTACCTTGGACAGTGACCAAACCATGATCTATCACTTGCTTTGTACAGTTACGGCAATTATGGTTTACAAAACGGAGGTAAACAATTAGTTTACCTCAAAGTAAGGTTTAAATTTACATACTGCTTTGTGAGTAATGTCAGTTAACCTAGAAACATGAGAAATTGGAAATATCCTCATCATTTACATGAACTAAATCACTTTCATTGGACATATTAATTACAATTCATATTTATTAATCTCCAAAGCGTTCTAAACATAAGAATGAAAAACAGCCTTTCTTATTGTATTTTTTAATCTCCTTAATATAATTTTCATAATATGTTCACCAAGTTTATACTATTTTCAAATGATTTATCTGAAACCTGCTTTTGCCCGCGACTTCCTTCTCGCGGATAACGGAATCGGAATAATGGATTTTTTGTTTAAGCTTTCTTTTCATTATATATATATATATATATGTATATATATATTTATATATATATATATATATATATATATATATATATATATATCTGTTTCTGAATTTTTTTTAAATTTTTCCTACTCGCCTATATTTTACTGCATATTTTTACAGGTAGGTGCTTCTAGATATATTTTTGGATTTCAAGATTTATTTATTGTAAGAGGGCTACAACTGCTTAAATGTGAATGGTGAATCAATCTGTCTAAAAACGAAATATGTGTATCGGCAACGCACATCTGTCTACCAATGCTCTCGGCAGTTACACCGCAGCGGACAAAGGCAGCAGCCAGCAGTGCGGGGTACATTGTAAGTGAATCAAATGTGCGGATGGAGACAGGGGAGGGGCAGCAGTTTCGGTGTCCATTTTTAAAGGAAATAATCGAAAGATTATTTTCGTTTACGCCACAAAAATGTTTTTAGTGTATTCCCCACTTAAAACTACCCTTAATTTCATAATACCGATTTCATGTGTTATCTCTTCGTTCAGGTTGCCTTAATAAATAACTGTGTAAAGTTGAACTCATTATACCACATGTTCTAAAAATCTTCTTGTTCGGATATAGATGTTTTTCCCCCACTTTATAAAAGTTTAGCCCCTTTTACAGCTACCCAGTTGTATAAAACCGGACAAAATATAGCCTACATTAAATCATAGGTAACCTTTTCATCTACTATACAATTTTTAAAATCGATTTTAAGATTACTTCGTAATAATAAATGTTTATTCTTTAATTGTGAGTTAAAAATCATATTTATAGTACTAGCAAAAATATGTGCAGGTAAAAATTATGGGAATAGATTAAATATGCTCTCATTAAAAACTGTAGGGAAAAAAGTTTGAATATATCTATAGTGTAAACCCTTGAGTTTTACCTAATTTACATTTTTTTATCAAAACTTGTTTCTCTTTTTCAGAACTAGATATGTTTCATTCTGAAATTACGAAATATTGTTGCCGTGTTGATATGTCGTCGCCGTGTTGTGTTGGGTTGATCACAAGGAATGCGGTGTTTGACTGCGCGATGCACCGCAGAATTCGATTCCCGACCGCTCGTCCAGCGGGGCTGGACTGGTGTTCTGGTTGGCTGTGAGATTGCTCTCGTAGCAATAAGTTCGCCATATGTATTAATTAGTTACATTAAAGTAACTAAATAAATTATAAATATATTGAATCAAAATTGGCTTCAATGCATATTATTAGTCTATTCTATATTTACGTTCACTCTACATGTATATTGCCGAGTTGTCCCTTACAAGAGAATCACGTGTCGTGAAATAATTAATGCCTTCAATTTCCCAAACGGCTTATAGTGAAAAAAGGAATTTTCATAACTTCATCATGTCCGTCCATCCATAGCCTCACAGTTTCTATAAGTTTAGGTTTATGATTTATAAACAAATTATTACTTACGTACGTTTTAGAATTAACCACTTAAGATAAGGAATGTTTATTAATGTGTAGGAACAGATTACGTATTATTTTTTAGCACACATCCACATGCAAGTAAAATGGGACGAAACAAACATTTTTCTTATTTTAATTAAAAGTATCTCATATGAGAAGTGGGTGCATTTCTTTTTCTTATGCGATATCATGGTCCTATAGATTTAAAATTAGTTTCAATATTAAAGTCAGTTTCCTCAACCAATTCTCTGTATCAACAAGAGTTTTATTGAACGATTTATTCAATAAAAGATCCTTAAAGTATGTCTTAGTGTTTTGATACATAAGTTCAAATGCAGATATTAAATATTTGTTGTTTACATCTGCTTGCTTATTCGAATTATTAACACATATTTATATTTTATTTCAAATAACTGTTACTTAAACCCTTTAATAATGTGAAAAACACTTTGTCGCGTCTTGGATGTATAATGAATGGCATCAAACCCTTTAATAATGTGAAAAACACTTTGTTGCGTCTTGGATTTATAATAATTTATAATGAATTGCATTTCCTTGGTTTTTATAATTGCTTAGCTAAGTATATAATTTCTAGTTAGTCTAGCAGCTTTCTGTCCTGCTCTCTCGTCAACTGTCAAACAATAGTTTCAAAGATATTCCTTGGACGTGTTTTAAAACTATATTCATTTTAAGCCCCATTTACTAGGTATTCATTTTTGGAGTTACACTTTTTCTTCTCATAAATCCCAAAAGGAACTAGGCATATGATTTTATTTTTTAATTTACTTTATTACAGTGATTTGCATCAACAATTTCAAGAGATATAGACAACGACGGAATCGTAAATTATACATATTAAAACAATCTTATTCAGTCTTTATTATCATTAATTTATTTTATATTAATCGATAGTGTTAAGAATACACTCGATCATTGTGTGTTTATCTTTATCTTTGAAAAAATATGAAGCCAAATATTATACTTTATTAATTATTCCATAACATTTCTCCTCGTTTTCTTCTACAAAAGCCGCCAGTTACATGCTCCCGTTTCAATCGAAATCATTTTTATAAGTGTTCTTGTATTAAAATTGTTTATTACGGCTTACTAGTTATGAATATTTGTGAAAAGTCCAAGTTAGATTATGTATTTATGTATTGTGTCGTATTGAACGGCCTGGGTGTTATACGCGTCGCGCGAACGTGCTGCGACGATAACGCACGAGTTTAAAAAGAACACAATCGAAGTATTTGCGGCGTCGAGGGTTTCGTTTTAAGTATTAAACACTTTCATCGTTAATAAATTATTATTTTAGTTAATCTGATATTGTATAAGCTGTAATGTTAAATCACAAATTCATTCTTTTCTGGAAGCTCAGAATATTTTTAAACAGTAAATTCCAACTCGTAATCCCCTGCATGAGATATTTTTCTCACTCCAGTGTGTGCTTGTTTCCTCTTTTACTTATACGTAGAAAGTAATATTTGATCATTATATTATATATATAATAAAACTTCATATCTTCACAGTCTACTCATGATGTGGTTATAAATTATACTAATATATCTAGACAGTTTCACTCTGCCGGTGAAATATTGGTTCTTAATAGTTTGGAATTAGAATATAATTAATAAAAAAATTTAATTGATTTGAGTGCGTTTTGTTCCTAGCACACTATACTTATAATACTTTGAAAACTTTCACGATTGTGTAATATCTTGATTACTTTTTTTATTTTATAAAATTTTAATTATCCAAAAAATTAAACATTTTGTATGCAATAAATAAATACCTAAATTATTAATTAACACGTTGATTAACAGTAGTCCAAATCATTACTTAGAAAACAATTTATTCGCATTGAGTCATAAACGCTTTCATAAGAATGAGAAAATCTGTTTGAAGTCGGTATTAGCCACTTCACTCTAATTTGAAATGTTATTTCTTACAACTGTGTTGCGTCTTAACTAATTAAGTGTCTTACTTATAATAGCTCCTATTTTATAGGTGATTTGATGGCTATACTATTTTGGCTGTTCTCTTCACAACAGACAACATAATATCTGTATATATATATATATATATATATATATATATATATATATATATATATATAATTTGGAATGGCGATTCTAACTCTTTTAATACTCGGGTGGAGGAACTAATGTTGGAGGACAAAAACGACGCCAGATTGGCTGATAAAGACAATGAAAGAAAATAAGCAGAACGCGTTACGTGTAATGATCGGGTGTGCGTGGTGTAATTACATTTTGTGTTATTCCTTTTGTTTCTAAGTTCACATGAAAATAAATTAGCCCACTGTGTAGATTTGACTGTAATTATTTCTTATTAAAATTTTGTCTTTAAAGTGCTAAAACTATTACATTATATATAATTCGTGGAAAACATACGGGTTATTACTGAAATATTTCACGATAAATACATCTCTTGATATCACCGAATAAACAAAGAAAATACAGTAACTGAGTTACAATTCTGATGCTTTCTACCATAGACTATAAAGATTGCACATGAAGGGGCGACATTAATACGTGCCTAACCGGTGTCTATATTTTAGCACCACCGCGTAATTAGAACTTTCCTGAAGGGTGTAGGTCATTTATATACAGATGCAGCAATACAGAGACCGGATTCATATAAAATTACACGGATATATTAAAGCATAGTTGAATGTTGGACATTTACTGTATTACCTCTAATTAAACAATTATCTACATTAGTTGATATACCACGAACTACTAGCCAGGAATAAACTAGAAAATATTATTTCAACCTTAAACAGTAACCATTATAAAATAGGCAAAACATTGTAAAAAAAAATTAAACAGTTATCCCGATAGAAGAAATTACATAGAAAAATTAACATTTAACAACGAATTAAACAGTGTTACTTAAAATTGAACAATTAATTTTGTTTTAGTTTTATTGTAATTAATTGATTACAGACTAAACACAACTTATACCAAATTGTAATGGAGGGAATTTCAAAGATTACGTAATATAAGTGCTAATCAATAGATGTACATATCTGTATGCGCATTTTCCATATGTTGACAGTTCAAATGTTTTAGCAAGGTTAGCATACGTTCATGTGTACCTTAGAAGTTAATTTTGTAATTTTTAATTTCGTTCGCAAAAGATGTGTCATTACATTCATAACTTCAGAAAAAAATGTACCAAGTTTATGCGAAATTTGAAAATAATTTGTAGTAAGAGTAAAAATTTGTAGTAAAAGTATGGAATAAAATTTGTTTTGAAAATTTATATATATATATATATATATATATATATATATATATATATATATATATTTACCCGAAATTATACAGTTAAAACATAATTAATTTGCCTTTATTTGATATGTCGTAGAAAAAAATGTTTATTACTGTTTTTAATAGTAGAATTTTTTGATATTTGTCTTAAAAGTAGAGACAATGCTATGGCTCACATAAAATAGTAGCTCTATAAAATTTATAATTTAATACAAGTTAAAAATCACTTACATAAACATGTTATCATAGGATGTATTTTTATCGCAGTAAAATTTCATTTTCGCACAGATTACTAAATAATTCGATGACGGGAACATTGATATATTTTCCTCAAAACGAGTTACAAGATTCATTCACACTATTTCGCAAATATAAATATAATGGGTTTAAGGACCTGGGGACGACAAGGTGGGGTTTATGATTTTTTGAAAAAAATTTCTTTTCGAAAGTTGATATGATGAAAAATATATATATCAGATAAGGAAAAAATAAAAAAATACTTAAATTACTATAATTTTATTATAAATTAACTTAAACATCATTCACTTCAATATGCTAAATTTGAAGATCATAAATTAATTTAATGATAATCAGATTTTAAGTCGCTAAACTTCGTTCAAATTAAAATTACTTTCACAACTGTGTAACGCCATACTTTCATGAAAATCATTCAATTTTGTACCGCACATGACTGAAACCCTTCGTTATTGCTAAAAATTGATAACTGTCTCTAACTAGAAAGCTAATATCTATAAATTTTTAGGTACATATTTAAGTACAACTCTACTGAAATTCAATACATAAAACAACCCAAATAGTTCTGGTATGATGGAAAGATGAGAAGAATATAGTTATTTTAACATATGCTCCATATAACTGAAAGATTTAATTTTAAATGGAAACTATTGGTAGCCAATTTTAGAAAGCAATGGTAAAATCACTTTAAATTTGGCATTTGACATTATATTAGACACGAAATAGGAAAATATACTAAGCTATCTACCTGTTCATGGTATTCTAAAAATGAGTAGTCAATTTAAACCCAGTTCTTTGTGAATTTTTTAATTTACGTTATATTTCTTTAAATATAAGTTAAAATTTATTTTACAAAGATAATTTTGTGAAATTCTAAATTGCACTCACCTCAAATGTTTCATGGAACCGTCTCTCATCGTGATAAGATTGGCTGTCACATGATAATACTATATCTATAGCATCTCATTTATTTTTATTTTGCCTTTATGTGCCTAGATTTTCTTACTGATTCTAAGCAATCCTACAGGCGCAGGTGGTCGATGCGAGGTAGGTCTTCTAATGCTCAATTATTAGCATTTTAAATGTTACGATGGGCCGTTATAATTTCCAAATCGATGATGAAGTTTGTTCTTATTTTTGACTGTAGTTTTTTAAACGAAATTTGAATCAAATATCCACGAATACATAAAACTTATACGAAATAATAATATAAAATTAGGTAATAAAAGCGAACATTTTTGATAGCATTGTCACAATTTTAGCAACTAAAGTAAAATATATTATTAATTTACTTCTTTATTTCACACAATAATAGAAATATCTACATTTCAAGGTTTTCAACGATCTGCAGTACATTGGAAACATATGCGCGTAAATTTTATTTGTTATACTTTTTCGGTAATGACCCAAGGGGCGTTTTTTTTTTAAGATGTTTACTAGTATGTAAGTACGGTCTAGTAATAAATCACACATAGTGTAAAATTGTAGTTTAATATGTAAATATGAGTTCAATAATGTATTTAAACTGAATATAAAAATGTATCATAACAAACATCTTTAAATCCTTCTGCCAATTTTACGTTTGTATATACTTTACAATTTATCAGATCTGTCAGTCCAAACCATCTCAAGCAATTATATTAAGGGATAAGCAGAAATTACTTTCGAATACGTTCCAAGTTGAAAAATCAAGATTAGAATCAAATGATGTAATAATTTAAAAAGAATAAACCTATGAACTATTATTTCTGAATCCTTTCAGAAGGTTAGGTTCTGTAGAAGCTAAAGTAAACAAAAAATTAATTCACATATTTTGATTTTTTTATAAGCTGGTCTGTTGCGACCACTTTACAATTAATAAGCTTCATAATTCATAAGTCCAAATGAAAAAACTAATTGCAAAATGTAGTATATTATTGAATTATTACTTTTCCACAAAAACAATAAATAATCATTTCGAAAAGCAAACAAATACGAAGAAACTTCGTGAAGGAAAGTAATAGAAATAAATTGGTTGGTTGGCAAAACTATTCGCCAAATGGGAGTAGGTCGAATTGGTTATGATAACGTACTTTTAAATTTTGCCTTTGTATGTATATTTATAGGCCATTTTACATATACGTCAAATTAAAAAATTTTAATTACGTATTAAACAATATCAATAGTTTGAAGAAGGTTCTTCAATTAATTAAATGGATGTAATTAAATATGTTTAAATAGTGTCTTCACTACACAATGCGTGATGTTGACTATGTAAAGTAAGCAGTAATGAGTGATTGCTGCTAACCCAAACCATAACAAGTCAATCAAACAAGTCTCGTCCAATCGCGCAATTTATCCAATTGGTTTTTGTTTAGTTACGATCAAGAGATTAGTTTCATATGAAACGTAGATTTTGCTACGTTATTATTAATAACGTATTAAGTATACGTTAAAATGTACCTAATTATGTCGGTAGATATATTTACATATGTAAAAAAATTAATATCCTTAACTGAAATTAAATAAAACAGAACAATTATGGAATCACTGAAGTGTCCGTTTGCTACCGGTATTTTTATTTAAAATTATTTAACTCCGACCTTGTTTTGCTCACTTGTGGAAAGTAATATTAGATGTAAGGTATTTTAAACAAATTAGCTAAAACAATTAAAATGTAGTACCAAAGAAAATCACCATTTACGAATGGAATAAGAGTAAATTGTTTTACTAATGAATAAAACTAAAATTATTAAAATATTCTGCAAAAGTAAGTTTGTCAGCTTTAATTTTAAATAGAAAATATAATCATTTTAGGGTCAAATGACGTTTTTTTACACTATAAGAGCCCCATAAGAACGAAATATTTAAAATGATATTTTCGTAAAAGTTTCGTTAGTCTTGGCTTTCTACTTTCGAGGGCATTTTTAAAATGGACGTTTTGTTAGATCCAATCAAACTAGTATGCGAGGCACCTATAAAAGTAGTTCTCCTATTTATTTTCAATCTAAATTTGTACTTTATTTTCTGACGTAACTTTCTGATATAATATTCTACAAAACATTTGTTATTATTATTCATATTATTAAGCCCTTTATCGTCCGTACACCTATAACCTTAGTTAAAATATAAATGACAAAATTCAATAATAAATTAGATTAATTATTTATTTCAATTATATTTTTTTATGTTTATTTGTGTTTCATTTTCTGTAGTAAACATGAGGCATTATAATTTGTAGCATAATAAACTTATATGTCATTAAAACACGACTTATATGGATGAATTACATTCCTTTACTCCCAGTCCTTAATTTTATTCCCAGAGACATGTTCAGAGTTTTAATTATATCCAGCTAGTCCCGTCTGTATACACATTATGACCTAAGGCATATTTTGATAAGAATCAGTTACATTACGTGAACAGGATATAATAATGAAAAAAATATATATGCATATATATATATATATATATATATATATATATATATACATATATATATATATATATATATATATATATATATACATATATATATATATATATATATATATATATATATATATATATATATATATATATATATGAAGGGTTTTAAAGAAGTTTGTTATTTGGCAGTTATTACTAAATATCTGCAGTGTTTTTTTCCATTTATTTAATCTTGGAATTTAGGTACTGCACGTAGAAAAAATTTTAACATTATTATCAAAATTTTATTACATGTATTCTTCAAACTTTCTAGATTGTTAATAAGTATATCTTACGTATAAATTATCTTCTCAGGAACAACCCAACTTGGAAATTCTCAAACAAAACGGCATGTTGAAAAAGTGATAACAACAAAAAAATAAGAATTTTTTGCGAGAAAATATGTGCGGTTTAATTACATGTAGCCTATATTGAACATGTATTGATTAATAAATTTAAATGAATATAGTCTATTATGGATTAAATATTGCTGGTATGTGGAGATCTTTATGAACCATCCATACTCAGCACTAACTAAATATAAATGTTATTTTTTTCTTTTTTGTGTAGTTAAAGAAAATTAAACAAAACTTGCATAATACGTAAACAGTATTGAATAATTTAATTTCGATAACAGTTAATATATGTGTAAACATCTGTCGATGCAAATAAAAAATTACACTGAAATCTAAGTTTAAAAGTGATTCATCAACTTATTGTTTCTTTAACACTAGTGTTTACCTGACTTCATCATCACCATCCTAACATTTTACTAAATCACTTTTACAATTCGTGTTTATTGGTAACAATAACACGAGTTTGAAAATAGTGAAGAGAAGTTATGAGTATTGTGGGGGCACGGATTGCTACACACACTCGTTTTAAGGAATACGACTGATGCGCACGCCGCATGTCTATACTGTAGTAATTATACCTATATGCAAACGCTTATACTATAGCAAAAGTGTCGATCGATATTTTACACTTTTATACTGTAGCAAAACTATCATTTAAAACACTCACTCGCCAAGTGTGTAACGTGCGATAAGGAACTTTGCTCCAATATATATTTTGTTAATTCCATTTATTCATATAATTCTATCACGCGTCACATCAAAACGTTTCGTGTCAGAAAATATTACGGTTCTTGACCTACATAAATAAAAGTACCGTGTGTATAATGTATAATGTTTACGTACATATTTTGCCTTATGTTTCAATTATTTATTCAGATCATCAATAATCTCTCAAACATCTTAATAAAATGACAACGTATTTTACTCGAAAATAATATGGGCGGCCTTCAACACGTTACTGGATTGCTTTGATGATAACATCGTATTGGATCGATTGTTTTCCTTTTTACTAAATTTGTGCATATTAGGACAAATGGTTCTATGTCCTTAAACACGTTATCCAAAATTAGGAAATTTTCAGAAAAGTTTCAGAATGAACATGATTAATAGAAGAGACCAGCGGTTTATTTTATCCTAGAGTTCTCTACTCGTGTAAAGTATAGAAATAGATAACTAAACCGTCGAGAATCTCGGTAATAAATGATTCTTAAATAATATTATACTCGTAGAAAAACAAATGTCAAAGTAAAGTAAAACAATGGTTCATTTTTATCTGGCCAAACCGCGACAGCTACTTTGCTATCAATTAATACCGAACAGCTGCTAAAGCTGTTCGGTTTTGCTGTTAAGAGTTCTACTGGGTGGCATTTATAATTTTGTGACGAGACGTATTAGAGGTGCTGATCGATCTCAATAGTAAGTACAGATTGTGTCAAAATATGCTGTTGTTTTATTTTACGCCAACTTCTTAATGTCCAGGATCGGCGAAATTAGGTTCTCGTGAATCTTCGGCTGTAGCGAGATTGGTAGTATATTGTCAAGTGGCGGTGAACTTCAGTTTAAAAACAGTAATGTAGTTAAATTTTAATTTAAATTAAATTAAATTCAGTTTACATTACGAATATAATTGTCATCCAAACCCATCAATTTACCATGGATCCACGCTTTCCATTACCGGGATTAAAAATGGTGCTGACGAAAGCTATTTAGAAATATCTATATAATATTTGTCAAAGGCGTTTTTTTTGCAAGTATACCAAATCTCCCTTAACATTTCATCAAAACCAATGACTGAGCTATCATTTTGAAGATTATCTTCATTGCTAATGACAATAAAATAAACAAACGATCGAAATTAATTTTTTTTTAAATTTTCTGTAAATTATTTATAAAAGAGGTTTTTTTGTAAACAGTGCCATCCATTGATCTCACCCATCTCTTTAACTAACATTAACCTCATACTTTCTGATCCTACCATGCCTTTCTAAATGACAAGAAAGTTATTCCCAGTAAAGATAGGCTTAGCTAGGGCCATTAATAAAGCACAATATCAGACACTTAAAAGAGGTGGATTGTATTTTCTGAAGCTTGTTTTTCGCACGGACAGTATTACGTGGCTTTTTCAAAGGTTCATGTTTATGTTTAAGATATATATATATATATATATATATATATATATATATATATATATATATATATATACATAAATGTATATATAGCCAAAATTTAAAAAAAAACACTTCTAATGCTGTTTTGAAACAAGTTTGTAAACAAAGAAATTTAAGAAAAAAATCATATCTATGAAAGCCAATATCTGCTTATTTAATATTCTACAATAAAATATGTTTTAAATAACAATAACATTTTTTTGCAATGCGATATTTGTTAACACTTTTAAAAATAAAATACTTTTCGCTTAAGCGGGGCATTTACTACACGGGTATGCCCGCGGGCAGTTCATTCGGGCATATCTGTCGCCGCAATACACTACAAAGACTCATCAGTTTGTGTTTGACCGGCTACACGATAAGTTGTGTTCTGCGTACACATTATAATGACAACAAAACGAAGAAGAATCGCAATAGTTGCTGGTGCTGCATTAATACTGTTCGATGAAAACAAAAAGAAAAGAATTTGGTATAAAGAATGGTTTATAAAAAAAACTAAGTATAGCCATATCAATTCATTTAAATAATTAAAAATTTATGAATCAGTAGACTTGTGCAATTACTTGCGCATGGATAAAGAATCGTTTTAATTTTTATTACAATATAATAGATAATTTTAGACTCTACCAGTCTAAAATTATCAGACAAATACTAAAATGATACAGTCAGAGTCTGCAAAAGAGCGATTACTTGGTACACTGAGATATTTAGCTACAGGCAGAACATATGAAGATAAGAAATTTACTTCTGCTATGTCACCTCAACTGCTAGGGAAATTTATACCGGAGACATGCAAGAAATTGTTTAAAACATTAAAAGACGAATTTATTAAGTTAAGTGTTTTTTTTTAAATAATGTTAAAAATATGTCAAATTAACGTCAAATCTACTAATGTTTATCATTTCAACTGAACTTAACGATAATTTGTTCTTATAATTTATTCAGTTATTTTAGTTATTTCTTA
Organism: Druceiella hillmani; assembly: GCA_039881145.1. Taxonomy (NCBI): domain Eukaryota; kingdom Metazoa; phylum Arthropoda; class Insecta; order Lepidoptera; family Hepialidae; genus Druceiella; species Druceiella hillmani. Next base: position 45,943,537 of record JAYKKI010000004.1, read on the forward strand.
ACGTTGAACTTTATGTATTGATTTATATTACGAAGATTATTTATTTTAATGTCTTCCATGATGTTTACGTTCAGAAGAGACACTTGCTCAGATATTTTTTATTGGTTTACATATGGTCGGCGATCTCCTGGATATAACGTAAACATACTTGGTGACTGCTACTGCATATAAGGTGATTAGTAGTTTACATATTCTGGGCACGACTATAACATTACATTTCGGAGTTGAACAGATATTCTTGAAATGACATTTAAAATGACAATATAATAAAACCATACCGTAAAGATATAAATTCGTCAAGTAATGAAAAAATCTTTAACTACCGTTTGTGTAGAGCACGGGAAACTGTTGAAAACGCTTTCAGCATGACAGCCTGTCGGCTTAGAATATTATTATCCACTATAACTCTAAAAAACTTGAATTATATAAATTCTGTTGTATGGGCTTGTGCTGTACATAATTTATTGAGACGAAAAACTTTTAAGTATATGACAATTTGATGCATAGACCACAAAAATCATAATTACTCAGTTACTCTAGGACTCTTGGCCAAAAGAACAATTACATCAGTTAGATGGGTTGTCGAATAGTGGACGCAATTGTGACGAGAGAGCTAAAATTGTTAGAAAAATGTTTACAGAGCATTATAATTCCGAAGCTCAAGTAGCATTTCAAAATTACTCGTTATAGGTACATATATTATCAAATAAATGTAACTAGGTACCTAATATCTACAAAGTCTAACCAATTTTAATAATGTATTTTATAAAAAAATCTATGCATATATTACCTATCTACCAAAGGTCTCATCTACCCATAAGTTTTGAAATATACATGTTAATGTTTACTTACCAATGATTCATCTGTCAAAGAATTGGGCGGTGAGCTTATGGAAGACGTTCCAGCAGGAGCTTCATCTTGATCTGAAGTGAATTGGAGTAGATTGAAATACCACAAAGCAGGCACGTACGCATTATCTATTGATGAACCCGTTCTAGTTGACTTCCGTACTTAACGTAAATCACGTCTGTAGGAGTTCTATAGGGACTCAGTTTTTTTTAACATAAGCTAAATCAGCTTGAGGATATATTTCCTTACATTTTGTTACTAAATTTTGGTAGGCAGCATTGCGTAAGTCAGTGATCGTAAACTTCTTGCTCTTTATCTTCCATAAACATGGATATGTTTTATATTCAAGTAAAAATTCTTCCCAGAATTTTTTATTTTCATTAAAACTCATTTTATTTTCATTAAATCTCCACAGTTCGTAAAATAATAAGAATAGAACTTCCGCACTGGTGGGTCTCGCTGTTGGGTCTATGAGCATACAGCCCGCGGTGAGCATTCACGTATGGACATGTCTGTGTTCGCGCAGACAAAATAAGATCGCGCGGACGTGCAACACGCAAGTCTGCCAGATCGACTGCGATGCTCCAACACTAACAAATATTGCACAGACCTATAGTAGTGAGGCCCGGTGGGAATGTCTGCAGACATGCCCACGGGCAAGTCTGCAGACTTGCCCGTGGGCATGTCTGTCTAGTCAATGTCCCGCTTTACCCATTTTTACATTATATTACCATTTGGTGACTTAGGAATTATTCACATGAGCCAGCTTTTGCTTAAATAAACACCTGAAAGACGATTTTGTTAGTACAGCTAAACAAAACTTAGAAAGACATTCCGCTTTTTTGATAATTTATCAGTGTAATATCTTCCAACCGGTGCTGGTGAGGGTTAACGCTCGGCGCTAACCAGTCAAAAGTTATTACTTAAGATGAAGAGTCGAAAACGTAAACAAAATTTACGAGGGTGGTGGGTGGTTATTACCATTTTACGTTTATTTTCTGTCACTATGACGTTAAATGTTTTCGCCCATTAAGCATGTTCGAAATAAAAAGCTAACTGTTTAAAACGGCCTATGTACCTAATTAGTATACTTGGAACTCAAGGCTGTTGATTAATACAGAAATATTTCATTAATAAATATAATTTAAGTTAGCATTGTCTGTCGTTGCTGATTGAAAATTGATCTCTAGTTACAAATTATATTTTCGGGAGGTGGTATTCTTTCTTTTAGGAGTCTAACTTTTTGATGGAAATGTTTTAAATTTAAATATAAGAATTTGTCTACTCTAGGATGAAAGGAGTGCAAATAAAAAATCTTTATCCCAATATGACGTTGTCAATAAATATTTCTTTTTATTTCTCTTTCGTTCCGCAGCCATTGAACTCATCTCTGCATAATTTTGAAATTTTCTGTTAATTAGTGTTGTATGTATCATACAGATGAAAATAGGGTGTTTTTATTTTAAAATATAATTACTAACTGGAAATAAGAATTTTCCTTATTATTTAAAAAAACACGCCGTTCAGGATTAGAACAAGAGCATAAGTATGCATATAAATTTGCATACTGATTCTATAATATCGCACTGATCCTACAAATAATTTTTAAAATTTACGACCGTTTCTTTTATTTTACAAAGGAATGCGTGGGCCAAAGCTACTGTGGGTATAAATTAAAACATACTAATATAATTGAAGGTGCATAAAACTCCTAATATGCATTAATATTTTTAGCTTTTAGAAAAGAAAAACACTTTCCATTTTGTATAACGATAATCAAGTTTCGCTGATGAAGAAGTTATTAATTCGCAATTGCGTAGTATATTCAATAGATCACGGTACCAAAAGTAGGCCGGAATAGACAAAAAATCTCAATTTGTTTTTCATCGGATTTCAGCTCAAATCTTTTACATTCTAATTAACCGAGAACTTGTTAGATGCATTATGTGTGCATAACTAATGCAGCACGTAATCACGTTGATTCGTTGGTTGGAAACTTAGGCATCTCATTTTAGAAAAATTGTAATAGTTCTGATTGATTCCCAAATAATATTATATTCACCAAAAAATTCAGTGAAATTCCTAGTTATATTGTTAGTTCTTAATATCATAATAAAAAATCACCCAATGCATGACATTTTATGACCGTTATATTAAATTATACGAATTAATTGATACATCGTTCATAAAAATCAGTTCAATTATTTAGAAGTTATGAGGCAGTATACGATCCATATATATACATATGAAAGGTATCATTATAATCTAATTCAATCTTTTAATTTGTATATGATTTAAATGCAACATTTGTATCATCCGCCACAATGTCATGCCAATAGATGCCATATTGAAGTTTTTTGTAGCCAAGAAATTTCTCAAGTTCTCAAATTCATCCAATAGTTGGGTCCTGCAAATGGAACAGCAGCATATTTCATTCATAAATACCAAGTCACTCTTTACGCATATAAATAAAGTTAAAATATCTATTTGCGATTTTGAAAGTCGGATATATATGTAGCTATTTATGTTATTTATACAATGCAATGTAAATGTTACGAGCTTTAGAATTGTATCGTCTTCATTGTTTTGCACGGAGTAGATTCTGGAATGTTTGAATGGACGCTGATAAAACTGTCACATATATCTTTGTACTAAATCTTTTGCTATATCTTTAAAAAAATTGGTGATATTACTGAGAAATAAAATTTCAGTAAAATTGAGCGTGATGGTACGGTGTGAGGCATAGGAGGGGATCACCGAATGGCGGACTGCGGTACAGATATGGACCGTCGAACTACCTTGTGCCGATCTTAATCGAATAATAAATTCATAATCTTTTTGTTTAAATCATAAAATTTGAGAAAATAATATCAAATATATAGCTTTCCATATTCCAGTCACTAGGCATTAAACATGTCCCCAGCACGTAGAAAACCGATATCATGTAATTCCAATATGAGCAGAGTCGTGAGGTAGTTCCGGTGTTTCTTTTGAAACGGCGCGGTGACGACGCAGCGGGCGAGTGGAATCAAATGCGATGCAGAGGCAATAGTATAAAAACAACGCGAGCGACTTGCGATCGGGTCACGCACCGTACGTTATTCAATCAATAAAAGTCGTTGTTAGGAATATTGTTTTACTTCTGAGTGACACGACAAGTGCTTGTTTGAATTTGCGCCTGCGGAGTAAATACCTGACTGCATTTGGAAGTCGAATATAGGCAGTTTTACTGGAATGGAACCAATTTATATATTTTTTAATTTCAACATAGGTAGTAATACCAATGTGCTTGATTTCGTCGTTATAATTAAAACTTCCAACATAAACTGACCTTATGAGGCGAAACACAAATCACTTGTTAAAAATTTTCACTCGGTAATATCCTTTGTAACTCAAAAACCTAAAGTTTACTCTCAACTTACACCTTTTCAAAACAGATTGAGTCGTTTAATGACTGAAAAGGAAAAATGTTGTGAAGCTACTTTGCTAACTTCCGGGACCTTTGCTAAGCATATGAATGCAGACATCGTTAAAATGCATGCTTGAATCAGGAAATGATTTGTTTGAGAAAAGAAAAGGTATTATTAAGACTTTCGGACATATTCCGATATTAGCGTCTACTAACGCAAGAAATACACAAGCTTTAGCTGAGGAAAGACACTGTGATTTAAAACGACAGTTAATCATTGCTGACTATTATGCTTTAGTTATGGATGAATCTTGTGACGTCACAGACAAAGCGCCATTGAATATTTTTGTAAGTTATTTGGACAAAATGAAAGAAAATTTTATTTCGGAATTGTTAATTATTTCACCGTTATTAAGAAGGACCAGAGGAGAAAATATATTTAAGGTGATAATGGAATATGTTGATAAAAATGGGTTAGACTTGAAAATAAAAATAATATAAGAAATCACCGATGGTTGGAAGAAGTAAAATGAAAATTTTGTTTTTTGTCACTACATCAAATATTATACTGCACTTTTCTGTTAACTTAATTTCAATCTCAAGAGTACTATGCAAGAAGTTATCAAAATAGTAAATTTCTTTGCCTCGCTAATAATTTGTAAAATGCTGAAAAATGGCTCATCGTGGGTGATAATAAAAAAATAGTCCCTTACGTTATATATCTACGTATTTCTCCTATATAAATTACAATACCTATTTTCAAGTGACTAATGTGTAATAAAGATTATATCAAATTTATTGATGTAATGGACTCAGGTGTAAAAATGTTTTTGATATATTGAGGGCCAAAATTAATGTCGAATTTTAGCAAACTACCTTTTTTTGAAATAATCTGCATTTTTAGACGTATCGAAACTAGAAATATTTTTTATAGTATAATTTAATGGTATTTTATGTGCATATATATATATAGCAGCAATTCTTGTAACAATTTCAAATTTATTTCTATCAGTACTCAAAACGGTAAAATTTTATTTCATAATTATTCCAACATTTTTAATAACTCGGCTGGGCATGGGAAAATAGACACACGATTGCATTTGTTTTGATGAACTGGCATGATTTTTAAAGAAACATATCCCTTGATGTCAATGAAATACCTCAAGACTCAATTGATGGTCAATGAAATACTGAAGACGATTCCTTTGCCGGAAGAAAGATTTGATGCACCTTTTATTATGTTTCATATCGTTATCACATTGAAACGTTCATTTAACAGTAAGAATTTCTTCGACATTAAACAGCATGGTTTTCTATAAAATATTTTTTTTTAATTTTGATCAAAACTTATATCAGTTTTATATGTATTTTTAAGGTTAATTTTGGATTTTAAAGTAAAGTGAAATTGGTATGATAATTTCACATTACTTTAAGAAATGAAACTTATTTTCCAAAAAAAAGTCCAAAGTTCATATTTCCTAGCAAATCCCAACTGGGCTCATCCGCGATCAGTGATGTATCTTTATTAGTAATGGAATTTCCGCGCAACTTTTCTGAAACACTTTGCCTCTGTTTGTGGTTACTGAATAATCCTTGCTGATGCACCGAACAGGCTTTGCTAAACGAAATCTGTAGGTATTTTAATAATCACATGTCTCATTCTATTGGAATGAAACTAGGCTCTTACATACTGAATAAACTTTTGTCAAGTTTCAGGTTACATTCGTAGATGAACAAATTGGCCCAATAGTCCCAAAATGGATGTATTTCGAAATTTTAAAAAATCCCCAGAATAATCTTAGAATAAAAGTGCTGAAGTAAAACATCCCTGGAAATAACTTTCAGTTAAAAGTGTTTCTTAAATTAATATTAGGTTAATAAAAATGCTAACGTTTCAGATAGGCTTAAAGGAAAAGGGCCGTACGCTTTTACACTAAAATATTATAATAAATAATAAATATGGCTTACACTAAAGTACTCACTGGGTAAACACGGAAAACAGATTCCAGAATTATTTTTTTGGTTTTAGGGCAGTTTTTTAAAACCGTGTTTCTTTAGTATTTTATGAATTTATTTTATAATATAGGTCAGACTGCGTGTCTCATAGATCTGGCTTCTGAAATGTATATATATCTGCTATTCATTCATTAATTTGAATTAAAAATACCTTGTTCGAAATGACCTTTTTGATAACATTGTGTCTTTAATCGGCATACTATATAAATATTTTTGTTTACTAACACATTTTATTACAAAATTTTATTAGTTTTTGGAAATTTTACAAACTAAAATATAATTTAAAAACTGCCGTATCCGTTAAACTATAAAATTGTAACAATAATGTTATGTAATAATATATGTTATGTATACAGTCGTTATGTCAACAATATTATGTTATGTAAGTAATCGTTATGTAATATTATCTTTTCTACTATTTCCTATCAAGTATCATATATTTATTCAAAATTAGGTTTCTGAATTTTACCCGAATAAATAGCTTTTTTCAATTACAATTTGTCACGCATTGAATATTTTGTCAACACTCATTCCGTAATTCAATATGCAAAGTGTTAATTAAACGTTTATATATATATATATATATATATATATATATATATATATATATATATATATATATATATATAATTTTATCTGATGTACATATACGTACGTTGCTGTTAAGTATAAAGACGAAAAAATACGCACACAGCGTCGTCTCACAAAAGTAATCTAAGAAAACTTCAGAATTACTTTTATAGAAATAATTTAAATGACAAAACTTGTACCACAATAGCCGTCGTGGATACAATTTAAGTCGTGGATAAATAGGCTTTATAAAATAGTGTATTTGTCGTAAACGAAGGTCTTATTAAAACTGTTCCCAGGTTCACCTGGTCAATTCTCAGGTCTGATAAGAGATCTTAGTGAAAGCCCAAACCTATTTTGTATAACGACATATAATGAGCAGTTTTAATCAAATTTAGAGCTGAGATAATTAATAATTATATTCAGTTATTTACACTTTATACTTGATTAAATCATGTACTTACCATTTCTTAGAAAGTAAAATTTTGTCCTTGGTAAATTCAACTTTTCTAAATTCCATCTTGTTTAATTAAAAATATGATACCTGGTAAACATAAGTTATATATCATCCCTCCGTCTAAAAAAAAATTCGTGTCGAGGAACCCCACAATGCTATCTATAGAAGGCTTAATCTCTATGAGAGGAAATTTATAATTACCGGTGGCATATCTGGTTGTCTCATAAGGGAGGCACAGTTTTTTTCAAGCTTAACTCTTACTAAGTTTAAAACATACTTTAGTAATATACACACGTATAAAGGCCGGCAAACTTAAGCACGTAAGTCTAAAAATGACAAAATCTTTTTACAGCTTTAGGAACTGGCTTGAATGAAACATAAACAAAATAGACAGATATTTGATATATCAAGTTATAAATCTGTTTCACTTATATGCTTTAGTCTATTGTAGTCTATTGGCAGGAAAGTTATAAAAAATAAACGCAACTCTTTATCTCATATGCTTTGACCTTGGGTCAGGGAAAATCGTGGTTAAACAAATAAAAAGATACCAAGCAAACGCATAACTTGTTTATTTATGTTATATTATTGTTAGTGTAACATATTTACGAGCTTTGATTGGCGGTTTCGCTTACGTGGAAAAGGGGAAGAACAATGATGAAATTGAAATAAATATCGCGTGAAAAAAATTATATCGTAAACACGACGCGGGAGGATGAAGCCTGTGCTCTGCAGTAAGTAGCCATAGATTGACACATTGCGATGATGTGTTATATATCATAAACACGACATATATCATGAACACACGTGTGTTCAAGTTTCCATTCTCTTTTTGCACTATTTTAATAAATGTTTATATTTTAGGTGTGTTTACGGGTCTGCTAATATCAATTCTCTTCGTCTTATTGGTACTATTTTTTTTCTTCCCTGCCGCTTTTTTAATATTAAATAGGATTGAGGGTAAGAAGAACGGAATACTTAATGAGCCATTATTGTTTTGTGATCAATTTAAATAAAATCGAAAATAATATTTATTCCAAGCGAAAGAGAAAAAATTGTTTGCAAGAGTATTTCTTCAGAGTATTTTTTTGTCATCATCTCTTGTCATCTCATTTTTTTGTCATCAATTTGCAAAAATTAAGAAAAATTCTTTCAATCTTATTATATTTATTCCTTTTGTTTTTAAAACCTTTATTAATCACGATATACGCAGTTTTGATGTCTTTGACGAATCAAAACATGGGAAAGAATTTAAAAAAAAATTCAACGTATCCATGAATATGTAAAAATAAATTAAATTTTTCCAGATTTACAAGATGAAACTTAATTTTATTCATACTTATTATTATACTATTACACCATCGACCATAGAAAACTTACATAACCTATCGAAATATTTTTTTTATACTGTCTATGTCATATTTTGAATATTATTTACACATAAATAAAACTGAAGTGTATGTTTCGGATTTTAAAATTGTTAGCTATGTCTTGTTGGATATCATTGTTTACACTAAAACTAATTACAAAACACATTTTTAATTTTTTTTTAATCGTGTTATATATTTAATTGTACACTTGGATAAAATATTTTAGATGAAGCCATTTTTGTAGCTTTTACCTCTCAATATATTCATTAAATTGTAATAATGACGATGAAGATAACTTTATTTCTTACATAAATAAAATAACTTCTTTGTATCGCTTCAAGTACTTAGTCAATATAAGTATAATTGCTTATTAAAATATCATTGTTCATTCAGATACCGATGTATTTCGTAATCAGAAAACCCTTCATAATCCGGTAATAAAAATTCTCCAAACCTGTTTACTCGTTTCGAAGTTTATTCCAGATACACAGATAAACATCCAGGCAAACATATGGAAATTTTAATGTAAGATATTCTTGAAAAAGCGTAACCAACAAAGAAATATTTTTATAACAGACAGGCATATAAATTTAATTTAATTGTATCGAAAACAATTTGTTCATATATTAATTTTGAAGTGTTTGACACAAAAACGGCTATTAATTACAATTATATAGTTTATAGTATCTAGATGGACGTAGACTATATAAGATATTAAAAGAACGTTTGGGTAATAACATGTAGTGATTTAAGTGAGTTTGTGTAAAACTTTTAAACCATTATATATATATATATATATATATATATATATATATATATATATATATATATATATATAGTTTGCCCGACTTTTTTATGCACAATTTTTATTCGCAGAAACATGGTCATAATTTTAATTAAGTACTGATACTTTCATCTTTGTACACATTAGGAAAAATGGAAGTATCATAATTGCCTAAAAATTCAAACGCGAAGTTTTATTGAGAATCAATTGCATTGCAATAATAGGATCTAAAAACGAAAATAAAAAAAATACATATTTATGCATAGACGTACATGTTCATCAATCGATGGTCTGATGTTTAAAAAAATAGAATGATTTGAGTGATATTCAATATTTGCCAGTTAACATCTCAAATTTGTTTCTTGTTTGTGTAGTTTTAAAATATATGGTATTGCATGTAGAAAAGACCTAAAGATTCGATTTGGTCAAAAGTTTGATAAACGTTTTTCTTCAAACTTCCCATATTATTAATGCATGTAATTAATAAACCGAATAACTTACCCTAAATTAGTTTCCCGGAAATAATGTGATCAGATAGCTAAAAACGTAATATATTGCTCGTGTAGGGTGTAATTTTTTCCGGAAAATATGTGCAGTTAAACTACATACACAGTATATTAAACATGTAATGATTAATCAATCGAAATGAATAAAATTACTTATAAATTATCTATAGCTAGTATCCGGTTGTTATTTATGATCAATTCATAATCAATACTACCTAAATAGAAAATAAAGTTTTTTTCAAAGATGCCGGGAAACTGACTTCATTTTGGTATTTTGTTTATTTAAGGAATATCAATATTACCGATATTTTTCGTGTCCAAGTTTTGCCAATATAACTTGTTCCTTAATCTTGGCATAGCCAAGATTCGGATCACTTAATTATTTACTAAAACATGGAAGCGGCAAGAAAGAATATACGTCATTGTCTCTTGAAAAATTGTGATGATACTATTTAAAACATCAATTTTATTCGTTGATATATAAATTATATTCAATGCAAGTTCCTTTCAAAAATATATTCAATATAGCGAATGACAATAACGAAGTTCATGATTGACTCTAAAATTGTAATAGTCAGCCGCCACCTTCAACCTGATACTTGCAAGAGAGCATTAGGTCACAACACGCCTTGTTTTGAGTACCTGCAATTGAAATGTGTAATTAAAAAAAAGTGTTCCCTCAAAGAATCAATACGAAAATCAATGCACGTAAACGTGAAGAAAAAAAAACAAGCGAGATATCGTCGATATGGCGTTCTCTTGTAATAGCCAATCTTGCCTCAGCGAGAGATTGGTGTGTGAATAATTTGAACTAAGGTTACTAATGTTAATAAGGAGATGAATACAATTCGGTTATGAAAGCGCAATTGCAAATTTTTGTAAACTTACTCTTTACAATAAATTTTAAGTTATAATTATAATATAAAATATCACAATGGATTCAAAGTAGATTTAAATTGTTTCTCGTGTATCTGGGTTGGAGTTTTTATTACTGAGGTAATATCAGTATATTTTAGACAGACAGATATTTTGGCACATAGTTTTCCTATTATATGTCTAATATGAAGTTGAATGCCAATTTTCAAGTGGTTGTTACGTTGAATGCCAATTTTCAAATGGTGTGTTAAGTGTTGTTGTTTTAAAAAATTGGCAATATGTGTTTCGCATTTGAATTTTCCTTTTAGATATATGGACGACATGTTGAAATTTGAACTTCCACAAAGAAACTTTCACGAAAATATATTTTGAAGATAACAAGATTTTCCATTTCTGAACGCCGTAAGCAATATAAATTTGGATTGCGTAGTTGTCAGAATAAAAATGCATGAGTTTTATGTTATTATTCTGTGTAGACATTTGGCGAGCACCAGGCTATGTTTGACGTGGAAATATTGAGAAAATGACGTCTGAATATTCATTCACAAATATCAATAATATTTGTAAATATAAACTTATCGGTAGAATTCCCATCAAAATTACATTGTCTGAGTTTTTTTGGGAACTGGCAGCTAAGTCGAGGTTGATTTAAATATACTATCTCTATATATATATTAAAACATATCATTTAAAAGTGTTTTAATTTGTCCGTTGATGACAAACGCTTCTATTTATCTGTCAATTACGATATTTGTGTGCATGCGTAAGTACGTATTGAAGCTGTAATTGATCGAAAATCAAAGATTAAAGAAAAAAAAACTGTATATTACTCACGCTCAGCATTGTGAAAATTCTTCGACGTAATAACATTAATTACCTGAGCATAATTTATAACCTAATCATAAGTAGGCTTTGAAGACAGAGGTCTATCTTTTGAGCAAGGATTAAAATATTAAACATTACTTTCTCCGTTCTAGTGAGAGAAAACAAAGGCATACTGGAGTAAGAGAAACAACTCGATCGGAGGAGTACGGTTCAGAATCGACTGTTATATAATTATTCTGACCTTATGTAAAAGATTTAAAATATGATTTTTCATCGCCTCTTATACAGTGCCGGATTCAAAGAAAAATAATTTATTAAAAATGACTGTGTTTAATATTTTAATTTAAACACTTTGACTCGACGCAGAACACACGTCGACTGTTTTTTTTTTGAAAACTCTTCCAAGATACAATTGAGAGTAATTCGCGCGTCGTCGATGCAGTACGTTCACGCGGCGCGTGTAACACTTAGGCATTAAGGCGTGTAATTTAAGCAAGATACACAATACATGTATTAATGGTCTAACCTAGCATTTCACAAATATCTATGACATAAGAGCTATAATAAATAATTTTAATACAAAAACAGATACAAAATTGCTGACGAGTGAAACGGGAACAAGTGACCGACCGCTTTCGTCGAGACAATGAGGAAAGGAATTAAGAAAAAAAGAATAAATTAATATTCGGTGTTGCGTTTCTTCAAAAGTTTAAAAGTAATAACACACAACGTTTGAATGCATTGTTAACGTTATCATTTAATCAAATAATGATAATAATAATAATAATGTATTAATAGAGACATACTTTAATTTTTCCACAAATTTGCGCTGACATGCAACATTTTTGTACCTGAATTTCATTTGAATCATTGAATTTTAATTTTATTTGTTTAAATTTTCGAATTTTTTGTAATACAGCCAACACTGCATTATTTTTTTTTTTTTATTTTAACTTCCGAATTTAAAATTAAAAAAAAACTGTAATAACGATTTAGGATTTAAAATAAAAAAAAATTGTTGTTGTCAAAAATCCTAATCGTTTTGAAAATAATACACAAACAACCTATCAGAGTCACATTCACATGAAGAATAGTCTAAGAAAGTTGATGAGATAGTATTACATTTTCTCAACCCTTTTTGGCATATTTTGATGTGAAAGCAGCCGGTTAACTTGTATATCGGTGCGGAGCAAGCGATATATTCAAGATCTCCCCGGGGGAAAATATTTTAACTGTGATTGACCAAAAAGAATCTAAGATTCCAGTAGTAACCATAGATTTCCTATAACTATTCCTGTTAAGTAGATTTCTGGTAGGAATTGAAATATTTTTTACCCATAAATTGTTTATAAATTCGCATTACCTTTATGGACACGGTGAAGAGGTGTGATATTGCGTGAAAAGCGACTGAAAATATATCTTTGTAATAAAAATGTAAATGCACAAAAAAAATTATGCTCGCAATTTTTAAAAATGAGACGCCAAAAAAATTTAATTTTCCTCGATCGAAATGTTGAAAGATACACAAACATTTTTTTTCAGTCTGGTAAATTGCACAAAGTTCAACCATATTCTATAGGTTTTTAAATAAACGTCCTTGAATAATAAGTTACATGTTTTCCCTCCACATACGACCAAATGTAATTTGATTTGCTTAATAAAAACATTTTTTTTATATTAGGAGTCTCCAAAGAAAAACTAATGTTCACTGCACCTACACATTTTTCTATTTTTATTCCATTCACCTTTCGTGGGAGTCAATTTTCTGTTTTTACTACGAAATTATAGAATAAATTCAATTTCAGTATCAGAAATGCCTCATTCGCGTAACCTTTTAAGGTCATCTTAAAATTAATATCCATCTAGCTTTTTGCTTTATTTTTCCTCCTTTCATACTTTTTTTCTTGGACTTTGAGACTCATGTCACTTAATTTTTTTACTTTCAAAATAATTACTATTATTATTATTGATTTTTTTGTACGAAGTTATTTGATAGTTTGTGTGGTTATTAGAATCTTTTGCAGCCTTCGTAACTGCTTCTTCAAATTTATTCGCTAAGAAAAGAGATTTGCATTGCAACAAATTTTAAGTTTCCTTAGTATTTTTCATTGAAGTTGAAATAAAAGGAAAAATTAATGTACTGTTAATTTACTGACATAAATTTATGGTTAGCATCAATCATTTAAGGAATAATTTTCCTATGATATCTCTTCAAATTCATTCAAAATTTCGTTTTACTAGTAATATTTCCTCCAGAAATAATTTCAGCCTGCAAAGGATTAAACGGTTATCTTCATCTCATTGCCGTTTCTTACCTTACTATTTCACTGATAAAAAAGGCATGGATTTTCAAAAATAGTAAATATAACATTAATAGCATGCAAATTGTTTCTACAGAATTTCAAACTCTTTGAATATAATCAATTCGATTCATATCAAAACTGTAAATCGACCAACATGCTTACTGGAACTCAACTCATTAATATTTATGCCTTTATTTATTTACGTACTTTAATGTATAAAATTGATATTTTGGATTTATTACTACAAAAGTAATCTTTTACAGCCAACAGTGTTCTGGTTGGCTGTAAAAGATTAGCCCAACTCCACTCAGCGAGCGGCCGGAAATCGGACCCGGGTCCCCGCGGTGGGCCGTGAGATATGAGCTGCTTTACGGAACATGACTTTTTAAAGAAATTCGAGTTTTAGAATTCATATAAAAATATATTAGTGACTTTATTTACAGTACAATTACAAATATGATTTAACACTTCTGATTACAACTAAGAAGTTGCTGCGAAATGCTGTCTTCGGGCGATATATAAGGAGTTCGACGTCCATAGTCACGTTCTCCAGATAGACCGGAGTCTTCTGTGTTTGCGTATTTGTCAGAATTTTCGGTGGCTGGATGATCAGCAATATGGTCAATTGTTATTCTTAAGCATAAATTATACCGTGAGCTCCGAGTTCCGCTAATTGATTTGGTATGTCATGAGTTCTGTTAATTCATTTAATTTCGTATTCTTCTCCGATCCACTGTATTAGCTTGCTTATGAACGTTGTTAACGGCGCGAATTAACGGCGTGTAGTTAACGGCGCGAATTAGCATTACTCACACCGTGATAAATGCTAATTCGCACCATCAAAGGCTCTGTGCCTTGTGATTAATCCAACGCACGGCGATAGCCAACTATATGAAAAAAATATTGAGTTATTCTAACAACATGATTCCTTATTTTTCATAAACCCCCAAAGTTCATGAACGTGCATTAATTACGATTCTGCCGTTGTCTACACCTGTTAAAAGTATTGATACAAGTCAACTATAATAATGTAAATTGAAAGATTCAATCAAATCCCTAGTTTATTGCGGAAACTAGTTTATAAGATGTCTCTTCCAAAGCCTAATATTTCGCAAACGGAGCTTAAAATGAAAAATAGTAAACGGTACCTCAATTTCATTATGAAAAACCTGTTTGCTGGTACCACAATTAATGTTGGAGCGAAAAATGTCGTTCAACATGTATGGATAAATGCATCAAAAAATTAATATTAATCTATTTCTACTTATTACTGAAAATCCTCTCTCTAAACTATTTATTTTCAAAACGTACATAAGTGACGAATTGTTGATAAATGATAAGTATAATTCTAGAGTGACTGTAAGGCCATGTATTCTAATAAGATACTGTAAGGCAGTGTATTCTAGAGTGACGTAAAGATTTAAATTGCTGCAGCTGCATTGCTTCTGTTGTATATTTTCAATAACTATATTTGCGGGTTCACAGCGGATTTATAAATAAATTAAATACATATGTTGCTGGTCTTGCAACGAATGAAATACATGAAAACTTAGTAATGAATCAATCATAAATAATACAAATAAGGTACGAAACAATTGATAGCATTAGTGAGCGCCATTTTTGTTTTAACAGTTTACTTTTGACACACGACATACAAAACAGCTTTATTAGTGTAGTGAGTTTTTGGTATAGTGTTTTTTTATTAGTATAGTTAGCGCCATTTGTATTTGTTTTCGCGTACGCGTATACGTCTCTTCTCATTCTATCGTGTTCATCTATCTCTCTCAGTTATTAGCTAAATACCTATGTTCCGTCCTTCTTGCGATGGATTCACGACATGTTGACGTCACAAACGTTGTAAAACGCTGCAAGAAAGACTTTGCGACCTTCACATTTTACTTTCATCGCACTTGAAGAAATTACACTTTGAAAATTTGTGTAAAGTGAGAACGAATTTAATTTTTTCGTGTACCCCGAATCGAATAACGGTAAGGGTTTTTTTTCTAAGCTCCACCAAAGCTAATTTGAAAACTTTTGTAAGACACCAAATATCTAATTTCTTTCAAAATTAGTCTATAAAAGTGCAGCTAAATTTGATTATAACAATCAACAGCCCTAAAGATAAATAAGTTCGCATGTGGTAAGAATGTGATCAACGAAGAAAGAAGTCTTGACAAGACCAAGCGATGTAACATGGTTGTTAACTGGTTTTGATGGTTGTTAACTGGTTTTGAAATAATAAAAATACAAAAAAATTTTCAATTATATTAATGGGTAATAACACGGAAAGTTATTCATAAAAACAGAGATACAAATAATGTAAGCAACATTTCGAAAATAAAAAAAACTATATTCGAAATGATATTAACTAATTTTCGTAAATTAACATAAAATCCAGGATAAAAATACTAAAATTTTGATGTGAGTATATTTTTAAGTTTTGCTGTTAAAGGATGTTAATCCGTGATCTTGAATTTTTTCCCACATAAAAATATGCGATCATTGCAATTTTCTTTGTAATTTTCTTTGAAATCGAATCACTGTGTAAAAATCGTCATTCTCCATATTATAGTTGCATATATGAGTAGAAGATGGGTGTAAAATTAAGATCTTAGTCGTCCTATGTTCAAAAAAAATATTAATTTAAGAGTCCATATTTAATTTAAAGTTATTAAAATATGAACTTTTTGGTTTCCACGTTAATATGAAACTAGATAGATGTCTGTTGTATGAAATCAGATGACTAGGTGAACGAATTTTCATTACGAGGGCGCAATTATTTTCATTTGACAGAAATTTTGTTGAGAATTATTTTAAATATTATGAAAAAGCTAATCTAACTTACTTATTTTATATTTATTTAAAAATCTAGCAGTTTTTTAATTTTAATTTTAAATAAAATTGTTTTTTAAATTAAATTTTGTATACCGCAACAAAGCATACCGCAACGTTGAATTTTGTAATTCGCTTTTACAAATCTTTCTTATCTACCGATACAGTAAAAATGCTATATACTCGAAGTTAGATCACAGGTCTAGTCGGGTAACATAAAATTTACTAAGCACAATTAGAAGGATTTTAAACTAGATGTCTGAGTCACTTGATTTTTCGGCAGCATGTTTCAATTCTAAAAATGTTTTTTCTGCCGTACATTTGCGAATACTCCTATGAAGAAATAATTCTATGTCCTAATTGTGTGTTCAGAATATGCACATGAAACATGGCTCTAACTCACAAACGCTACGAAACCTGTCAAAATACAATACACTTTTTAATAACCCGGTTATAGTAAGTTTATTAAAGTTGTTAAAGGATTCTTTTACAAGATGGCAACGAGGTCTAAAACGGTACTAAGACTTCTACAGTGTATTAAGTTTATATAAACGTAATTTATCCAACTTATGAAATTGCCACTCCACGCAGATACTTTTCAACGCATAAACCCAAACACATAGATGGAAATACCTCTAAACCATTTTCATACACCTTAACAATAGGAAGTTGTTAAGATTTAACTACGATAAGGCATTAATTTTAAGCCGATTACTAGCTTTATTTCAAAATTTGGAAATGGTGGAAATTTATAGCGACGCGTGACTTTCATATATTTATTTATTAATTAATATATTGCATGCGCTGTAGTCTCTTTCTAATAAACAAAAAGGGTAACAAAATTTCAAGCGCAAAGAATTATATGCGGTCTTTTCATTTTACTATTGGAATAAAATTAAGATTATTTTTTATAACTGAAATTAAAAATCAACCTTCGGGTATTAACTATCAGTAAGCCAACGGAAACAAATTTTTCGAATTTCCTACTCGAAAACAAGCTGCGTATAGTGACCGTGAGAAAACCGGATTCTTTGAGGTTGATGCCGCAGTATTTTAAAGTTTGTCCTTGCGTTTTGTTAATTGTAAAACTATAGGCTAATTTGATTAGAAATTGCAGTCTTTTAAATTGGAATGGCAGTTCTGTGGAGATCTATGATATTCTGGGGATAAATACTTTGTGTCATTTTACTTTCCAATCATAAGTTCGACTTCGATGATGTTATTCGATAGGTGTTTGACGATCATTCTTGTTTCATTACATAGTTTTGATGAATTGAAATTTCTGAGTAGTATAATCGGAGATCCAATTTTGAGGCGAATTTACAGTGTAATGGCACTCCTGGTACTTGCAAAGAGTTTAAAAACTCTGTAGGGAAGTTGACACTTTCTTCAATGTTTACCATTGTTTCGACCGATTTGTACATTCCCTCTTCACCGGGAAATTCCTTTTGACTATTAAAATTGTATTTGACTATTAAACTATTAAAGATGGCGTTGACAATATTATTGTCGACATCAACTTCAATAAAATTACCCAAAATTGTCACACTCCGGATTGGTATAATTGTGAACAATGTTTAGATAAATTTAATCGATGAGTTTGTTTTAAGTAGTGACTATATTGCAGAAATCACTATCGAGTTCAATGAGGCCAGTCGTCCGGCTAGTAGGTTATATGCCTACGTCTATTTGTAAAACTTTTTGAGCAAAATGTGCTGTTGTTTCGTCTTTCCGTAGTTCCAATCTCATATTTTTCGTTAGTCACATTATTCGTATGAGAGGCCAGAGACGTGATTGTTTTAAGCATGCATTGATTTCGTGTACTGGCGTCGACTTGGGGATTGTTTGTGGAAAATCTCCTGAGAATATGAGTAGAGAACCTCTCATAACTTCAGAGTTCCCTCGTAAGTCTTGTTATGTTCTATCCATGGCTTCGAGTGTTAGAGAGTACCCCGTTTACATGCTCTTGAGATTTTACATACTGAGAATTTTCCTTCGGCTAAATTCAATCAATCAATGCCGGATGATACCAGTGCAAGTGTAATATGTTGTTTAGCACGTATTTCTGCCAGCAGTAGATTCATTGGAAACATTTTTTCGGTGTCACTTGGTGCGTTCAAGTAAATAATTCATCCAGCGTTGTTGCAGATCCTGTCCATGATAACCTTGTAAATTTTTTATTATCATTGAGGAGTGGTTTATTGTGATCAATGTATTGAAATAGTTCTTCGATTTTATAGCTTTTTTGTTTGTAATTTCGAAGTTTAGCATACTAAAAGCATCCTGTCGTGGTACTGGCATTCTAAGTTTTACTAAGGTCTGGTTTTTAATTGCTTAACATTTATCTTATAGGCGAATGAGTGTTTCACTGACGATGTTGTCGTTGAATTTGATGGCCAGTTCTGGATGAGCTTGTCGGATTTTGTATAGTATGTTATCACTCATATTCTTTTTGAAGGAGTCCCATAGCTGTTTTGAGTCCAATGGGTTACACGTTGTTAGTATTCTTGGAAAGTAAGTCTCTAATATGTTCAACTGCGGCTGTGAGTGAAGCTTCTTGTAGTGTTAACTCTCACTGGTTGTCATTTTCAAGTAGACCTAAGCATGATTATTTGTACGTCTGGCATAGGTAACCATCAATAGTCTTGAGATATGCGAAACTTGTTAGACCCCGTATTTTATGTAGCAACATCTGGAGATAGAAAAGTGTGGCGTTGTTCGGACGTACAGTGTATACTCAGTCTAGTGCGTTAGTTTTCATGATTCCTGAATGATTTTGTACTGGAATTCCTTGTTCGTCATTGGAAGATTTCTCGTTCCACGTATAATAGGTAGGGACGTTGACATATAGTAATATTTTCGCTAATGGATCCCTTTGACACAGTTGGAAAAAGCTGTTAATGTTGTGTTTTTCGGTGGTTCGCTAGAAATTTTTCTGGCGGTATCTTTTGTGAAGTAAACTCCCTGTCCACTCTCCAAATGTACTGTTACACAGTTGGTTTGTATTCGTGTATGGAAAAACCAATAATCCGCCACGCTGCTTCGTAACTGTTGATTTATCTTCTATTTTTAGTACACGAGGATCTCCTCGTTTCTGTTTTGTTGTTCGCTATCTTTGGCTATTTTAAATATTGCCACTTCATTGCCTTTGTTCACATACTTACAGACGTATTTAATGGATTTCACTGAATTGCAGTATTCGACGTTTATGTATGCTTGAAACATTTTGGAAAGTAGTGGGTTATATGGTACTACCCTGTAATTACCTATTTCCAGTTCGCATCTACCTCTTATTCGTATTTTTTTCTGTAAAAACTTTTTTGTGTGATCGTCTTCTGTATTAGGGACAGGTTTTTGTCTGATCATCTTCTGTATTTGGGACATCATCTCAGGTATGTGTGTCATACAAGTATGTTTTTTAATTTTTTTGTACATTTTCGAATGGCGAATTGGGATTTAATGGCCCGCATAATCCGCGAATTATGTTTTTACAACTTTGTCGTACAGCTCCGAATCCTCTTGTGGATTGGGAAATTCAGCTTTAATGATTTTTTCGATATATCCGGGTGTATTCTGTCATATAAACGTATGCGATTATGTGAGTGAGGCAGTCCTTGTTTTTGCCATTCGATTGTGTACATCAGCATCTATGGCTCCAAAGTGTGGTATTTTGTGACGACTTGAATAACTTTCATTTTTTTTGTCGGAAAACTCGGGCTATTACGTCATATTGATCCATGGGGGCTTGTTCGTATATTAGTTGTTCTTTGATTTCTGGCCGTGATGAGTTGCATGTGAATGTTATGAAGATAACATTCACATGCATGTAGATAACATAAAGCTCCAGAAACTAAAATAGTTTAATACTTTAATGATACCAGATAAAAAAACCATGGTACGGGGGCATATGACTCATAATACACTTTAACTTACTTTCAATTCATTTTTGTGTTAATTTGTGTATTAAGCTTGTGAATTATTACTGAAAGTTAAACAAATTTTTTGAAAGTTTCTCATTTTCTTAACTTTGGTCTCATAAGGTATAATGGTAATAAAAAACTTTCTTTGGGTTTTCTATGTTGTAGTAGTAACATTTAAATTAATGTTGCCATGACGGAGATGAAGCAAATACAAAAGAACCGATGTAAAGTTAAGTAGCAGGTCTGCTCTATTGCACATGTAAAGGTTAGTTTGTTATACGTATATGGCTTTTACGCCATCCAAAGAGTCGGTAGCAATAATTTTGGTCAAAATACGGTCAACTTGTAGAAAACTATGTATTACTAGAGGTTATTCATGAACTTATTAGATTGTAATTTAATTTAGCTATATCAGTAACGTATTGAAGATAACGTGTTAAAATATTTAAAAGGTTGTTTATAATTATTTCAAGGCAAAAAATGAAGTTTTAATTTGAAGTTCCTGTTTCTAATGAAATATATTATATGAATCACTTTCCGTTTTTAGGGTTGGAAAATTAAAAAAGTTTAGTTTTTACAATGTTCACCATAATTTTATTCCTATGTTACATTAGGTAAAGCATTTTGCATAATAAAAACTTTAATTTTAATATTTGTAAGTAATAGAATAGAATATTATAGTTGCCTAAGTATATAAAGGAATCCTCATGGTGGAAGCTTCGGTCGTGCTTAGTATGTTTTTAATTGTCATTACAAGCGTAGATTCCAGATGATAGAACTAGATGGTTTTTTGCGTTGCTGTGTGATGACACAGAAGTTCAAAGTCTTTCATATTCAAAATAAAGCTTTAATATAAAAAATTATACACGAAATAAGTATTCAATTTTGAAAGGCATGTGTAATGATAGCACAATTTTCTGGTGAATGGAAAGTCTCCATATATGTGCATTCGTCTAAGTCTGAAAATGATGAAATAGTAAATGATTTTTTTTCTTTTCATTAGATTGTCATTGTGTTCGATTGAGACTGCATTAAAATGTAATTTTTCCGATAAGGATTTCAAAAATTTGGAAACGATTCATCAAAGTTATCGTCATTAATGAAAAGATCAATATTTTCAGGACAAGAAAGAGTTTCTACTATTTTGGATTCAGGAGGATCTAGAATCTGAGTATTTTTATGTTGTATCCATATGTCTATCAGATTGAACAGCGCTTGCAAAGTAACGAGAGAGGATTAGTCCGAGTTTAATTTTTCTTTCCCATAGACAATTCCGTAATCATGTTCATTCAATTTTAAAATCGAAGTTTACTGCTTTGATCTTTGTGATTAAATAACCATTTGAGAGGGTGGTGATAAATCATAATATCGAATGTAGGGTTAAATTGATATGATCGAAAAGTTTTACAACAAAAGATGATGGCTAACAACTCTTGTTCTGACATATTAGGATTACTTTCACATTTACGAAATGTTCTAGAATTACATGCAATGGGCCAGTCTTTGCCAATTTCGCTTTGTAAAATAATCGTGCTGGTGGTGCAGTTAGATGCGTCGCAGGTTAATGTGAAAAGAATTGTAAAATCTGGATAAACAAGTTATGAAACAGAGATTAATTTAGATTTTAATGTTTTGAAGGCGAGTTATTATTCTATTTCCCATAGAAATGACACATATTTTTTCTGGAGGGCTGTAAGCGGTTTTGCTAATTTTAAGATACCGGGAAAGAATATCTGGTATACTACTGATATACGATACGATACCAAGAGAATATTTAAAATCCCCTGGCAATTTGATTCTTGGAATTCATTGACTGATTTAATTACTATTTTTGATAACTAATCGCCATTAGTACTACCCAAATAGAAGACGACCAAGGTGACATGGAGGGTTTGATTTTAAATTTTATTTATTTGATCGTTTACTTCTTATTTGTGACATTTGGGAAATCGGAAATGGATAGATATATTCAAAGTTGTCATAATTTCCTAGGTAAGTAGGTAATGAAATATATCGAAATATCAATAACATACGTCGTTTAATTAGCTTATCTCGTCTCATTAAGATGTAACATTCGGAGTAGCTACAAAACATTTTTAGTGCATGGAAGTGAATTTGTTGGGTTGAGGAAAAAAGTATTGTGTTAATTGATAAGCAGGTTTCAGTTTGTAGGAGAATGAGGTAATTTCAAGTTAAAGTTCACTGAAACAAATTTTTCGGAATGATTGACGCCAGAAATATTTCTCTGGTTATTTTCTTTTACTTGCACTATATGGTTTGCATTCAGAAGAGATTCGAAAGAATGCTGATCGAATATTAGCTTTGATTAATTTAAGTGAGGAGGTTGTTTTCAAAATAATATGAGATAAGTTAAAATTTGGTTCCTAATTTATAATTACTAGGGCCAGTTCGGAATTTGTCATTATTCTATTTTCTTATGCGGCATGCTTCGAGAGCTTGACCTAATTTTTTTACAGCAACATCAAAAGGGTGAATCTCAGAGGAATGCTTGGTACAGGAGTTGTTTTATTTAGATATATTATTTTTAAAATTTGAATCAGGTGATATTCACTCATGAGGTTTTGACTTTGAAATGTAGGATTTTGTAAATTAAGATATTGTTGGATTTTTATTCTAAAATGACAACTTTTATAGCCTCGCTTTAATTTCCAGGATTACGACACCGGAATTTATTTGAAATTTCTCGGTGAACAAACATAATAAAAGTGTTTAGGGCAAGGTCTTCCATTGCCGCTAATCGTCTCTTAAGTTCTCTTTTTACATTGTTTGATATGGTAAGTTTGGTCAAAATTTAAAAAAGGTTCCGCGCACACTAAATTACTACTGACGCAGCCTAAGGACTAAATTAACCTGAGGTCGTCAGAACCTCGCGGGGCTTTCATCTAGGGTTTACAAGAGGTAAGAAGTGCTTAGGCTTCTAGGAGCGGAGTTTGCAAACAAACTCATGAAACAGCCCTGTTCATAGGCTTGTCAGCAAACTCGTCATGGTAAAGTGACTCGTGAGAGCATTTCCATATAAGCATTATTGCTAGCAAGTACAGGATGTACCAGTGCGTAAGATTTTTGTTAATTTTTTTTAAAACGAAGCCGTCATTAATATTAATACATAAAAATTAATCTATCCTGAAAACTATTTTTCCATTAAAGTAGAAAAAAAACCAGAAACATTAATGATCAGGTATTTATTTAGAGAAAAGTATCCCAATTCGATCATCTTAGATAATTTCTGTAGTACTAACATAATACGGAACCTTAAACGCATAAATTCGAATTGCACTTAGGTGTTTTTTTTGCGAATTTTACTACATTCCATAACTTCATCAATAAAATTCTTGAGTATGAAATTTTTACATGTTTGGTAAAAAAATTATGGATGTACAGCAGAAAAAAACATATTTTACACTTTGGGTATTGTAATGAAGTTTATTTGGACTATTGAAGATTAGCCCAATTTTTAATGAAAAAATTTATACAAAAATTCTGCAAAAACAAATTGAGGTAATAAAAATAATTTGAGGTTGAATGTTAGGTTTACCCCATAGGATTGGGTAAACCCCATCATTTGGTCAGTTTTGAATTCCTGACTTCGGTGACACTTAAAATGAATATGTTCGACCCTAACAAAAATTATATTTTTTGTATAACTTAAGCGCACATAGGCTACTTATGGATATCAATTGTGAAGTTGAGGTGCATTTACAAATAAACATTCAAATTATTAAGTATCTAATATAATCATTCAAATTAAGTATCTAATATAATGCACAGAAGAAATCCTAATAAAGTTAATTTTTATTAAGATTGTTCTCATAAATAATCCTTTATTTAATGTATCTTTAAATATTTTAAGTAAAAATATAGAAAAATTAAATAAAACAGTCGCTTGCTTGGGATTTTTCGAAATTTATGTCATACGCTTCTTGCAAATATTATTTTGTAATGTAAATATAACATATTCTATATTGTCAAAAATAGAAGCTGCGACAACATGTAAATGACGGTTCCTAGAACTTTAATCAAGATAAATAATTGGTTTCCTAGAAATATGTTTAAAATATAGTAAGGTAGTTTCTCTTGTCAGCACTCAGAAGTCAGGAGCAAAAGAAATATAGTGATTTACAGATATTCAAACTCAAGTGGTAGACACAAATCCAGTTCATTCCATAAATATGATCCAAGAACTGAATTAAAAATGTATGTATATATACGCACATGTGTCCACCCGTTGGTCATTTTGATAAAATTTAAATTTATTAATTTTCTACAAATTTTCCAAGCGGTTTTTTCAATTTTCCTTTTAATCTGTAAAGAAATTCCATATTAAAATATTTAGAGCTCCGATATTTTAAAATAGATGACGTATTTATTGTATTGAATTCCAAATTCCAATATTGTCAGTAATGTGTATATTATTTCACTAATAAAATAATATATCCTAAACTACGGTTTAGGTAATCTTTGGTTAGAAAATCTCTAACACAAAAACAAAAGGAGAGTTTTATCGCGAGGTGTGTGGCGCTGCAATGACCAGTGTTTTCTAAACCGAACATAAATATGTTTTAAACCTAAAAATAAAATGGTACCAAATAAGTTTTTTGACTTTACAAAATAAAATATATAAGCAGGCTTGCGTTTTGCAAGAGTGTAGACAAAATACGAGTATATTTACATTATTTATCGGACATGTGACGATTTCTTAATACACTTTATTAAAAAACACTGATACACTATCTATATCTAGATATAGACTGATACACTATCTGGTACCCATTATATATTTAAGTGCATCCTTATTTAGTACTAACTATGTATTAAAGAACATTATTTTGTAGGATGCTCCATAATCAACTTCGCACGGGCATGTTGTTTAGTTAACCAAAATTAAGATAACAAATATTTTTTATGTCCAAAATTTCACCATTTTTAGCATATTTGGAAAACAATTCGAATCATTCTGAGATTATTTTTTTTTTATTAAATGATATCTATTATCCAGAAAACATGGAATAGTATATTGACTGCTGTTTTAATCACAAAATAGTCTTTGCATTTTTTACTCCCTTAATTGAATTTTTAATTCATTTTCTTACGGGTATGTATAAATCTGACAACCTCCTCTTATTGTTAGATTATTAGAAGACGTTTAAATGCGAGAGCTCGGAAATGCTTCTGCAGCAATACTTTGAGGGTAAATTCATTTTACTTTTATCTACATTCACTTTATCATAAAATAACCCTTGATATAAAGTGAATATTGTTTTTTCATATATACTCAGTATATAATAAATACGACGGCGTCTATCTTTAGACTTTGTTTTGACAAGTCTAAAAACACCCTAAACACCCAAAGGTCCCTCCTCCTTTAAACACAAACACAATATTTGATTCCTGACGGGTGAATAACTCGACTTTTTCGTGATTGGGTCAGTGTACAGAGTTTAAATTACATGGATAACGTAGTCTCTTTCGTATTCCGTAGGAAAACCTTAAATTGTTTTTTTTTAAATGTAAATGATTCGCAATCGCTTTCATTTTTATCGTATTTTGGTTCAGTTAATTTGTTTTCTAAGGGACGGCGTAATCATCCATCATGTGATAAGCCATCAGCAAATGATTGCGATGTAATAAATATATTTGTTTTTTGCCTATAATATTATTTTCGTATTCAACATTCGTTTTGAACTGGGACTTTTTTTTATTTTAAAATTTTTATTTGAATTGTGGTGTATTTTATTTTTTAGCTATTCTGAATCACACTTTAAGAGTAATATAAAATGCACTTATGTTGCATTTTTTTAGTATCGTGCATATTTTTATATTTATATATAAATAACAGGATAACAAACTTGTTATTTATTTATGCAAAAGTAATCAGTGAATTACATTGGGTAGAATTTCTTCATATTTTTGCAACTCAAAAGTTCATTATCAATTTATTCTTTGTATTGTTGTTTTCGATTTAATCATGTAAAATGAAAAGTGTTTCATTTAATCGGTTCTTTCTGATTTATATGTTATTGAAATAATAATAATTTGAAATACAATCTCGCCCATTGGGGGAAGGATAACTGGATGACCCTAGCCGAGTGGATCCGATTGTGTACAAAATTCTACTTTTGGCTCTTTGTTTTTCAATAATTTTGACAAGACACTCATTGAAATGTACTGATGAGAGTATACTGCAAGCATTAAAAGAAGTATCTAAAGTACTGAAGCACAAACAAACCTGGCTCCTAAGAAGACCCACACGTAATTACTCGTAATTGCAATTGTCTAGATAAGTTTAAATTTTGCTCAAATATGCGTGTATACATATATATATATATATATATATATATATATATATATATATATATATATATATATATATATACAACATATAAAACAATAAACACCAGCAATAGCTAAACACCAATCTCAACACCTTTATTCTAGTTTGAATTCATTCAAATTGAAATATAATTAATATTTAAGTGGGAATAAATTAATTATACCTGGCTATTAATGTGTAGTTTTAATATTATAGCACTAATTTAAATTCGTTACAAAATTAAACCATAAGATATGATATAACTCAAACTAATCAAGTAAATTAAATAGTGAAAAATACACATTTAAATTTAATACTTTAAATTTTAAAAAAGTTACTTGAACCAAATAAAAATTTAGTCTTCATAAAATGTATAAGAAATATATAATTAAAAAAGAAAATTATAACTATGGTAATGAATTAAATCTTAACAATTAATCATTACAATTATTAAGAATTATTGATACTGACATACACATACCAAAATCACGAAATCATCATCATATATATTAATACGCTAAGGTTTTAAGATGTTACTCTCCCTTTTTAGAAAAAACCTCACAACTAATCCACATAAATTATATATAATTTTATAGATAATTGCTTGCTCTACCGGCATCCACAACTAAAAAATTTATTATTGCTATTGTTTTTGCAAATTAATTAATTATTAAAATTATATACACAAAACAGCAATGCTGCCATCTAACGGCTCAACGTCAATATGATTGACGGTCGGTAAAATTTTTGTTTAATTTCAAATCCACTCACGTATAAATAAAGTGGCGCTTTAGCTCAATGCTTTTGATACTTGCGCCTCTATATGTCAATTTTAGTAAAATATTTGTTTGATCTGTCATCTGAGCTTCATAATGGAATAAATAATAATGCGAAGACTTCGCACGGATCACGCTAGTATTATTTATTGAAATAATGTCGATATAAATTGAGGAGAAAAAGCACAAAATCTAAGCAAATTTAACGTACGATTATAAAAATATAACAATTAAGACTTTTTTATGAACAATAATCAAAACGTAATGTATCTTTATATTCCGTCTAAGAAATTACTTTCTTACATAAAATGCCGTTTAATAATTTATTATGCCTGTTCTTAAGTTTCGTATTAACTTCAAGCCATTTGGTGTTATACTGTATTTTTAAAATTTAAACTAGTATTACAGGAAAAACTTTATTCGATATGTAGGCACGTCTTCGCTATGGTTTTGTTAACTTATATATTATTATCAGCAACATCGATCAGAGCAGTTTTATCAAATACATAATTGTAATTAAATTCAAAAATAATTGAAAAGTAAAAAAATAAGGAAATAATTATTTTAACATACCTGAACTTATGGATAGTTTTTAAAATGTATGTTTACGTAATCATCGTTTGATTTAAAAATTATTTTGCGAAACATAGGTAAATTTCGTGCGATACGTGTTAGGTATTGCAGAACGATAGTTTTATACTTTTGTAAACTAACTGTATTTCATATATGCGACGGCCCGATCCTTGGCGATGTGAGATTCCCGGCGGGCCCGCCCACAGTACTCTAACCACGTCCACTTTTATATTTTGTAGGGGTATCTGCCTCTTAAACGTCTAATTTTATTTATGAATTATAGCCAAATATATTTATTATAAACGATCCGTTTTATTAATTTTTCGATTACAAGCTTGATTTGCATCCCAAGATTAAAACACCGCCCTGATACCTGAACAACGTTGAATATAATTCTTCAGTGAATCTTTCATGGTGTATGAATTTCCCAATTTTGCATATTACATGCTCCGTTTTGATATGCTTACTTCGGTCAAATAATATATTAGATTTGTTATTCACATTTTTATGCTCTTATCTTTATTTCAATGTTTTCTCTCATTAATGTCATTTTTTATTTTATACCAATGTATTTTTTTTGTTTATCCCCACCAAAGCCTGTTGACTTCGCCTGGTCTTGTCAAGACTTGCTTTCTTCATTGGTCACATACTTGCCACATACAGACCCACTCATATTTTTTTATTATTGCGTTTGCCCTCCTACAAATAATCTTTAAATGTTATTAAATATATGGCGTTTTATACCAAAATTTAAAGATTTTAAAAATTACTTTTCAGGGAACTTAAAAGCAGAATTAACTTTTTAAATTTTGGATACAGGAAAAATTTACTTTGTCCCCATTTTATACAGATAAAAGGTTACAATTTTTCATTGTGACTGTTCATCCGCATTATACGTAAAAATTTTAATCAACATCAATTTGCATTTTCACCTGCAGCTTCATTCAATTTCATACAAAAAGTTATAATCTCAGTCTACTTGTATAAAATAATAAATTGACGTAACTTTTAATTTCATAAACGCTTAAAACTGCCCAAACAATAAAACTGGAACAGATGAACGAATGGGATGAAATTGTAATAATTTATTCTCTCAACACGGAAGCCTAAAAAGGAATGTTAAAACTATGGGCAGTAAAATATTAATAAAACAGATAAAAATTAAAAAGTACGTGGGAAAAGAAAATACTGAAGATCAATGAAAACTTACGTGTTAAAATTTAATTACACAATTGAATAAAATTTCATCATACTATGATTTCGTTATACAATTCTTTACAAATTTCTATACAATTATGTAACTAGCATCTTTCTTATGGCTCTTTAAATATAACGACACAGCAGGCCAGGGTAATATTAATCGATCAAGAGCTTTGGCCAAACTTAACCTTTGAGTTGGTCCATGGCGCAAAACTTTTTTGTATTCAATAAAAAATTCATCGGAAAACCTGTTTAGTTCTTTTGTCCGTTTCGCGCTATTGGGAAATTCAGCATACATTTTTAAAATTAAGTTTTCTATGTCATATACTTCCATTGCGTTTCTAACACTATTTGTGTGTATTATGAAGAACGTGGCAATTGAGATACGCTTTATTATTTTGTATGTGGATAATTTACAATGAATTTTTGGTGTATAGAATTACGTGCCCCATAGTTCACTAACGCATCATCAGCTAAGAAATCTGATACGAATGTTGGGTCTAAGTCATATTTCTGTATAAATTTTTCAATATTTTCAAAAAAATTGTTCTTCCGAATCTTTAAAAAATCCATTAAATTATTTTTGATGCCTTTTTCACGATCAAATTTTTTTCTTAGAATCTTTATTAGAGGCTTCAAAACAATGATAAATGTAAGCTGTTCTGAAATTCGTTTGAAATTTTGAGTCTTCTTAAGTTTTTTCAATTCAGTTTTGAGCAAATACGTTTAAAATAATTGATTCTGCTTTTGTTTAACCAAGATGGATTTTTTGGATGATGCAGAATCTACATATATAGATTCATTGAGTTTAATACCACACTCAGGTCTCAAATAATTATAATGATGGTTAATTGCATGATCAATTGAAGCTATTCCAATAATTTCAAGTTTTCTTTTTAGTCGTATTTATTTTTGGAATAAATGCTCTCATTAACAGATTAGACTGTAAGTTTCCTATTATTTTCTTGTGAGTTTCAGAACTGATATGTTTTATTAAACCTTTTTTTATTAAACCTTTTTCACCATCCCACTCGACCGTAAAACTTACATTACAAAGTACACATTCCACGAGCTTCTCGGCGGCTTTTCTAATCCATTTCATCAATTTATCATTCGATAATCACAAATCCTTGAAACAAGATTCATATTTCTTTTTCCACTTTTATTTTTTTTCCCCGACCGCCATAATAACAAATACAACTAATAAATCATTCCCCAAGTCCCCACAAAAAACAGAACACTTCAATAATAAATTTATGGAAAACGGAACACAATGAAAATTACACAAGTTGACAATAGTGGAACTAATGGCGAAGTGAGGCTTTCTTTCTATATACTGCTCGCCCTGTGCTGCCATCTCACGTCCTCACCCGCGCTGTATCACGTATACCAAACGTTCGTTAGGTAGCTCAGTCAGCCGAAAATCGTTACTGCAAGCGTTTGTTTAATAAACTCAGCTACGATTTGGTGAGAATCTGAGAATTACGATTCTAACCCGAAGCCCGTAGATAATTCGTTAAACTCGGTGTGGTGGCAGCCATAGTTATTGTATTAACCTCTGATTGACGTATATTTGGTCTCATTAATTTTATATGCATTAAGATAACTTACTGTACAAGAAAATAATTAGTTTAGTGAAATATTCGTTAAAATTAAAATTGTACGTACTTATTAAACTTAATTCTTAATTATCAGTATCCATTATTTAGAAAGTTATAAAATAAACACTATCATAATCTTTTGCTGTGAAATATTGAAAATTTTCGCTAAATGTCAATCTACCAATCTACAAAATATACCACAAAATTAAATTAACTTGCGATCCGGAACAGTCAAACGTTGTGATTAATTGCTCACCAGGAACTTGAGCTTGATTTAATATTTTATCTAATTCATTATTTAGTTTTATTTTATCTAATTCATTTATTTTTTATTATTTTATCTAATTCATTATTTAGCCCAAAAATCAGTACGAATAAATTAAATTATGCATCATTAAATGAAGAAGAAAAAAGGTATTAAATTATAGAACATGGTAATAAAAAAGGCCGTTCGAATAAATATAAAGAATATATTTCTACTTTAAAAGTATACTACCGCCAAATTTATCAGATTTGCAATTTTGCGAGAAACTACTATATTAGAAACAGTATACGGACCATTTAATTAGATTCAATCTAAGATTAACATCTTGGATTTCAATATCAGCCAACAACTCTCAGGAAGCGATTCTATTGAGACATTTCTTTAATCTATTACCCACCACCCAAAATACGTCATCATTTTTTTTCTTATTATACAACCAAAAATGATGACGTATCTCTTAAAAATCAATGTTTTTATATTTTGGAAACTTACAGCAGCGTTCGTTTACCTAAAATCAAATTGCCTAAATTTGATAGCCGTTATCTTACGTGAATGGAGTTCAGCTATATATTTTATTCAATAATAAATTCAAATGGGCCGTGTTGGCAAGAAATGAATACAATTATTTAAGACCGCCATTAGAGTTTAGACAAAGAGAGGTAACTAAATCAGATGAATTTACAGCAATAAATTATACAACTGCTTGGGCTCTTCCTTACGAACGACAAAATAATGTTAACGTACTCGCAACTTACAATTTAAATGCATGACTTGTCATTTAAATTCGTAAATGCGAATCTCATAGGAGCCGTCGTTTCGTTGTAAATCATATTCCGAAAAAATTAAAGTCTCGAAATTCATTAAGCAAGCAAGCCTGACAGATGGGACGTATTAATAGTATACATGGTTTCGATTAAATTAAATACTGTAACTATTTCCAAATTGGAAGAACTTAAGTACAATATAAAGAAGTATATTTCTTTAAGCAATTTTACAACGTTGTTACATGATCGCCCAGATCTACAT
The DNA here is from genome assembly GCA_039881145.1 of Druceiella hillmani. Classification (NCBI taxonomy): domain Eukaryota; kingdom Metazoa; phylum Arthropoda; class Insecta; order Lepidoptera; family Hepialidae; genus Druceiella; species Druceiella hillmani. The sequence continues at coordinate 45,976,026 of JAYKKI010000004.1, forward strand.
GAAACTTTGCACTTAGTTAATATACTAAGTCGCGAAAGAATAATTAAAAAAGAATTATAGAAATAATGTACAAACTAAATAATAATTAAAATGTTTTACACTATCAAGTGTAGATAAATTCAGTCGTAAAAAACCTAATTATACATTCTCTCAGAAAGAGCATAGAATATTCCAATATTCTAAATTCCAGGCTTCAAATTCTAAAAAAAAATTTGAAATTTCTAAATTAAATTTTTTTTGAACTATTTCCTAAGGAGGCATAATTTATCGTGATGTCGTCTAGGCGAAAATAACTAAATCTGTAGCCATAAACATAATGTACTATTAAACTTAAACAATACTATGTACGATAGGTCGGGCGATACGAGTAGCTTACAAGTACAGTGTTTAACCCCACATCTCCAGTTTGTCACAATAAGTTAAATAATAAATTTTCCTCGCTCATACTTTACTCAAAGTAAGTAGTTAATCATAATTTATGGCAGAAAAATTAAAAAATAAACTATGCTGAGTTAACTCACTTAAATTGGTGCTCGTTTGAATTTCAATCCTTAATAATATAAAATTTAATATTTCAAAAAGCGTTGGCGTTAATGTATGTTTTTTTAATTAAACAATACAATTTTATATTAAAATGTTTGATAGTCCCTTAAATTACCGGTCACTTTCCAAATACCGTGGTTGACTTGTTATTGCGTCCTAAAATTTATGAAACATCTGATTTTGACATTCTGTTAGACATTATTTACGAATTTATAAATTCTGAACAATATCAATTAGGTAGAGATATACCCATCCTATAAAATTCAAAATTTAGTAAAAACATTAGCATTAAACACGATACAAACACTAAAAAATGGGGTAAGTAACAATTGGTTACACTTAAATAATCATAATAAAAATATAATAATAAATTATAAAAGGATCGTAAACAAATTTTATTAAACTAAAGAGACATTTGTCATTTAATGAGATTCAGGACGCCGATATGGAAATCATTAGAATATTTAATAAGCTTTGTATTAAAGTTGCTTGAAGATTAAAACAATCAAATACAAATACACTTTTATATCATTCTTAGAATGTTGCTTCAGTTTATTCATACATTTCTTAACAAAGGCGATAGTCAGCAGTATCACTTTAGATGCATTTAAATCGTGTTTACGTAGATTTATATCACGTAAACCTCACACTTTTCAATTGATGTAATTCCTTAGGAAAAACTAATTAAGTAAACTCAACTCCTCTAATTCAGCCATGAACACTTTGAAATTTATCTTAATAGATTACGTAGAAATTGCTTTATTTTATACAAATAAATTTATGTCACTTGTAGATCGAAATAAATGTAGCGATATGCACTGACGTATAATAATATGTATATAGATGTATAACAAAATACACTTGTTTTATGCAAGAAAAAAGCGAAGAAACCTATTGTGACTAATTAAAGATCAAGTTGTAAGTTATATTAATACGCAAGTAGTTTTCTGTACAGTTATAACAAACAAAACTCTAAATATATGTAGCCCAAAATTACGTTATGTTCACATATATCGGAACGTAATTCTGAACGCTGGGGCAAATACGTAAATGTATTTTCCACACAAAATTCGTATTCATTTCACTTTTCATTATACCCGTTCACAATAAACAAACTTTCTTTGTTTGAAGACGGAGGTACTATATTCACAACTGGGCATGGATCTCGTTTTATATATTATTTTCACAAGTGTGATTTTCCGAAATAATGAAGATAAATTGACTGGTTGACAAGGGGGAGGGGGAGGGGGAGGGGAAGGGGAGGGGAGGGGGAAGTGAGGTGGTGTGGAGTGGGAGGGGAGGGGGGGATTGGGAGGGGTAGGGGAGGGAATGGGAGGGGAGGAGAGGGGAGGGGGAGGGGAGGGGAGGTGGAAGGGTAAGGGGAAGGGGAAGGGGAAGGGGAAGGGGAAGGGGAAGGGAAGGGGAAGGGGAAGGGGAAGGGGAAGGGGAAGGGGAAGGGGAAGGGGAAGGGGAAGGGGAAGGGGAAGGGGAAGGGGAAGGGGAAGGGGAAGGGGAAGGGAAGGGGAAGGGGAAGGGAAGGGGAAGGGGAAGGGGAAGGGGAAGGGGAAGGGGAAGGGAAGGGGAAGGGGAAGGGGAAGGGGAAGGGGAAGGGGAAGGGGAAGGGGAAGGGGAAGGGGAAGGGGAAGGGGAAGGGGAAGGGGAAGGGGAAGGGAGGGAAGGGGAAGGGGAAGGGGAAGGGGAAGGGGAAGGGGAAGGGGAAGGGGAAGGGGAAGGGGAAGGGGAAGGGGAAGGGAAGGGGAAGGGGAAGGGGAAGGGAAGGGGAAGGGGAAGGGGAAGGGGAAGGGGAAGGGGAAGGGGAAGGGGAAGGGGAAGGGGAAGGGAAGGGAAGGGGAAGGGGAAGGGGAAGGGGAAGGGGAAGGGGAAGGGGAAGGGGAAGGGGAAGGGGAAGGGGAAGGGGAAGGGGAAGGGGAAGGGGAAGGGGAAGGGGAAGGGAAGGGGAAGGGAAGGGGAAGGGGAAGGGGAAGGGGAAGGGGAAGGGGAAGGGGAAGGGGAAGGGAAGGGGAAGGGGAAGGGGAAGGGGAAGGGGAAGGGGAAGGGGAAGGGGAAGGGGAAGGGGAAGGGGAAGGGGAAGGGGAAGGGGAAGGGGAAGGGGAAGGGGAAGGGGAAGGGGAAGGGGAAGGGGAAGGGGAAGGGAAGGGGAAGGGGAAGGGGAAGGGGAAGGGAAGGGAAGGGGAGGAAGGGGAAGGGAAGGGGAAGGGGAAGGGGAAGGGGAAGGGGAAGGGGAAGGGGAAGGGGAAGGGGAAGGGGAAGGGGAAGGGGAAGGGGAAGGGAAGGTTGGGGAAGTAAAAGGCGAACGCGAAGGCGAACGCGAATGTGGATGCGAAGGCGAACGCAAAGGCAAACGTAAAAGTCAAAACGCGAAGGTGAAACGAACGCGAACGGGAAGGCGAGGGCGAAGGAGAGACCGAAGGTCGAAGGCAAAAGCAAAGGCAAAGGTGAAGGAGAAAGGGACGGGGAATATATATATATATATATATATATATATATATATATATTTGTATATATATATATATATATATATATATATATATACATATATAAGACGTCAAATTGTAAAATTCAGGATCTTCAAGTCGAATCGAATTTGGTATTGGCAATGATAAAGAGTCAACTCAAGATTTAGAAAAGTAAGTTGTAATTTTAGGGACCAGTAAAACGTTGAAGTTGTACGTATTAATTAAAGAACGTACATTATTGTCACTACTTTTTGAAGGACTTAGTTTTAAGTTATTAATGCCTAAAATGGAAACGGGTTTCGTGTCAACTGGGATAAAACTCTGTCTTTTTATTAGTTCAGTTATGAAGGATGATTAATCTACCTGCATCCAATAAAGTACGAACGAGATAAATTTGTGAAATGAGTTCAAATTAACGGAGAGTAGATGAATTACCGTTACACGGAAAATTATTAATTTTTGAATTCGAATTTTTTGTTCTGTGTGTTCAAATTTACGTCGATTCGATTTTATTGTAATTTTTCTTGAACCACATTTTATTGTTACACAAAAATTTCTCATTTTTTGTTTAAATTTTCTTTTAATTTATATTTTGGACGACAAGAATTATTTTGGGAATTAAATAATTATTAAATAATATTTAATTCATAATTTCTGAATAAGTAATAAGTATGTAATATTTCTACCATACACATCTATGAGAACAGTAAGGATTTATTTGTAATGTAATAATATGACACAACCCACTTTCATCAAAATATTTATCCAACCTAATATTTTATAAATTATTTCTTTTTTTGGAAACCATCTTCTATCAAATCAATTGTGACCATATTTCATCGAGCGTAGATAAAATATTATTTTAAAATATATGTATCTAAATTCTGATCGATCTTATTTTATAAGAGTCCTAGTCCATACGGAATAGATGCATTCTAGTAATCACATATCCTTTACATACAAATTAGCGCAAGAGGTGCAAGCTGTCATCCTACTAATCGAAGTGAGATTATCACATTTATAAACGTTAGTTCTGTACACGTTAGGTCCATATATATATATATATATATATATATATATATATATACATATATATATATATATATATATATATATATATATATATATATATATATATAAAATGCTACACTTACGCGAGAGTTCTATTAATACAGCCAACAATTTAGAACAGTCTCAATACACAAATAGGTACAAAATAAAAAAAATGTTAGGCATCCTTTTTCTGTAAAGAATAGTAATTGCTTGTTAATAACTATGTGTAAGGAAATTGGATAATTGAGAATTCTATATAAATATATTTTCATATAATTTATACAATTGAATTGAAATATATAATAAAAAATTTACACGTATTTCGAACTAATTGTTTTTAAAAAGACATCTGAAGCAGACTGAATGAAATATTTAGTAACATTAGTACTAATTTCTCCTAATCCTTTAATTCTGTTCCTTCATTTCATACTAATATTTTAAATTTTACGTCGAAACCTGATTTGTTTCTGTTTCTTTTTAATGAAATTGATAGGTTGGAATCATTTGGTGCGGTTGTATATCATATTATTTGAACATATTAAGCTGAGTTAAAAACGTGAAATTTTGTATTTCGACAGTACATGGACTGTACATGTCTAATACATAAAGACTTCTTTCGTCATTTTTCTGTATCATAGATGCATCGATATGTAACCCGAGTGTGAGACCGAAAATGCTAATTTTGAATCATGGAACAATTATTTTTAGACTAAAATAAAGTAAGCAATTCTGATCTTAATGCTAAATCTAGTTAAAAGAAACGAAAAATATATTTTTCAAATTACAAGTCTAAGTAACAGTAGTATAAATTTATTTTCAAAGTCTATGATACGGTTACGAAATCAGATAATTGAATTGGTTTAATAAGAACTTTTTTAAATATTGAATATATTTGACGTTAATTTTGTAGAAATTCATTATTCACAATTAAATGAAACTACGTGATGTAGTATTATTTCTACTTTCTTTAATTTCTTTACCACGACCTAGGTTTCGTTGTATTACAACATCTTCAGGTGGGATATTATCTTTGCTAATCTTTGCTAATATCCCACCTGAAGATGTTGTAATACAACGAAACTTAGGTCGTGGTAAAGAAATTAAAGAAAGTAGAAATAATACTACATCACGTAGTTTCATTTAATTGTGAAGAACTTTTTTACTTGTAAATTAAAGAAAAATAGATTTATGGTCCTAAACGTGCATGGGGCAAACAAAGCCAATTAAATTTTCAGATTTTCCTCCTGATAACGCAAATCATTCTTCGTACCAAACGACTGCGGTTAACTGTTGGAGTTTCATCACTGCATCTATAAATATACCATGTATTCACATAGAGCCAAATTGTTTGCTTAGAAATATGTAAATTAATATATTATATAATAAATCCACTATTTAACCCATAAAACTATTCAAGATTACACTGTTGTCGGTAGTATAGTGGGAGAAAATATAATTTAAAGTGAAATATGTATATTTTGAGAAGAGGAACCTCAATATCCCTTTCAAGTTGGATGTTTATGCGGACATAACATCCTCATCGCTGTCCACCTCACCTCGGTGAAATATAATATATAAATACATGAATATGTTTGGTGAAATGAATGGTAATAAATTTAAATTACTGGTATAAAACCTTAATTGTATTTTAAAGTTTTTTCCAATTCGAAACTTTACGCAGAAAAGTGACGAAATAAGTCAAAAAAACTTTTTTGTTCCTGGCTTCATAAAATTGATATCCCCGTGAATTGTATATTTCTTGGCGTCGTTATCACCGCCTACGTCATTTCAATGCACGATGACGTCATTCTATTGACAAGTAAAGATTAAACATAAATTTATCCCACAATAAAATCATATATTTGGCCTTAATTTTGTAGAAATTCGTTATTCACAATTAAATGAAACTACGTGTTGTAGTATTATTTCTACTTTCTTTAAGTTCTTTACCAGGATCTAGGTTCAGAAAAACATGACTCTTTGTCATTTACGTAATTTTCTACATTATTTAAAAGTTAATGTTACTACGAGTATTACCGTGGATCACAAGGATATTTAGTGCACAGTATTTTTAATGTATCATGTACTTGCGACAATTTAGTTAATTACTTATTAGGTTTTTCTATTGCGTTTAAGTGTTATATATTATGGCAATTTGGTCAGATGTGTAAACGGCTAAACCTATTTTACGTAACCCTATTGAAATTTTACATAACCGTTAAAAATTTTTTAAAAATGCTCACTTATTATTTACTGTACTGAGAATTTAGCCTAATTGCGGTGACAGTAATTTTAATCAACGATTTAGAGATTGGAAGTAAACCAAAGAAAACACCTACTTTTTGTGACGGTATTTTACAAGTTTGGCCATATTGCCCACTTTCAACTTCGCAAGTTGTCGCGACAAACTACTTTAGTATGCAAATTTTAATTAAAAACGGGAATTTACTGTAACAAAAAGCCAACACTGGCGAAATGTTTGACCAAAAGTCTTATTTTCTTAGTATTTAATCCAATATCCCAGTTAAATTGTGGATTGTGGCTAATCCTTTTAACAATGAATTCATTGTGTAGTTAGAGAATACAAAAAACACATTATTTGACACGTTCACTTGCTGAACTGTCAAATGCCGTGGAAAAACGGAAAGTTTCAGGTTAATTTATTTATTGAAAAAAATACTTAGTACCTGCACCTCGTCAAAACTGTTTTATATAAAATAAGAATTTTCTCTTTCGGGGCAGTCAAATAAATTAACATAATTTGTGGTAATTAAAGCATTTAATCGTGTATTTATTTCTTTTAAAAAAGGATATTTTCATTTTACCTTTTCCTTCACAATTTCACATCATTTAAATTCGCTCTACGTATAATTCACTCTATAAATTCCAGGTTGAATGTCGAAACAGAATTTTGAAGTATTTTACGCCACTGGTTGTACTGCTGTTAATTCAAATACCAAAATATACTTGTTACTAAATCGTCCTATTGGATAGAGTTATCACTGTAGGTTTCTTATGCTGGTGTTTATTGAATCAACGTCTTAATCTGTCCACATTTGCACACTACTATGAGGAATTATTGCAAAAAGTGGTTTACCAAGACTTATCAAATAGTTCTATATTCAAAATAGTTTCATATTACTACAAATTTATATTTAAATTCTTTTACATCTGTTTATATAACGGTTACTAATAGATATAGATATATAAAAAACGAAAAATAATAAAACCGTGTAAACTGAATTTAACATAATAGGAAAAAAAATTAGTAAAGCAAGACCCGACTTCCCTGAAATATTTAGGTTTCCAACAATATTTTTTCGCTATTTTTTATGAAGTCTTTTACGAATTCGTACTGAATACGAAAAGATAATGAATTCGCAATATGTAATGATAGACCTATGAAATATACGTGTGATACCTGTGACATAATCATAACAAATGTTACAGATATATTTTACTAAAATTCAATATTTCCTCTCGACGATGGAATAAGTCATCAGGATAAAATAACTGTAACTAAAGAATCACATTATGACCAAAAACCTACTACTATGCATTTCCTTACTATATTCATAGTTGAATATAGTAAAGAAAAAATTATCTATATCATTATCTATATCAGTAATGTATATAAAATTCTGGTATGTAATTTAATTTGTCGTTGAATATAAGGTAGCTAAAAGATAATCAAGTGAAGAGATTTTTGGCAGTGTCCCTATTAATAAAATAATAGTTAAATATGAAGCATTGATTCAGTATATGGGTCTCTGAATCTTACTTTAAATCAGTGCACGAAATAAATATCAACAATCCTCCACATTGCGCAACAAAACGTCACTTTTCCTAATATTTATTGCTTACAATCACTATTTGGTTTTGAATACAAAGCAAAGGGCTGTGTACATTTTTTTGCTGCCAGCATTGCATAGCATCCTTATCAATTGTTTTATCACGTAAAGGTGACGCCCTACTTTGTTTTACGACAAGTAACACAGAAATAGTTTTTGTTACCTGCGAACAATAGACAATACATAAATCCACCTCGATCGTTTACCAGAACTATGAATAAAAAATACTAGAAGTATAATGCTCTTGGCATGTAAAGTGCGACTTGAATTTAAAATTTCCAGGTCGTACGTTTCACTTCTTGTATGTGGCAGGAAGAAATCTACTGGTGGAACGGAAGTAGGTTACATCTATATAAAAAACAGTTGATATGATGAATAAATGGTGATTGTCACCTGTGGTGCTAGTAGACGTTGTGAATGAATTGTATTAAAAAAATTCATAAATATCTAATAAAAAGTTCGTCTTGATAGGTAATTTTCACTCAATTCCTTGTATACCTATCTTTTCGTGTAGTTAGAAAATAGAGTTACACTATTAAGTTTACGTGGGGGATAAATAGTGGTAAGTAATGTCGTCGGTATATTATTATCCTCCTTCTGAACGAGTTAAATAACTTTCTGCGTTATTTTTTATGGTCTCGAGTACTTCTGGTTTGTGATTAATGTTTAGACGATATTCCACTCGATTTGTTTCAAAACCCTTTTAATATTTTTTAATATATTTGAAATATACCATTTTTTAAATATTAATTGAGATCTGACATAGAAAAAGTTTCATTAATAAATATTTTTCGATTTACACGTACATATTTTAGTTTTACTTATTGTTTATGCTCGCTTAATTTACAAATATACAGACAATTAATAAACAAAAACCTTTGACTACGACTTGACTTTGTACTGTGAGGGTTTTATATACATTTAGGTGTATAATGGAAGGTGTATGTTATATTTCTATTAAACTATTTGCAAATATTAATATTATTTTTCATCATATAGCTATATTATCCGGTATATATTTCACAGGTTCAAAAATATCGTTAGTCGCTAAAACTATGAAGTTAAAATTATCGTTATATTTTTCCGATTAATTTTTAATAAACTAATTTTCGTGTTTTCAGTTATTATTTAATGCAATTGTTTAATAATTTGACTTCAATATTTTTGGACAGGTTAAATTCAGGTGGTCTCAGAGACGCAAAAATCTTACTTTTAAGCAATTTATGTTAATTACAAAATATACGTACTCATTGAAAAAATTATGTAACCGGAAGAATTGCTGAACTGTAATTATTCCATAGTATGACCACGCCACAATCATAAACCGGAAGTTATTAACGGGCGATTATAAATTAAATAAGAACATATGACAATATTTAGACGCACAAATATTAAAGACTATTTATTATCCGAAAGTTTATCATCAGGTACAGCATATGGAGTGGATTGAGCTAGCCTCTCGCCCTAATATCATTTAGCTGTTGTCAGAACTAAAGAATAATTTGTTATTTTTTCTTAGTGAAATAAAAGTAAACAGTCTATTATATAAATAACACTCAAAAAAATGTAACATTGGCTAATCAAAATATTATTTCGTTCGGTTGATAATTTAACCGAACAAAATAATGCCAACAACCATATATATGGTACAGCAACTTATATTTCTCATCATCATGATTTCTTTAATCCTATTGAACGTTACTTGAACTGTGAGTCAATATTAAAATATTGAATTTTATACTAAAGTATAATCAAATTTATTTCCCCTTTTATAACTATCAATCTATTAGAAGATGTTTTGACGGCCAATATGTGACAGAATCTTATATAGATCGACGCAGTATGATGACGTTTATGTCTACAAAATACCCTTTTTGCGCCCAGCACTACATTTCTTGGAATATTTTTGGAACGAATTAAATTTTGTGTAATGGTTTTAATTGCGACCAGCAGAAAGGGATCTCCTTACTTCTATATTTTTGTCACAGCCTGTAATATCGTTTTTGTACTGTGTGAGATCTCTTAATACCTAACGAAAATCATTTATTCCACGAAGTAGAGAACTATTTTTTCACATATTGAAATAATTTGAAAAATTATTAACACATGTGATCAATTAATTGTAACATAAAACATACTGGCTTTTGTTTTTAGTATTAACAAAAAATTATAATTAGGCTACGCCGGATATTTTCAAAAATGTTTGTAAAAAAATCTGTATCTTAATATTTTCATATTATTTACATAAACAAATAACTTTCGAAAATTATATTACGATATCCGCATTAACATGATAGTTTATGTTCTATTATCATAGTTGTGTGAGATTTGAAACATGGACGAAGTCGTTATTTACTAAAATGACTAAAATTCTCAAGTCATCTACAGCCTTTCTTTTACATAATGTTTTCAGTTTATTTTCCTTGGTGCGAGGGTAAATAAATAGCACAGTGAATCTAGTTTCGTGCGAGCTACGTACAATCAAGAATATCACAAGCAATCGTATTTTAAATTTTCTCAGACAAATTTTAATATCTATCGCGGAGACTGATTAACTGTTACAGCAACGCAGGCGTTCAGGAAGAAATACGACGTTTTAAAGTAAAGGTGTAAATATCTTCTTGAAAGAAAACAAACACTTTTGACAGATATCTGTGATATAAATGGAAACCAACTTCAAAAGTATGTTTTCTTAAGGTCATTATATTAGATAGGAATAATCAAATATATGAATAAGCATACAGCGTCATATCCGTCATTTTAGTAAAGAGAGCTTAAATAAAACTCCTTAATATTTGTTCATTTATGTATTCATTTATGTTCATAAAATGGATGCAATGAACAAAATTTAAAAAAAAACATTCCTAAGGGACACCTCCTTAGGAATGTTTTTTTTACCTTATGAAAGGAATCTAACGAAATGAGTATGTTTAGACATGCAAAATTTCATCATTACAAAAATTGAGAAAACCGTAAGTCAGCGTCGTAAATTGAAAAACAGAAGCTTCAAGGCTTGGATTGCGATCGCTGTGCCAGCATATTAAATTATTGTTCGCCACATTTCGATGTATCATAGATACTCCACTCTTCAAGAAATATGGTTCAGTACTTTTTTTTAGCATTTTAATAACATCTTAAGATTTATTTTATCCTTAGCGATTAAATAAATTCCATCTCTTTATGTAAATCCCATGAATAATCAAAGAATCTAAAATAAACAAACCTTGTTGAAAAATAAAATGAAATAGAAGGTAAGTCCTTAACAGAATTGATGGACAACTGGGTGCAGAGAAATTATATATTGAAGTGAATACAAATAAAGGAATAAAATATAATTAAATCGTATTTTGTCGTACAAAAGTTAATACTGAATAAAAAATTGCCAGAAATAGCTATTTCGAATGAATTACTCATGAAAAATTATTAATCAGAAATTATCCTTTTCAAATCTCACTATAAATTTACATATAAATAATATCATATAAGCTTTAAATCCAGTGATGATCTGCACTAGGATTAGTAAAAGAGGCGATATTTACTTTGGGCTGAAAGTAAACGGAAATCTCTTGGAAAAATCTTATGGGGAAATTCTTCAAAAAAATTATGTTAAATATTAACCATCAAGTCTTTATAGTAATTTATAAGTTTATAGACTAAAATTATCTATGTTGATTTAAAATTTACTTTTATCTAAACATAATTGCTTAATTGAATGTTATTTATCATTTACAATGCTTTTTAGAGAAAGACGTTATTTTACTTTGATGATCATTTTTATTAAAGTACATAAATTGCACTTTAATAAAAATGACCATTTTCGCAATTTAGTATCTACTGAAATTGGATTGTTATCTTACGTGGATTTGAGTTGACACCTACAATGTAAAGTACAAAAAGAAATACGGGTTTTAAATGTAAGATAAAATACTGCATTCCTCAGATTGATATGGAACTGTTTTTCTTCCGGAGTTTAACGTATGTAGTATATTACTCTAGTTGAACAGTTTATATTGAAAGAATATATTCCAAGTTAAAATTTTTTATAAGATGATTTACAGATTCAAAATGCTAAGATGCTTTATTAGATTTAGAAAATTATATGAAAGTTTAAACGAAATTTATCAATAGCGACGTTTGGTACAATATTTTCTTATTAAAAACATTTTAAATATTGAAGATATTTGGCGTTAATTTTGTAGAAATTCATTATTAACAATTAAATGAAACTAGGTGATGTAGTATTATTTCTACTTTCTTAAAATAATACTACATCACGTAGTTTCATTTAATTGTGAAAAACATTTTAATTAAGCTTTTGTAACATTTACAAATATAACTGTTCAAGAAGTAACTTTTAAGTAGCTAAAATTACGTATTCATATGTCCTTTTTTAATGATTAAAAATGAATAAAATTAATTCTGAAAATGAAAACAAAATTTTGCAAACGTTTTTTTTTGCCTTTCCATAAAAAATAGGCTGAAATTAAGAAACGAGTTAAAATTATAATAATGTTGATTCTATACTATAAAATTTGATTTTTAAAATCTAATTTTGAATTTATATATTCGAAGTGTTTTTGCATTGATTTTTACCATTCACTTTCTTATGTTCAATGATTTTACCCCAATTTAATTCATTTTTGCATAAATAGTTTCAATATGGGCTAGTGTTGCTGGCAGCATCAAATTGAAGAAATTTTTGAAATAAAATATATTATTTTAAAATATATTTACAAACACTTGTTTTAACTGATATGGAACGGACAAGTTTACTTAATAGTTTAATTTCCTCTCACATAAGTAGGAAACAATAAAAGTTTTCAAGTTATTTATATTACAAACAATAACACAATATTTTGTTCTCCACACTGGATACAATAATATTGTTAGTGGACTAATATGCTCAAACATTTCTTGCGCCCGAGAATCTCGGAAAAATCAAATGAGAAGGAAATTACACGAGGTGAGAGCAAGAGGTTAGATTAAGCTTTATGGGTAAAGTCCCCTGTGACAACAAAAGGGTAAAAGGGTCTGTTTGGCCTTAGCTAACGAACGACAGATAAAAAAAGTAAAATAATTGTTATTTGTTTACGTGTAGCGACTGAAAAGATTAAATAAGGGGAATATCCACTCGCTATGCCTCAAAAGTCTGTTATTCGCTTCGAATGAATGTACTTCGAAACACCGTGAATGTTGTTGATTTTTGAATACATAGAACCTTTACAATATGTACAAAGTAAATACAATACAAACTGGATGGAAGGTTTCAATAATTGTTTTGTGCCATCATAATAATACTAGTACAGCCACTTGAAACAAGTGTAACAAAAAATATTTTAAAATTCTGTAGAGTTCAGTATATATTTTTTTACATATTATTTAGTGGACATCTATTTGTCATAATTATTAAGTTTCAAATATACAAGCTGTTACCGTATAATTTTTCATATAATCCGTATATCCGTAACTGTATAAATATTTTGAAGTTAATATTTATAAGGAAATGTGAATTATGTTAATTGAGATCTTATCTATTAGTGACCACTTGATAATATTTATATTCATGAATTATACTATTGTATTATATATTATTTTATTATTATGGAGAATATTTATGTATCGTGGCTTAAAGATTGTCCAATTTTTTTACTTACGTTGAAATACCAATATGTAAAATGAATCTTAACTTATGCCTTTTAAGTATTATGGTCTAGTTTATTCCCAATTGTTAATATGTCCTTCTAATATTACTATAAAATCATTGAGACACTTAATAGAAATTAAAAATTTTTTTTTTTTAATATTTCTATTATTATTCGCGTTAGCAGTTCCGTAATATGAATCCGTCACAAATCTGTATTCCAAATGCGTCTCAAAAACCGAAGGGATGACTTAATTACTCAAATTTATTTTCCTTATTACAAACTTAATTATTTGTTTCCTCAATGACGTCCGTCTTCTATACCCATACATTTAGCGTGTTTTAAACTCATACATCAAATTTAAACTTTTCTTCTTTTCTAACTGGTCCAATGCATGGTGCAGATTATCTTCTGTCAACCATCTTAAGTGTATGGGTGTTTTTTTTTCTTAATCCCTCCAACTGGCTACAAACGGATATCTTTTAGCGTTTACTTCTTTCTAAAAAAAATTAAAATATACAAAATCTGATAAACATGGAAGATGTTTAAATCCTGTAACAACTTTTTTACTCCAAAACTGCCTCACAGAAAGTACCTCATGTGAAGGTGCATTGCCCTGATAAGAAATGGAACTAAAGTCCGAACTAGAGTTTTTCCCAACTTTGTCAAAATATGTTCATTATAAAGTCATTTTGTTAATTAACTCCTCAAAATTACACCCCCGATATCAAAAAAAATACAATACATTGCCAATCTCTTCCATTCTCTCAAGTCCTCACTGAACTTTTCATACCAGTTAAAAATACGCCAACGTAAAGAGCGATTTTATTTACGAGCCTGATTTAGTAACTGAAAATATACACAGGTTGTTTCATTATCTTGTCTGAAATATTTAAGTTTAAACTTCTTTTATCTTTTAAATTTAGCATTTTTCTGATTCACATAAAAAAAACAACTAATATATATGACTGCTGACAAACAATTGAAAAGCGTAGGGGATAACGGATTGTCATGCAGATTTAAATACGTTGACGAATAGCCATACACTAGCAACTCTTTCCCAATGTCGTTATTATGAGGCAAACGTCAGTCCCATTATTTCAGACACTTCTGGAACTAATGAAATATATTTAACTAGCCAGGGAATGCGTTTCATAAGTTAATGATAATTTTTTTTACGTCCGTTAAATTTGGTATCGCGGTCCCTACTAGACTCAGTGTCATGAAGGGTTTTTGGTATATTCAAGTATTAATTCTATGACAAAGTTTTATTTTTACTAACGCTCTAACTTCATAAAGTGAAGGATTTGAAAGAAGTATTTACGTTTTTAAAGTTTGTCTACATGTATATGTGTGTATATATATATATATATATATATATATATATATATATATATATATATATATATATATATACACACTGTGCATGGTTTAAATTGTGTTTTAGTTTGATTATTACTATAATTATTTAACTTTAGGATCACCATTCCATGCTCATACTCATACTCGTGCTCAAAGTAGCTACTAAACATGTTAATGTTTTTATATAGAAAAAACGAATAACAAAAACATAACATTTATTTTAATGCATAATTATTGTTTTAATATTTCATAGTTTTAAGTTTTCACTTCTATCGCCAGCCCCCATGACTGCTGATATCTTTTTTTTTAATTATTAGCCTTTTTTAATAAGCTTATTCTATGTCCAGCTTTTGCAGCCATAGAGAACTACTAGTTAAATTATAGTGTTATACGCATATTAATTATTGTGCTATTGCTAACGAGTCGATATCTGAGTTGGTCTCTTAAGTCAAAGAAACACATATTTGGCAGCATCAGGCGGTAGTAAATTTCAACATTCATTTCATTCTGTTGCTGATAGTTGTAAATATATTTAAATTCGGTAACTTTTTAAAAATTTTGACCATTCACTAAGAGTGGTGCGTTTCTTGACATATCACAATCATAAATTTTGTTTTCTTTTCATTGATGATTAGGCCAATTTTTTCAGACTCAATCTGAAAAGGCACAAGAGCTTCGACAATAGCCCATCTCGATCTGCCAATAATATCAAGATCGTCTGCGTAAGGCAGTATTTGGGTAGATTTGTAGTATACAATGCCATTAGTTGTTATCATTGCATGTTAAAAATCAAGCATGGGAGGGCATCACTTTGTCTCAGACTTATATAAGTGAAAAGAGGCTCGGATAACTCATTCTGTATCCTAATGTTACAATGAAAACTTGAAAGAATTGCTTTAGTGAGATTGATTAATTTTGTGAGAATTTTAAACTCTGTCACCACTTCTTATCGCTTTTCCCTTTTTAGGTAGTCATACGCTGCCTTGAAATCAATGAAAATATGATAAGTGTTGATATCATATTCTTTGACATTCTCCAGGATTTGCCCCAAGGCATTGATTTGGTCTGTGGTAGATTTTTGTCTTTGGAATTCACATTGGTATTTGCCGATGAATTTTGTCACGTAGGGAAGTAGCCTATTGAATATAATGTTAGACAAAATGTTTTCCACATTCAAACTTATTTTTCTTAATCAAAATAGAACAGATATATCCATTATCACAATCAATAGGTAATTTCTCTTAAGCCAAACATTACGTATAATTGTATGTATGACATCCGTCCGATCTAGTTCATTGATCTTTACAAATTCAACTTTTATCCCATCCGGTCTAGTAAATTTATTGCGATTTAATTTTTTGACTGTCTGTCCTACTTCTTCGATTGTTAGTAGGCTGTGGTAGTCAGTTCCATCAGCATTATAAAGCTATTATTAAATTAAATTCCATGCAAAAAAAAATTACAATGCCATAATTTCGTTACATTCAAGAAACAAAATTATAAATAGTTATTAATATAATTAGAAACGATTAAACATAGTTAAATATAGTTTAAAAATAAGTTTAGCATAATGAGAATTTAATCTCAATTTATTATTTAAATTAATATTTTGTATTGGGAAATCATTACATTATAAGTGATAATTATTTTTGTACCCCCTTCGGGTAAAAGCCTCCTCCAAGGTATGTCATTTTTTTCTATAGTGCTGCTTTAAGCTCAATAAGTTTTTGTTCAGAAAATAATGATTTTACGTTGACGGTGCAAATATTGAAGGTATTTTTCGTTAAAGTGATTTTCCTTCGGGGGTTTTAGCTTATACTGGGAGATGAGGGATGGGTGGAGAGTCCGGTTTTGATTGCTATTCTGTGTTGTGTTGGGATATCTTCGTTCGGTTTTCAGATGTTTCTGTCTCAGTGAGGATTAGTTTTGGTTTTTTTATTATTTAATTTTGCATGTTTGCATTGTTTCTCTTCTATGGCTGCTTACTTCTTTTTTGTATGGACCCCTTTCGGGTAAAATCCTTCTACAAAGTATGCCACTTCTTTCTATAGTGCTGCTTCAAGCTCAATAAGTTTTTGTTCAGAAGATAATGATTTTACGTTGACGGTGCAAATATTGATGGTGTTTTTCGTTAAAGTGATTTTCCTTGGCGGGTTTTGGTCTAGCTTTCCCGCGGTGACCGGCCGTAGTGGGAGATGAGGGATGTAACTTGGTTTGACTATCAGCTTTATCGTACACACACTACACTAATATTTTACACATTAATAATATCTTATTATTGGTTACTTGACGTATATCACGAGTCTTTTTATGGATTTACCGCTTTTTACCCTATTTGATTGCTTATACATTCTGTTCTTTTTACTGATCAAAATAGTTTATACACTGTTCTTATATTTTTGAATATTTCACATTATTTAAAAACACATGAACATTTTTAAAGTTTATTTAATCACGAGTACGATGTTGATAGTGACACAGTAGCGCCTCCACTTAACTTCTTCCACTTTACTTTATCTATACTTGGCAAATTTCCCTTCAAGTGATTCCACTTCTGAAATATTCTCTCCGTCTCTTTAATTTTTTATTTTCATCCCTTGGGAGCTCACCATTTTTTGTCCTATAGGTAGTTACCCTAAAACTGAACTCGCTTCATACATAATTTAATAGTTGATAATATTTCCTTGTTTCATTTTGTGACCTAAGGCACTACAAATCTCTAAATTGTTAGATCAAAAAAATTACCTTTTTTCTTCTAAGTAAATGTTTCTCTTATTTTCTTAACTCTCTATGTATGTCTTCGGAATTTATAATATGACGCTCTTGTATCATTACTTTATAAGCATTATTTTTCTAGATATTGGCTTCTAAGAACTCATAGTCGAACCAATCCTTGTATGTATCCTTTTTGATACATAGTCTCTTCAGATGTTTCTGTTATTACCTGTTTCAGTGCGTTCCATCCACCATTATCTCTCCAGGATTCTTGCTTTGAGTATATTCTTTCTTTTAGCTTGGATCTATAGTTGTTCATTACATTTAGTTTTATCAGTTCTTGTATGTCTGGTGATTTAACTCTGTACTCTTTTCCCTGCAATATGATTTATTTAGTCTATATCTGAGTTTAGATAATATCAAATAGTGGTCTGAGTTTCCATTTGCCTCTCTGTAGCAACGTACACATACCAGACTATTCTTGTGTATAATATCAATCGGTACACGATCAATTTGATTTTTGATATATCCGTCTGAAAATTTGCAAGTAGTTTTATATATTTCTTATGTTTAAACATGGTGCCTTTAATCATAAAGCTATTAGCAGATGCAAAGTCTATCAACCTTTCTGTATTATCGTTATTTTCACCATGTAGAATCTGGTCTCCGATGATCGATCTTAGATAACCTGTGTTTTCTATTTTTACACTAAATTATCCAATTATTTTTAGTGTTAGGATGTATAAATTGGGTTACTGGTAACTTTATTGTCCATGCACATAATGAAATTATAAAATTGGTCAATCTGTTAGTTAAAGATATTTAGGGAAAAATTATTTAATTGAAAATAACAGAAGCACAAAAATATTGTACGGGAATTGTTTTTGTTGTGTGTGTTTTTTAGGAATGTGTTACGTTACGTTAAAATTGTTGAACTATGTATAATTTTATTTTAATTTGTAAGAAGGGGTAACATTTAGTTTTTGTTTCATTGCAGTACATTTTTCAGAAAAATTCTAAAAATTAATTTAGACTACCACAAGAGAAAAATGTCTACTTACACATCGTGGAGTTATTAGAGAAAGGGACAGTATACCTATGTATATCAATATAGGGCGTTAAATTATTTGAAATCATATACTGGGGAAATGAGCATGGCCATAGGCAAAAAATGATGGACAGACGCCTGAGGGCACACATCATTATCAGTCGTCTTCCGCCTATAATTCCGCCCATCTTGTATTCTTTTAAATCTGAGGTAGCATACAGGCTTTTTATGCATACAGCATGCAGGTTTTTAATGGGAAAATGCATAATATCATATCGGTGTATTGGTATAGTTTGATCCTCAGCTCTTGTATCCTATCAGTATGAAACAATCTAAATATATATATATATATATATATATACACATATATATTTATATATCTATATATATACATATATATATATATATATGTATATATATATATATATATAAATTGTTTAAATTACATTACAATTATTATTTGCAAATTTAACAATATTCAATGTATAAAACCATTTCAACATTTAGCTCAGCGACAATTTAAGGTTCCGTAATAAGTAAATAAAACAATTTCGTTATGCCCATGCTGTCATCCATCTTCCATAGCTTCACATCTCCTAAGGTTTAAAATATTAAAAAGAAAATGAATACGCGTAATGTGAAGTAGAAGTTTTTTTCTCCCACTCAATTAAATGGGGTGTCATGAAAAACTTTATTTCAGAATGAAACATAATTTTCATTTATCACTTTTCCTTTTTGAGCTCTGTTCATGGTATGAGTCAAATACATGCACGTGTTCTCTTAATTAATTTTTCGATAGTAGTTTTGGAAAAACCAAATACTAGCATTTGATTAGAAATTTCCATTCAAATTATTTTGATTAACTTATATCAATAAATATAAGTTAATAATAATTATAATAAATGTAAGTGTATAAACACACACTCACACATATCCACACACACATACACATTTATTTCATACAAGCTAGTATAAAAGATTGCTGCATTTTAGGCCACGTAAATAGGAGAAGGTGCAGTAAATGGATTGTGTTTTACAGTGGATTGACATCTATAACTCGTGCATGTTAGGTACATAATTATAAAACATCGATAAATGGCATGTCCTAGTTGTTATCTCTTCGGTTTGCCAATGCCTGACATGCTCGTACTGTGAAAGGACGCGCTGCGATCATTGCGCACACCATTAGCACTGAATTTGATTTAATATGTATATTTGTTGAATGTTTCATATTACAAATTGTTCTAATTTGGGTTAATTTTACGTTCCATAAATGACCACTTAATAAGCTCTCAAAATCAAGACTGTGGCTTTTTATGCATTTTATTTTAATCATAAAATTCCATTACGTTATTAAATATTAAATGTTTTATATAAAATGTATTAGATAACAATGGACAATGATTAATTGTGATGGTAATGATGAGAGTCAACTCGCCATGATGAGTATTCCCATCACTTAATTGTCACTGAAGCACAAAAAATATGCCACTGAAGCATAAAAAAAGACTAACATTAGCCTCGTTAGTGACAAACATCAGAAAAATATAAAATAAAAAAAAAATAAATACAAAAATATATTGAGAAATTATCTACAACCATAGATTAAACCCTTAATTAAACCGTTAATGAAATCTTCACAGATGAACGAGTACAATCACTAGTGCACTATATTATAATAGATAGTCAAATATATTATAATCTGACTTTGAAAGAAAAAAGAAATTGATGAAAAAGAAATCGTTGCTGTTGTAATACAAGCCATTTATGTCGGTCAAGCCATGATGCTTGGGTCATAACGTCGTCCAACGACCTTTATTCTCCGGCCATAATCTGAGGCCACGATTTTTGCAAAGTTTTGAAACAGGAGCACTGTTAAATGAAGGAAAATTATGTGACCAAGTTTCTAAGTTGACATATGTCCTGTCAACGCACATAATCTCAAACCTGAAACACTGTCAGATCAAAAAAGCAGCCGCCAATATACCAATATATTTACGTCAGTAAGAAAATTTGAGAGTTCAGGCGTTCAACTAAGAATTTTTGGAATCCTTTTGGTTTCCGAAGAATTTAAATCAACAATTTAAAACTAAAATCCGTCGGAGCTGCCATGCCCTGCCTCTGCCTAAAATTTTACAGTTTTATCAGTTCGTGATTAATTGAAAAACTCTTAGGTGGACAAATAGCTTTTTAATGCTACTTCAATGTAATTGATATTGGGAACGAGAATAGTAGTAGTAGCTCCGACGGGTTTGCAATTATATTAATAGGTTCTTACTTTCTTTTTTTTGGGGGGTTGGGGGGTTCCAAAAAAAATATTTAATCGCTCTTCAATTACAACGACTACATCCATCATGGGTTTCTCTACAATTTTTAATTTTGCTTTTTATTTTATACTTTTTGTTACTCCATCTACTGTAACACGGCAGATATAGTGTGATAATTCAATGTGGCAATTCACTCTACCCCATTATGATTCACAGTAAACCACACGTAGATTCAGTGTAACCCTTGCGTGGTACAATGGATCACTGCCCGTTTAAAAACTTTTTTTATTAGAAACTGTTAATATTTTCTTTAAATGTTTTCCTAATTTTCATTAGGTAATATTCCAACCTGCCGATTAAATTATGGAAATTGGTAGAAAATTGTTTACTTATTGAGTTGATCCGCTTACAAACAAAAGGCCCTGTATTTTTAGGAATAAGGCGTTATTAATATACTTGCAGATCCAAAACTTTATTCATTTAACGTCTGAGCTGCCGTTGCTATTCCCGTTCTCAATATCAGTTACATTGTAGTAGCATAGAAAAACTATTAGCGCACCTAAAAGATTTTCAATTAATCACGAACTGATAAAACTACAAAATTTTAGGCACAGGCAGGGTATAGCAGTCCCGACGGATTTTTGTTTTAAATTGTTTATGTAAACTCCTCGGAAACCAAAAGGACTCCAAAAAATTGTTAACTGAACGCCTGAACTCTTGAATGTCCTTACTGACGTAAATATATTGGCGGCTGTTTTTTTTGATCTGGCAGTGTTTCAGTTTCGAGATTATGTACGTTGACAGGACATATGTCTACTTCGACATTTTGTCACATGATTTTCCTTTGTTTAACAGTGTTCCTGTTTCAAAACTTTCCAGAAATCGTGGCCTCGGATGATGGCCGAACAATAAAGGACGTTGGACGACTTTATGATCCAAGCATCATAGCTTGATCGACATAAATGGCTTGTGTTACAACAGCAACGATTTTTTCTTCATCAGTTTCTTTTTTCTTTCGAAGTCAGATCATAAAACATTTGGCTATCTATTAAATCCACTAGTTATATTTTTTTTATGCTCCAGAGGCAATTAAGTGATGGAAATACATATCATGGTGGGTTACAGTTGATTGCGATTTGCCGTGTGTCATATAGAAACAGTCCATTTTTATCCAACAAATCATATTTAAAATATTTAATATTTAAAAAGCCATAGTCTTGATCTCGAGAGCGTTCGTGAGCGTCGAACGCATCCTCTCACAGCACGAGCATGCCGAGCACTGCAAACACAAAGAAATAACAACTGGAACATACAATTTATGGATGTTCTAAAATTGTGTACCTAGCATACAAGGGTAATAGATGTCAATCCACTGTAAAACACAATCCATTTATCCCACCGTCTCCTATTTACGTGGCTTAAAATGCAGCTATGTTTTATACTTGCTTGTATGTCTTTAAAAATGAGTTCAAATAAGAATTTCGTTAAAACTCATTACGTAATATTTGTTTGGCAAGGTAACAATACGTTTTTTTCTAAAACACTCAAAAATAGGATGTACACAATTGACCATAGTTCTCAGGTGCCAAATATCCAAATCAAACTTAGATTTAAACGCACATTTAGATCTAATTATTATGATATCGGTACATTAGTTTCGAAAATTTCTTTGTAATTATTCTTAAATTTACGTACATGGAGTACATGAAAAACATGCAAAACCTAACGTTTTGATTATTTCTTGTTAATTAGTAATCGAAATAAAAGTCTTGCCTTATAATTTGAGATATAAGTTTAGCCTTATTTTCTAAAGCCAATTGCTACTGACAACTCTGGCTTTAAAAAAAAAACAGCTAAAGCACTCCCGCATGTAACGACATTTGACAGTACCATATCAAGAGGTAATTGTGGTTCATTTCCCCACTGTATTAGCTGTTGATGCCGTAGAAAATCATATGTAGAAATCTATATATAGACTGATAATATGGGCGTGTGTTGCCTAAATCTCAATATTATGTTTATTAACGAATCTTGAAATGTTAGACAATAAACTGAATATCACTTAAAGATTTGCCTAAGCAGGACTTAGCCGAAGCATCAAATACTACACAAAGTTTGGTTATTTTTTTTATTAACGCATTATAGGATGATGTGGCAGATACTAACCGAACTCGAAATTTGCTATCCTTTGAGTAGGTCATCCGATGAACTACCTACAAGCCTAAGTGGTTTTACCTAATAACTTGTATCTGTTTGTAAGTTGTTGACATTTAACCAATATGTTCATGTTTCTTATATGTCTTCTCTAAATTAAGATATCTGTACTGGTTTATTCCATTGTTGAGTGAAAATTGTGAAATTTGATGTAAGATAGCTATACCAACTTTTATAATTACGTCGTAAATATTTTCAATATATGTCATATCAAGGAATCGATAATTGTCAAATATATTGGCACTATACATATAAACACTTCTTAAGAATTCCGGTATTCCTACGGATACTGAGTTACTTTCCTCCAGACGTCAGTTATAAATTGTTTTGCATAATGTATTGGGAAGTGCGGCGATAGTAGTCGATAACTTAGTAATTTATTATTATGATAACAATTTGAGGTACGTAGTCTTAAAAATTAAAATGTTATCCTTGTTTATCAAAAGTACTTGTCAATTTGCTTATGGTCTTGGAATTTAAGGATACGGGAAGAAAAAAATATTTAAATTTTTTTCTGAAGGATCTGAGCATCTTTGTCTTTTCTTGTAATAAATGTAAGGTATCCTATTAGCTTAAATTATTTATGATTTTTAATCTTACATACTTTGGATATAAGGGGGATAGATTTGTTTTTTTCACAATTTTTTGAATATAAAGTAATGCCCATTCGGTTTAATATTAAAGGAAAAATATATAGTTTTTCATACGCAGTTTTTCGAATTGTAAAGAATACCCTTTCATTTTATATTTTGCCTTTGTTGAATCGCTTTTATACTTCTACTCCTTATTTCGGATCTAATAATAAAGAAATATATTATTAAAATTCTTTTCAACAACGTTATACAATTTTACCAAATTTCAAATCAATAGCCAGAGTAATTATCGAGAAAAAAACCGTCCCAAATATACAGACTGAAATCGAAATTTCACCACAAGAGTATTATTATTTTCCTTTCACTATGAATTACTAAATAGTTTAAAAGGTAATGAAATAATTCGGGACTTTTTCTTACATCTTAAATTTATTTCGGCTTTGATAAAAAACTTAAAAATTTGGCAAATATAAAATAATTTTGGAAAATATCAGCCTAATAAATCGAAACTAAAAATTACAGCAAAGAAGCAATAAAATGTATAAATTGTAATATAACTAATATATATGTAAACTATTAAAAGATAGTGCCGAGGAGTACTAATCAAAATACGTCATAGTTATTATTTTTTTTTATTACATAAAAATCACAAGTCTAAGTGTATAAACTTGTTTTCTAATAATGTTTAATTAACATTGTATATAACAATAATAAAACAATACGGTGTATTCCAAGTTCAACCGTATAATAACACCACATTTTTAAAATTTACGGCCATTTTCAATCTAAGGGAAAAGATGTCAAAATGGTCGACGGCACAAGAGTAACTGCAACGGTAAGACAATGGGTGTAATTTACAGCATGTTAAAACCAATTTTTGTGCGGATGGTAGGCAATTTTACAAATTTAACGTATATATATACATATATATATATATATATATATATATATATATATATATATAACATATATGAAATTAATTATTACAATTTTTATTTACATTTTTCTAAAATGTTTAGTTAAGCTTGGCTCATCGAAAACTATTACAAAATAAGTTGCAAATTTAGTTTAATTTTCCTACCTTCAAAAGTTACCCACACATAACGCTGTGAAAAAATGTTGTCATTGGACACTTTTTTAAAATATTTCCGCAACTAACAAAGATAGACAGGTAATATCACCCGTATCAAGTACTTTTAGCTTTCTCCGCAAAAAAGTATAAGTAACGATATAGGTTTTTATCGGGGGCAGTTCCACCACGCAAATATGGCTAGACCCTTTGCTTCCACAAAATACAAAACAGATAAAATATTCTAAAAACATTTGGGAATTATAAATATTTTTTCTCTTTTCAAATTTTGAATTCCTTTTTCTTATATATATATATATATATATATGCTCCATAGGTTGTAAAATGTATGTGTATTTTTGTTTATTTAAATAATATTTGGCATTTCGATAAGTAATTGATGCAGAACACTGTATGTATTTATATGTGTTACATATAAATATATATTTGCGTAAGCGTATATAATTGTATTATTGTTTGCGTAAGTGTATATAATTGTACCTGTGTACGTGTATATGTACGTTATTGTACATGCTTATATATGTGTGTCAGTATACATATTTGTATGAGTGCATGTAATCAAATGCTAGCTGCAAAGCGGCTTTGTGGGTGACGCTTATAGTACAACTACACAAGCGGAGACATTTTGAGGGTGACATTTCGCATTATTATTTTTAAGGTATATAACTGAAGTTGTCATTGATTCTCCATTTGTTTTCAAGAAAATTTCTGTGTGCACTCTTATGTTGTATTTTAGTGCATCCTATCCACAAATAAATTAATATCATTATTTTTACATTTTCCACATACTAGTATAATATTTCACCTTTCATCGTGAGAGATCCAAAGTTGCCCTCATCGTTCTTGTACTTTCAATACATATCACTACTATTCTATAAGTGACCCATTATTGGTATTTTCTATTAGCGACATGCAGAAAACAGGGCAAGTTGCAAATATTCCTTATAGACCGCTTTCCGCTCTCCATAAATCTAATGGTTTAGGAAGATAGTATTTCTGCGGCATCAAGAGTGAGGAGTTGGAATACGAAATTTTGTAACAAAGTCGTTGCTTAAGACTCGCAATACTATTTTAAAAAAGCAGACCCTGACGTACCACGTACCACGTCAATTACCACGGTTTAGGCAAACAATACACATAAGCATCAGGATTATGGATCAAAGATTAGAATGGTATTGTACGTACCCGTATATACTTACCTCCCTATTAATGGTATTAATTTTTTGTTACGTCAATACAAGTCAAACGAATTCAAACTCAAGGGTTTACTCCTCACCACTAAACAGTTCCTTTCGCCAAATTCTCGCTTCATCATTGTACCCTGATTTTGCTAAAGAACAAATTTACATAGCCCTTGGTCGTGTCATATTAAATTATAATCATTAGACCTAGTTTATGTTTCAAAGAACGAAGGAATATGGTAAAAGAAACTTTATTTTTGAAAAAAAAAAATTTTATTGAATACTATAAATTACATCATGGAGAACATGTAAGTAAATTTTTTATTTATTTCGGAAAATACGACAAATTTTAAAAATAGTTTTTCGAACTATTTTTAAGCTTTAAAAATAGTTTTTCCAAATTTGCACCTCAATGATATCCATGCGTATAAAATTTGATGTCCATATCAAACTTTTTAATTTCTTAAGAATTCTAAATTTTAAACTATCAGAAATTAATCAATCATAGTAGTGAGGCATCGATAAGTAAACGTAACCATGCTATTACGTCGTCACCATGCTCAAAGCAACAACCTTACGTACCTTGAATCAGGCAAAAGGAAGAGAAAGGAAGAAAGGTCGCAACTCCAAAGAATACATAGTGACTAAAAGAAACAAAAATGTTATTATTGCTGAAGGAAATCCTATATCATCAGAATCGGATATATGCTCTCCTGTGGACATGTTCAACTCAATGCATATATCTACATTTAGTACATTTTAGTTTAATAACATCCAAAATCTAATAATTTATGAGTTTTATATTTTTTTTATGTTGATTATTAGTGGAAATATTAGGAGTATCTCCGTATATCTATAGCAAGTGTAAATATATAAACTGTTTATATAACTATTGAAAATATATTATTCCTAATTTATATCTAACACTAATTTTTATAGCAAACTTGATTTTTTTTCTTCAAACGTTTATTACGCTCACATATATAGCTGCAAAAAGTAATTTATTTTTTCCAAAGAAAAAATTGTAATATTAAAAGTCTGAATATTTTACAGGAAATATCAACCGGGTTCGTCTCATTTCCAATATATACATTTATTTGCTATTTCAAAAAAAAATTCGGTTCATATTGCTATAAAAGCGTCTTTTTTTTAAACTAATTAATTTTATAAATTTTTGGGTATAAAATTATTATATTATCATCAGTTCTTGACACGCAAATTATTATTCTTTCTAGTTTTTGTTTCTTTAGGAACTCCCTAAATAAACAAAGACTTGTGGTGGGGAATAACGAAATTGAATATAGGAATATTAAAAAGAACAAACCGACAGAAGATGAATTTAAGACTGGACGTGAGGGAATGGAATGGAGATCATGAAAGAAAATGACGATATGCCTTATGTTTTAAATCAATTATTTTCAGTTTTAAATAAAATTGTGTAGATTATATCTTAGAATACCAAACATTAAACAAAACGCTTATTGATTTCGTGCGCTTTAAAAAGAAAATTTGAGCCTATGTCTTAAAATGTTAAATTATAATAAAAGTGAAAAAAAAGTAAAGGAATGTGCTAATTACTTTAAGCATTACTAAAAATGTTTTTTTTAAATTACGTTTTAATTGTTTGGTTTGGTGACACGGTATAAGAAGACAATGAGAATAACCAAAGCAGAGCACTTATATTGGAACTTGAGAATAGGCGATGGGTAAAAGGTGTTAGTGGCCCTTTAAACAAAATTAAACTTTGGTTCTAATGATTTTGAAGGCATTGCTAAAAAGCGACTTCCATAGATTAACAGTGAAATAGAAAATCTATCATAATGATTATTGTCTGTGGCTACGATGGATTTTTGAAATTTCGGCCAATATGGTCTTCCCGAAACTTAGAGGAATTTCGTACTTGTAACCATTTAATTATTCAGCCTAAATAGATAGGAGTGTCTAAAGTTTCCGTATTCCTAATCAAATGGTGATTTGAAATAAAGAAAAGAAAATAATATATAATCAGGAAATGATATTACGCAGCTTTTATAAAATAAAATTCCTGTAGTATATTTTTTGCAGGTGTCAATAAGTTAAGGTTCGTTTACAAAAAGTTAAACCTTTCTTTAATTTTATTTTTATATGAAACGTAATACCTTAGTCATATTTTAAGTTATTTCATTTATGTATTTATTGGTTGAGTGCTTCAACCTGGTACAAATTATACATACATTTATCTAATAGAATAAAAAATTCATAGCAAGAATAAGGTAATTAGTAAGTTTTTCCAATAATACCATGTTTCTGTCCAAACAAAAGTTCAGTTTCTTGTAAATACCATATCTTTATGAAATAAATGAGAATTGTTGATAAGGTTCATGGAACTGCCGACATACTTATATTTAAATGGGTATAATTATTCAATGTTGATTGTATTTTATTGATTGCTATCATTATGTGATGAAATTGTTTTGTGAAATTTTTAGCAAAATTGTTAATAGAGTGTTGGTAAGTTGTCTTTTTAAGATGATGATTCGAGTTACTTTTCATTTTGAATAAAAGTGAGTTAAAGTGTGTATAATATCTGCATATATATTATAAAGTTATGTTGTTGCATAGAAAATTAAGATATTAAAAATTAACTGACACGGAAATAGAACTTTACGAATGTCGCATATGTGATAAAAATCATTAAATTGGCTGGCTTGATTAATTTTTTCTAAAAATTTAGAAAGGAATTTTAACAAATATTAAAATGAAATTAAAAATATGGCTGATATTCAATTAATTAAATTCAGGGAGTCAGATTTCCCACTCAACGGTTTCCAATTTAGAGCTTGATATCTGAAAAGAATAAGAAATTTGAAATTTCGATAAAAATAATTTGAACAGTTTATATTTAAAGAAATACTGTAATTTTAAAATTACTAATTATTTAATACTGTTTTTTAATTTTTGTCACTACTTAAAATACAAGTAATGCTATCTATAGAAAAAAGCTAAAAAGGACTCGAAATGACAGCCATTAAAATATTTTTTAATGAAATATCACTACTAGTCATTCTATTTCAGATACCAGTAAAACCAAGTATATTGAGTCGAAAGGTATGGTCAATTTTTTGTACATTTACAGCACACGAAGTACAATTATGTAATTTACAACACATAAATAAACGTAATCCCATAGCGTAAAGCAGCATTGCATGAAAAGTCTAGATACTTCGCGAAGAGTAGACAGATAGCGTAACAGACAGCTGCGAAGTAATTTGTATGCCGCACAATCTAAAGTATTTCATTTACTCATGAAATGCAAGTAGCTTCTAGGATCATACTGTAATATCAAACAATTACACTAGCAGTTCTGAGTAATTAGACGCTAAACTTAGTTGAGCAAGGCTACATTAGTTTATGTTAGATTAGGTAATATCATGTCAGATTAGGCCAGGTTAGGCTAGGCCAAGCCAGGCCAGTCTACGTGACAAAAGGCGAGGCGAGGCCGAGTCAAGTTATCATGTAAGATCTACCAGAGAGGGCTGCAAGGTTGAACCTATAGATTGAGCTTCTAGGCTGACCCGCTAGGTTGACCTCTAAGGCTGAGTTGTATACTGACCTCCTGTGTCGATCTACTGGGGTGTATGTAAGGCTGGACTAATACGCTGACTTGGCACACGGACCTGCTAGTCTGACCTGTTAGGCTGGACTGTAGGCTGGCCTACTAGACTGAGCTGCTAAGATATCAAGCAGGACTGTGAAACTAGGCTGCCAGGCTAGGTGTTAGGCCGTGATGGTATGTTAACCTTTATGGGCTGAGCCGCTAAGCTGACCTGCTAGGCTGGGTTTCTAGGCTGGCTTGGCTATTAGGCTAGTCTGCTTGGTCGGCTGACCAGCTCGACTGTTATCCGGCTGGGTGGCTGGACAGACCTGTTAGAATAGGCTAATCTACCATGCTGACCTGCTAGAACCTGGCTTCTAGGCCGACCTGCTAGTCTAGGCTTATTTGCTAGACTGCTTTAATTTGCTGAATCGCTAAGCTGTCCGATAGATTATTTGACCTGCTAGGCTATCCTTCCAGACTAATCTACCATGCTGACCTGCTAGACTGGCCTGTAGTATAACCTGGGCTTCCAGGCCGACCTGCTGGTCTAGGCTGCTAGTAGAGGCTTCTAAGCTAACCTACTATGCTGAGATAAGCTGATGTACTAGGCTGGGCTGCTAAGCTTGACTGTTTGTATGAGCTGGCAGTTTGGGCTTTTGGGTTCGGCTATTAGTCAGGGTTGCCAGGCTTGGCTGCAAGGCTAACCTGCTAGAATGAGCTGCTAAATTGACCTTAGAGATAATGCTGTTAAATTAAAATGTAAGTTTGGACTGCTAGGTTGTACTGCTTGGTTGAGCTACTAGACTGTACTACTAGGCTGTGTGGCTATCCTGGGCTGCTACGCTGACCTACTATTGTGCACTAGCTTGATATTTTCGGCTAGGCGGATAGTCTGAACAGACCTGCTAGACTAATTTGAAAGGCTGAACTGCTAATCCGACCTACTGGATGGGACTGCAATGCTGAGCTGCTAAACTAAGCGGCTGGACTGGTCTGCTAGGATGGACTGATATTAAAAATTATAAATATTATTTTTTTTGCTCATCAAATTTTTTTCCTTCAAAATTTTAGTGACGTTCGTGCAAAAAATATAAACATTAAAATACAGAAATTTCGTAGTATTATCTGATTTTTTGATCATAAATGAAAGTCTATAATTTTAGTGAAGTTTTTTTTCAAAATAGAATAAAGGTAAAGACCCTACGTATGTACCATATTTTATTAATAACATTAATGTAATTTTGAATCATATACCAAATATTGTGGTAAAAATGTTTGGAATGAAAAAATAACAACGGAGTGTCGAATATCAATTAAAAAAAACATTTTTTGTTTTCAAAGTTCGAATAGAAAAAATTCAGAAGGACAAAGGACCCACTGGTTGTTTTTATTTATCTTCCTCATATGGTGATGCACAGGCTAATTTCTCCACAAACCTGCCACGTGCATTCGTTGGGTTACTTACTTTTGACCCAACTGCATATCTTGATCGTAATGAAAATTTAGAACTAATCGGTGTCTGACGTGATAAAATGCATACCACTACTGAGAATCCCAAATTTCATGCATCTAACTTTATTGTAATTTATGACTTATTTCTCCAAAAATTCATTTATTACTTACTCACTGAGAAAACATCAAAAGCTATCAATAATTTCCAAGATACTTAGAACCTTGAAACCTGGGTAATCTAATGTTTATATGTAACAGGAGAAACTAGAAAATGATTAAAGTTATTCAAAAAATTTCAACACATGGCACGAAGTTATTTTGGAGACGCATTGCATTGATTACAGTTATCAATTATTCTAGTTGATTCCTAACTATTTGGAGCTACGAACATGCAATATTTAATCATTGACCAAACTCCAAGAAAAATCAGGTTTCGAGTTAATATGTATATATATATATATATATATATATACATATATATACATAACAAGTCACAATGAAGTGCAATAAATAGAAAAAGACGCAAGTTTAATATGTTAAGGAATATTCAAATGAAACAGCACAGCCACAAAATTTAAAGATTGCTTTTCATTTCATAATTCCCCAAAATGTTATTGACTAAAATTCATAAACACGATCTAACATCTACTTTATGTAACTTTTCGTTACTTTTTTACTTTCTTCACTACTTTCGAAGAAACTTTACTGTTTTGTGTAGTATTTTTAAATTAAATATGTGTTATCAAATATATGAAACAAATAAAAAACCTATGAAATCTATTTTTTTTTATGTATGAAAGTAAGAACCTATTACGAAATAATTTTATGTCAGTTTAACACGCGTCCTACTTCCCACATGCTGGGCTTACATAGAATGGAACAGTAATACCAAAAAATAATTCCGCTCATTATCGTTACAAATATCCATAAATATTTATTTCTACAGTGGAAAAAGTATCAATATTAACTTCCAGTGGTAGACGTTTCAATATGAATATATTAAAAGTTTTTGTTTCATTAGCCTAGCTGAAATAATTATTAAAGAAATTTTATTTCCAGAAATACACGCTCTGGCTTACATGTGTTAAGATGAAAATGTGTAAAAGAAAATCTTATTACTCCCCAATGCCACAACACAAATTATTTACATAATATGTCTTTGAGGCTGCTGGTTCCACCTTATTCTGCTAAGCTCTTGCTCTTTCAAAGATGTTTGACCAAAAAATCAACTAAATTTTGCAACTTATTCACAAAAGAAGGAAGTATTTAGAAATTAGGAAATTGTTAGCTACAAATATAAATGAAGTTCTTATTAAAAAATCGGTAGTAATTTGATAGTAACCCAATACTTTTCACTATATAAAACATTTTTCGTTTTGACAAGTAATTTGTAAAATTAATATTTTTTTATCGCTTAGTTCGAGATACGTCAAAACTATTTTAGTGTGTAAATTGTGAAAAAAGGAAACCATTCAAAGGTGTAGTGTGGGTTTCAGATGCCCGAAGCGTGAGTAAATTTCCCACCCTTCTACTATAGAATTAGATACAAAAAGTTCAAGCATTTATGGAAATTTTGGAAAGTTATCGAACAATTGTTAAAGAATATTGAGCGGAATATCTTCCAGCTTTAGTATCTTTAATTGTAACAATCCAGGTGGGCCTAGATTAATTAATTTAGTTCATTGTAGCAGGTATGAAAGTCCGTAGTCACACTCATTCGATTATTTTTATTTGATGAACTCCTGTGCGTCTTCCAATCATAACAGAAGCTTTATCATAGGTTACCATAATATTACGTTCATCAGCTTTGAGCTTCCTCAAAATCATTTTTAAAATTTCTTCACAAATTTAATTTTTTGTTTTAAAGAAATCTACAAAAGTTTCACTACTTGTACTTCTCCATTTTCAGTCTATAGTCAGTATTAAATATTATGTGTGCCATATCATTAGTATTAAATTCTTGTATTTCTTCAGCTTGTTCTCGGTTTAGGGCAGCAGTAGCTTCTAAAGAACTTAAACGCGGTATGGAATCTAACGTCTCAGGAACATGCATCTTCACATATTTGAGTAAGAATGAGGTGGCATCATTCTTTCTACTATTTTCTCTATTGGCTTTTCTCCTATTATTGCACACATTCCCACTTCCTTTTATTCTTTTCATTTTTAGACGCTAAAAGAACAATATAATATTTATATTTATAAGAGTAATTGACTAATTACGAATTCATTCCCAACCAAGTCTTCTATATCGTCCTATCAAGTGTTCTATATTTTGTAACTAATAAAACGAAATTATATTTAGGTATGAATTAATGTTTTAAGAGAAAATATGAAAATAAACAAACAGTATTAACAAATAATATCTGATAAAATTTTAAATTTGACGTTTGAATTACGCAATAAAGGCAAAAAGTAATAACCTCCGTCAAAATATAATAATTACTGTTTTTTACTTATAGATTAAACCAGTGAGTGTTATTAGAGTAATAAACCCTGAGTGGGATATTGAAGTGGAAAAAAATAACACGTAAATTTTTTTAAGTATTCGTGATATTCTTATTTCATATATTTAAATTGTAAAAAAATTAAAAGTGGCATAAATTACTTTTTCTTTTATATTGATTTGTGGCAGCTTCTCTCAAGGTACACCAGAAGTGACCGGCTAACATATTTTTATCCCAAAAACTTTGGTGCTTTTCTTTATAGAACTTTAGATATCGATGGAAACGTTCAACATGTTCATCGCTTAAGCTTTCCATGTTTTCAGGAGAAAGACCAAGTAAGAGTGTGAGAAATGAATTTCTAACGGCATGGTAACTCCCATTTTGTAGTAATTCTTCAATAAATTGGATACGAATTCTTTATAATTCTTTGTTTTAATAGTGCCCAAGATATTTTCCACTACCGCTTTAAAAGAATACCAAGCATCTTCTTCAACACTGGATAAGTGACAATAAAACATTTTTATCCTTTAATATTTTTGGTAGTTTGTGGACCATTTAATTTGATATAAGAAAAATTAAGAAAGACGGGTTTTTTAAATAAACGAAAGCGGGACCTTTTTCGTCAAATGCTTTTATAAATTTTTTCATTAATCCTACTTTGATATGAAGTGAGGGTAAAATAATATTTTCCGGATTAATTAGAGGATTGTGTTTAATATAATTTCTTTTGGTATATATTCATTTCCTACAAGTCATTCTTTCTTAATATAATAATTTTTCCCACCCTATAAATCAAAAAGTAATCCAACAAGTTTTAAACCTCCACGCACTTTCCAATAGTGTTCTTCATACTTTATTAGCTTAATTAATATTATCCTTTTCTCATATGATTTCTGACAATTTATAATATTTAGAATAAACAGCTTTTTGTTACCATTATGTAGTAATACTACTTACAGACTAACTGTTGAGGAATCTATGAACAACCGCCATTCTATAGTATTTTAAAACTGGCTCATAGACTTGAAAAAACTACAAACATCATGGTGATATACATATCCATCTGATTCAAAATACTCAGCATATTGATGACTCCATCTGCAGTAAATAGTCACTCGAGTATCAGGAACTGACAAATTCCATAGCTGAAGCCGTAAAGCAAGAAATTCCGATTTAATTTTTAAAAGCTTTAGGTCTCTCACAAGGTCATTTAACTCACTCTGTGAAATCAGGTGTGGTTGAATATCCTTGAACGCACCTGCACCAAGATTACCATCATCACAATTAACTTCTGACTTGAAATGGGTTCGTCCATTTCAGTTTTCATGTGCTCTGGTTCATTTTCTCTATTTGAACTGCTAGATAAAGAACACGACCAGAATGTAACATCGGTTTTGTGACCGACGAAATATCAAGGTGTTGTATGTGCTTCCTATTTTTGTTTGTTAAAATGTAACGTTTTTGTGAGGCAAAATTAACAGTCCGTAGCCTGATTCGTTAGTCCTCTCCATACATTTCGAACTCAAAACTGCAAGTATTTTTTGTTTTGTGTAGCTCTGTTAGTTAAAATACTCTTACAATTTTGACATACTTTGTCAGAAACCAATTTTTTATCTAGACGTGGTACCGAGATTTGGAAGTATTGGAAGTGAGCCCGTTTTACTGCTTTCGTTATTGGTATCTTCATCTTTGTTAAAATAATTTTACCACAAACATAGCAATAGTTGGGCAGACTTAATCTATGCTTCCTTGAGGACATCCTAAAATGAGTACAATATTTAACAATTAGTTAAACACAACAAAAACGAGTGATAAATAAGTCACCACGAATAAGATTGTTTCAAAATTCCTGGTGGGTTTTTTAATACTGACAATACTTGACGTGACAAAAATATGCTACTTATAACTTTGTGACAAGAGGGTGAGAGAAATTAAATTTGATATAAATTTACCTTTGGGTAAATCAATTTGTATCAACGACACTTGACTTACCATATGTTATTAAACTTGTGTTTAATAATAAATTTCAATTTTCCACAGAAATCAGTGCATCTGAAAAACTTGTAGAAAACTAGCAATTACATTAAGTTTGCCTACATCATTCATTTGCTTTTTCAGGTCTTTATGGTGTTTAAACTTCATATCATAATGTCGTTCTTGCGTGGCAAAATGTAATTTGCAAGATATATCAATATACCATATTTAAATACGAAGATTGTTTCAAGTAAAAGAAAATAAAATAAACTATTACTAAATTAATTCGAGCCATGGATACATGAATATTATATTAATGCACCAAAATTCTGTTACTATAATACTACATAATATTCAGTGTATCGAAGTTTTGGTAATAATACAGTTTATGATAATATAATAACAAGTCTTAGGTTAATATCTGAAAATAATATATTAATATTGTTTTAAATGCCAAATTTAAGAAAAAATATTTAATAGGTGTATGAAGCTTATAGCAAATATTTTCATTTACTAAGACCCTAAATGTTGATTCACAAAATTTTGCCCTATAAATGTTAAATAGGTTGGCCACTTTGCCTTTTTTATTAGTAGTTATATTATAAAGCTATGTGTATGTATACATATGTAAACAGAAACGTACATAATATCAAGTGTAGTAAATTTACCGTATTTTATTTATGTGCTCAATAACGCTCACGCATTTAATTTGGAATTCAAGGTACACTAACAAATTATATGAAAGTTTTCAAAGCAAACTTATTTTAATGAAAAAGTTGACCGACTTTCGCCCCATTTGATAAATAGTTTGTAGCGAAGTAACTTCAATTTTGCTTCAAAGTTTTGTCATATAGCTTTATTGTTATACTTTATCATGCGATGAAAGTCTACAACATTATATATTTTCTACAAGTTTATTAATTCTAAAGTTAAATATATTATTGGTTGCAGGTGTCAGTATAAACAACACGGTGCAATGCAGAGCTTGTTTACATTACGTGAGCGAATGAAGCAATATTTCATATTAGTTTGATATTTGCCTGTGCATAAAACGAAAATGGCTATAATTAAATATGATTTGTTTATTTTGGTTTGTTATAATCAAAGCTTAGTAAAATTACCTAAAATCAATACACGGAAGCCGTGACAAAAATGTATTTGTCTTTAAAATAATATCGGCGGAGATTTTTCTATCTGAACTTATTTTTGATTGTGAAGATATAAGCTACGTTAATTCAAATATTATACTTTTGAAATACTTCAGAAAATACAATACAATCTTTGAGCATATGCCGTAGTTTGAACGGGTTAGAAGTAGGAAATTAGTAAGGGCGTCATTTATATCTCCTTGTTTTTATATTTAACGTTCTGAGTAATCATCACGCTCCATGTTATCTTTGATTTAGATTCCAATATTTATATATACATTGTTATAAAGTGATGCCGTCATTGCATCATAATATCAATAAAGTTAGGATTGTTTATAACGTCATAATTAGAGAAAAACCACTGTATTTTATTACGCAAATATACTTTTCGAGTCAGTAAATATATTTTGAGAAAAAACATTTCGATGATTTTTTTGTAAAATTGAAACTACTTTCTTACCAAATTCCGTTTCAATCGTCCCATTAGTTTTCCATTTATTTTAAAGAAAGAAAATGATAGTACTAATTTAGTCCTTCGAGTTAGGACTAAATTAGTACTATAATTTAGGAGTATGACAAAAAATAGTAAAGATGTAATGATTCATGTTTATGTCTCGTTTATTAACCTAAAAAATAATTATAAAAATACTCAATATTTTGTGTGTATTACATTAAAGAATTTAGTAACTGGTTCTACACTAATTTCATATCATACTGGCAGTAAATTTACAAGCAGAAGCCATTCCAATTTTTTATTTACCTAATTTTTGTTTTACTCTGAAAATAATGTAAAACTTGTTTTTAAAAATAATATAAAATATTCACATATAAACTGCGTAAGTTTAGCAGAATGGTAAAAAACCGCATGGTAGAAGCAGATTAGACTATCTCCTTATATTATAAAGTTGTTGTAGAGGACAGAATATAAAACACAAAAGCATGTTTTTTATCATAGATGTCGTAAACTTTTTATTAAATTATTGATTTGTCTCTGTATATAGAAAACAAAAGGTCAAACTGGTAATCTATCTTTATACTGTATATTTTAATATTTTTCATCATGTTAGAGCGGATACTGATTTCTTCGCGGGTATTCACTTTTGAAACAAGTATTGTCTTTACGTTGCGGCTCTTTTCACTTTTAAATAATATTGTTTCTTTTATTTCAGTTTTACAGTTACACTATTGACAAATATATTTAACCTAACGCTGCATGCTTTTTATTACATTTTCAATTGTTTATCATTTTGGTTATATTCTTGTTCAATTATTTTCCTACAAGACTATCTACAAAATCGTAACTTTAAGCGCTTTTTAATAATGTAAATAGTCATAAAGGTGTGGAAAAATGCAATATTAATGTCGATGTTCAGAAATCTTTATCATCAAGAAATCGTAATCACTTTTCTATAAAATTGCAAAAATTTCGTTATCGTTTTCTATATTTATTACTCGCATTGTTTGTATTAAATGTATTCAATTAAGATTTATATTCAATGTATTAAATTACGAGTTTTCAAAATATGATATAAATATTTTATTACCGTAATGAAACAAAAATAAGTTTGAAAGGATTAGTGTAAAGATGTATTTTTTATTTATTTCAGAACAACGTGCATTGAGGTGCGTCTTCGTCCAAACAGAGTATATGCATAAATTATCATACAATGTTGAAATTTAAAGACGTCTTATTTTTACGTCTACAACTCAAGAAATTAACGATCACGATAAAAACTGGAGAAATAAATTTATTTTCGTACATGTTATTTTTTATATACCAATTAATAAAAAGTTAAAATTACACATTAGATTTATATATTCTTTAGTACTAATAAATTGACTTTTTAAATATTTTCTTAAATTTTTCGACAATGTTTATAAAGTACTTTAATTTTAATGTTTAAAAGTAATGTGAGAAAAATATTAAAGATCCTTTATGAAAGCTCTGTAAACACCTAGGTGAAAACTTAATGGTAAAGACTAGTGACAAGCTAACTAGGAAATTATAAATTAAACTAGACCCGTTTTATATACTGTTTATTATGTCATACTTTATTCTGACCAGTTTTAAATAAATTGTTACATAGTTGTAATACATTTTAAAAAGGCAATACAGGTTTGTATAAAATCACAAGATTTAACAAAAATTATAGTGCTAAAAATTTGTTGCTATGACTTTAAAAGAATTTGTCGATGTGTAACTTATGAAACGAAAGCATAAAAATTTCATGCTTTTACTTTTTTTCTTTTATTTATACACTTTATTATTGATTATTGAAAATTACACTTTAACACTTTATTATTGAAAATTATTTAATTTTTGTGTAAAATATTTCTTCGAAATGTTTTTCTTCAATTTCTTCAGATAATTTATTTCTTTGACACAGTACGTGTGTTCGTTTTTACTGTTCGCTTTTAATAAAAAGTGCTTCATGTATTATTCTAATAAACAGAACTACTAGTTGAGAAATGTTATTTTTATTTAAAATGAACACGAAGTTACTGATTGTATTTTCTAGCGGAAGTTTTTTATTCTATTTGCACGAAGCAATATGGATATTCTAGTTTTATTTTTGTTTAATCCAAATATCATATTTAAAACGCAAATTGTAATAAAATGTGTAAAGTTTTGCTTTCTTGTCCTTTCTTTTTGTCTTTCCTTCCTGTAGCTTTGTAACAAATTTAAATAATCCTTCGATAATCTAGGTAACACAATCCACAATTTAATATTTGCAGCCTGGCAACGAGAAAACGGTAGATGAAGAAAGCTTGTTAATATTTCAGTCATCGATACGAATTCCATATTTTTCAATACTCAAATGCTCTGGTCAGATTCTAGTCTGCCAGTTCAAATATCAGAATCATGTCCTTACAAAAGCGTACGTTTGTGTTTCGATTTTAAAAAGTCAACTAAGTTATAGCTTATATGAAATAGGAAGAAGAGTTCCAGCAATTATCGCGAACAAACAAACAAATGAAATTTTTTTTCCGTCTATATATGAAAACAAATAAAGGGAAGACAATTCTGGATAAGTGGCTTATTGTCGTCATTTTTGGTCGACAAAATAATATTTGATTAAGAAACACCCGTTACATGCGACTCATTTTCCTTTGAA
Organism: Druceiella hillmani; assembly: GCA_039881145.1. NCBI lineage: Eukaryota > Metazoa > Arthropoda > Insecta > Lepidoptera > Hepialidae > Druceiella > Druceiella hillmani. The sequence continues at coordinate 46,015,773 of JAYKKI010000004.1, forward strand.
ACACTAATATTAATTATCCAATAATAATCCTCAAAATATATTAATCCTACAAACAAAACGATTTAAGGAAACATTCTAAAAATTATTATAAAATATTTTGACGCACAATTAACGCTAATTAAACTATTTTCTGTAAGTAACTAAGTATTTATTTAATAATTAACTGACTTTTCTCATAAATTATGAATCTAATGAAGATAATTTGATATAATTTGTTCCTGTCCTGCGTATGCTTAAAGTAACATTATTACAAATTATTTGTTTTCTGCGTTTGATTCGCCATATCCCTTCAATCGTTAATTTTACACAATGGCATCTTTAAGAAGAATTGTGGTATGTTTATTGTAGTAAAAAATTAATATCTAATATTTCACCTTAGAGTAGCTTATGGTAAAACTAAAACTTTAACAAATTATTTAGAGGGTTATATTTGGTTAGTTTTCGATAGATCGTAGGCAATTTATTTCGTGGAATTTAAAACGAATCCCATGTTATACAAAAACAAACTTTGTTTTTTTATCGAAGTATTAATGGATACCGAGATATTAGCCTTTAATGTTGCGTAAAATCGGAGAAATTAGCATAATGACTCAGACTGCGGCAACTTAGTAAATTATTCACAACGGACACCTTAAAAATATTTTCTAAATTTACTTAAGTGAAAACACGTTATGAAATAACAATTTTATATAGTACTAAATAGTAAACTCGACCATTTGCATCACTTAACCCTTTTCTTTACAGTTCAGGAAATCTTAAAAAGAAAAGTTTATGTATATGTATTCAAATAATTAGGTATATTTGTTTGCGTATTGAAGAGTAAGCTATAGTAAATAAGCTATGGTAATACAAAACGTTCTAAATTTAAAAATTTTAAATTTATTTTAATAATATTTTATTTGAATTATAAATTTATTAACGCTTTACAGTTAGATGTTATGTTTCTTTATTTAAAAATATTTTTTTAAATAATTTTGTTAATGCTGCTGTTTAGTTGTTTAATTTTGTTTTTCGTGAAAAATTTTATAATGTACCACGGCAGACATAATAGTATTTGTTTGTAATATAATAACTCTTCATGAAGAAAACTATATTCAGTGTTATATTTCGCAATAGATGGGTGTAGGTGATTCTAATGTTCACAGGACCTAGAAAAAGGTTTGAAAAGCGCGATTTATTCAAAAGAAGACTGACACCAAAAAGAAAATAATATACTGAATCCATCGGTATGTCAGTCGTCCCCTGATCCCAGCATTATGAAATTGGAAATCTACCTACACAAACGCCAAAAAAATCTCGGAACAATAAAATATGTAAGTGACCTATGGACTGTCAGGAGGAAACTTCTAGAAGTTGATGTCCATAGCCGAAGACCGCTTAAGTGGTCCTAAATTACTCCATGAGCACCCTGTTGCAAAGTCGAGGTTTGCTCAAAATTATGCGATGTGGACCTATGTAGAGTGGAGTAAAGTTTTATATTATGATGAAGCGAAAGTCTCTTTATTTGGCCAGGAACAAAGTCGCAAAGTACTCCAAAGTCCTGGAAAGCATTAAGCAAACGTATATTTGAAAGAAATTGCACCTTACCTAAGGAGCTCTGTTATGTTTTGGACAAGCATAATTTCTGAAGATCGTATGGAGTTAGTTTTTGCTGAAAATGACTGAATATAGAGCGATACTTTAGGGTAATGGTAATTCCTCAAGCACAACCAGAAGTAATCGTTACAAAAGCTACTGCTGTATTCATAGACGATAAAGCCGGATATGTCGAGCAGGCAGATATACGCTTACCTGACTGAGGACAGGATTCACCGTTTTGATTTGCCAGCACGAAGAGCCAAACTCAGTCCTATTGAGATGAGATATTCTGTGATATATTCTAAAACGATGCATTAAAGCTGTACATCCAGCCCCACCAAACATTCGAGAGCTAAAAATAGTTATGGGTCCGAATTGGCGTGTTTTCCATAAGAAATCATTAAAAACGTCATCCAGGATATGCTACAAAGAATTGCTGTAGTAATTTTGGCAAAAGTAAGCTTCACTACATACTAATTTTTATTTTATTTTGTTGTTAAATAAAGGATGTTGCTAGTTGAAGAACCCTTCTTTTCATTTTATTGAAACGAGTAATTTGAAAACAATACAAAAAAAAATAATTATGAAAGCTAATTGTTTTATACTACTAGTAAATAATATTTACTTTAACGTGCAGCGTAAAATCTAATTTCCTTAGACTTTTACTTGAAATAATCGAAAAAAATGTAAGTGCCATTTTGAAGCTAAAAGTTTAATGAATATAAAGCCCGCAATTCGAATCTTAGTTTACCACTGTCCGTGAAAGACGAAAATTTGTTAAGTAATGTTACGTATTTTTGCAATCGGTACTAGTTAGATATCTTTTCATAATAGTACATAAAGCACATGTCAAAAATTCTCTGTATTATTCAACAAAGCATTAGTGTTCCTAATATTTCTTAACATATTTTTTGTCACATGCACTTGTTATTCGACTTTTATTGTAATTATAAAATATTTTCGTAATATATTTAATTAGCTAAACATGGCATATTCTGCGGTGTACAGCTTTAGTTTATGATTATTTCATCTATAACAACTGAAACACTCGAGTTTCATAATACAAAAATAGTTTCCACCTCGCCATTGCAATCGTTTACCAGAATCGTGAATAATAAAGACTCAAATTTTATTTCACGTAAAGTTCCCCGCTTATACACATTTCTTCCTGTTTGTGTAATGAAGCAAAAATAAAAGAAGATGTTTTTAGAATATATAAGCAATTATATAAAGAAAGATTTACAGTAGCAAAATTAGGTTAATTCAGTATGAGGATTAGTTGTTGGCAAAACAATAAAACTGTTTCGATTTACTGGAAGATTTCAAAATGGATTAAATACAATAAAATTCTTCAGCTATCTGTAAACGGTTTCTTGAAATTGGACGGAAATCGTGGGGGTCTCTCAAAAAGTAGTCGCTCTCTCATGCAGCGTTAAACGGAAGATATGTGACCGAAACATATTAAACATGCAATAAATTACACAGTTAAGGTAATGTTTTGGGGTCTTTGTTCAATGGGTTAAAATATGTAGTCCCCGTATCAGGAATAATTTATTATATTATAAATTATAGTAGTCCCTCCGGTGCGAAAACTCACACCTTGCTCAATTATAATTTTTGTTTCTTATGAAGAAATTCGTTTTTGATAACTTTATTGAAAGGCAAAGTATTTTGGAAAGACCATAATATAATCTATATGCATGACCAGAAAATTCACCTAGACTGTACCTACAAGGAAAAGATGGTTTCAGTGGTTATAAAAGTGTGTCTTAATGATACGGAAACTATTTAAATTAGTACTACTGTTGATGAAATTAAATCCAGAAAAGTGATCCAGTGCGAGTTGGACTAACATGTCGAGTCTATTGTGTTAACCTATTACGTCTTTTACTGTACGTGTATTTTTTGTTTCCAATAAAAGTTGAATTTACTTTTTAGAATTAAAAAAAATATTTTTTTACAAAACGACACAATACGATTAATTGATTAATATAACAGATCATGCATATTTGACCAGGATACGAAGGATATTTCAGACTGCAATTAGTTAATTACTACTCTTAGTAATGGTGGAGGAGTTATTAAACTTCTTACATATATATATTTATATTTCTTATATAGAATTGAAAGATTTAGCAACATAAAAGTAAGTATAACGAGGTTTTTTTACTAAAAAGATGAATGACTGACTGAATGATTTGCTTTACAAAACTAAAATAAAATCATTATCAACCCCGTTTCGATTTCATGGATGTTTTTCTGAAAAATAATATAAACATAGAGTATCTTTCATGAATAATATTAAGTTTTCATTTTCTGCTATATTGTTACGAAATATAATTGAGGAAGTAAGTATTTGGAATAAACAAGACAAAGATTGAACTATTTTTAAATAAAATCAAACGTTTATGTTTCCGTTTATAATTTTTTTTTGGGTTTTTTCACCAACTTAATTGGAATTTTTATAAATGGACATACTAGTAATATATTGTTATTGCGAAAAACATTTTCCATGCGCCCTATTTTTTCCGAAGCTAAAGAAGGGGAATTCTGTATCATAGATATATTTATAATTAAGTTAGTATTGTATGAAGAAATGACATGCCTCTATCGGTAAAATAAAACCATACCAAATACTTGTATTAAAGATAAAATAATGGGAATACGAGTATAATCGTATATCAATCTGGTAATGTTAATATTAGTCTAGTTATGATGAAGGTATAGTTTTTCCTGCAGAAATCCCGTCTTACTGTAGCAGGATAATTAAAATCATAACATCGATATTACATTTTGCTTCATTTTATCAACAAACATAAAATTGAATACTACATGAAGAGCTAAAAAATTTAGTTACAGACCTAGCGATGTTCGTCAGTATACGAAACAGATGGAAAACAAATTGAAAATTAAGAATTTATTGAAACAAATTGAAAATTAAGAATTTATTGAAATGATATGCTGTTTATCTTTGCATCTGCATGGTCAGAAAATAGTTTTATTGATAAAGTTAAAAATAGTTAGAAATTTGGTATGTGATGTTAATCATATACATATAGCGCAATGAAATTTATATTAAGAACATACATATATTCTAACACTATAGAATACGATAATCACACAAGTATGATCGTCACAGTGAACGCTATTGATAATCTTGTCTTGTCGGCATATTTGTAAAATTTTGCTGTTTAACTCTCACAGTATATCTGTTCTAGGTAGTATAAACATATAAATAACCAAATAATAAATATATAATATAGATACATAATTTAAGTCATTTTGAGTTTATTATTTATAAACTCAGCAACGTGTAATTGCCATGAATATTTTTGTTTGTAATATAAAGGCCTTTTTATAAGCTGAGAATATGTGAAATTTGAACACTGAACCGAATCATTTTGGAGACGCGTTTGAGAAGATAGAAAGACTTTAGAATAAAGTAATAACAATATATTTTACCACATTCATCTCCGATAATAACTCATGTAAGTCACGTTAGTATTTGATTGCCCTTACGACCATAAAGGTTAACTTAATTAACTTTCTGAATCTTTTTTCAGCAATTCTGAGTTTAAATAAAGACTATATTATTTACTGCTCGACAATCGTCAAAATAACATCAATTATGGCTTTAGTGAGTGACATATTTATTTATTTCTGACACATTATATTTCATAGTTTATATGATTTTATCATTTGTTCATTTTGTAATTATCAATAAAGCTCAATCGGACGTTATAACCGCTTATTCATCATACATCACAATTTAAATTTAGTGACAACTATTTATCGTTTGCTCCAGTTTTTCGTCTGCAGGATTCATCAACCATTCGCCTTTCCCTCTTTCCTAGATAGAACTGCGGTCCTACCTATAAAATTGTGTATTATTTAAAATACATTATAACCTATTTCAAAATTTAAATTATTTGTAATGTAAATAACATTATAAATGTACTGATATTACCTGACCTTCACTTCACTTAGAAATAATACTTAGAGAGAGATTTAACTTTTGAATACAAAAATTAGAACTGATTTTAATGGGTTCATGTACCCTGTTTAAATAGACAAAGAAACGCTAACTTGCAGCAGAAAGTTTGTCATGGACGTGCTGTATTAGTAATGGAACATTCTAGGGACAAGTGCGTTAGTGCGATATCAGCACTGTTGCTAACAGAGCAGGAATATAATAGATCGTAATTGATCTTAGTGATGTGATTTATTTATTTATGCATAAATTTTGACTAAAATGTTTGAAAAAATTAATGGTGTTTTTGCATTAAAAGTATCCAGAATTCACACAGCAGAAATTCAAAAAGTGAAGAAGGAGTTTTATACCTACAAATATTTTTTTGTAATTTAAAAATTTCGAAGGGAAGTTGCTAAGCATACGGAAATATATTAAAAACGTAAACGATTCAGATGAATTGCCTCTTCTAATTTTTCAATGCATTTTATAGGAATTGTGTTAGAATTTTTGTAATATATGTATATGTTATTCGGGGAGTAGCTTTTACTGGTGACAAACATGCATTTCATAGGCATTGTATTAGAATATTTGTACTATATGTTTATGTTATTCGGGGAATAGCTTTTACTGGCGACGTAAATGCAGTGTACAGGTATTTTATTAGGATTTTTATACTATATATTTATGTTATTCGGGGAGTAACTTTAACTAGTGACGGAAATGGCATTGTGATAGAATTTTTGTGCGATATGTTTATTTTATTTGGATTTGAAGGATCGATTAAAAGTAAATTAAAATATTAATTCGTGGGTACCGTTTACCTTAATGACATCGAGTTGGGCTAATTAAAAATATTAATATGTAATAATATATTTTATCAGGTGAATATATATAATTATCTTACAGAATATATTTATGCATTACAGGGGTAAATTATACATAGTGAATACGTCAAACGCTATTTTCCCGTAAACTTTAGATAAATTTCTAGTAATATTGCTTTTCTCAATAATATTCACTTGTGAAGTTTTAGTGATCGAGGGCCGTACATATTTTTATGGATATTTTCAATAATGTCCCTAGAAATGTCTTACATTTAATTTTAAAGAGTAAATTACAAAGATTAGAAAACTCTTTTTTATTTTGGAATATTTATAACTTGCAATTTAATTTCAAATCGACCCAACTCGAGATATGAAGTAAAAAAATGCTACGTCAAATCCCGGATAATTGATTACCTTCGGATTTATTTATGTATATACATATGAATATTTCAGTTAATAATATAATTTTTTATAGCATGAAAGAAATGAGTTCTTCCTATCGATAATATAAATAATGAACAAGTTAATGTTGCTATATATATTAAATGGCTTGTATATATGTTTGACAGAGCATGGAAAATTAGGCGATTAAGTAGACTCATAAATATGGTGTTAGAGAGCATGTTTGTTTGACTAACATATTAGTTATTCGTAATTCTATTAAACTTTTTAATTAACATTTAAGTTATTTTTCACTTCATATATTGTCAAGTACATTTTTGTAAGAGTCAGTGAATAACTTTTTTACTTACATCTGTTTCATTGATTAATGCTAGCTCACTGAAATAATTTTCTGTTGAAGTTATCACTAAACTTCATTTTTTTTATATTTATAAAATTTCTATTTTCATCAAAATGGTAAAAGGTAGTGCTTTAGCATCTAGGAGGGGGAACCAATGAAAATAGGCGAAAAAGAGTTTCTCGAAGAAAATGTTCTATCGATGTCTGTATGTATTTATGTGTGATACTCGTATACAAGTAATACATAAGCAAGTATGATTATATATATATATATATATATATATATATATATATATATATATATATATATATATATACAGGGTGTCCAGTGGCAGATTTCAAAGTTTGAACAAACATAGTTTCTGAACGCAACAGATAAGAGGGGCGCGGGGGGCGTCGTTAGAAGCGCAAGCGGTGCGGATATCTTTGTAGCCATGGAACAGTGGAGTGGAGAGCACCGCGCTTTTGCCGTCGAGGCGTCCATTTCGAGTGGATTTTTGCTGTCTGTAGCACGCCGTCGATTTAATAATCATTACAGTATTCGTCGATTACGTGATGGACCATCGATCAACCTCATTCAGTCATGGTAGCAAGGTTCAGAGCTACAGGATCAACATTAAATAGGCCCAGGCCAACACCCTACACCATTGGTAGCCACGGATGAAAATGTCGTGTTATGGTTTGTGTCGTTGAAAATCCCCGCTTATCACTGCGTACACGTTCATCGATATTGGGAATTCCGAAATCAACTTTACAAGTAATAATGCAAAAAAAGCTCAAGTTCCATCCATATAAAATTCAAATTGTTAAAAGTTTACACGATTCTGACTTTGAATTAAAAAAAACTTACATGGAGGTGATGTTGTTGAGATTTCGTACTGCTACCCGAATGGGCAACATATTCTTTAGTGACGAAGCTCACTTTCACAATGGAGGATATGTGAATAAGCAGAACTTTCGTTACTAGGATGTCGAAAACCCAAGACAAATGCATCAAGAGCCTTTAAATAAGCCTAAAGTAACAGTCTGGTGTGCCATGTCTGCATCTGCAATCATAGGGCCTTATTTCTTTGAAAATCAACGTGGCCAAATTGTAACTGTGAATTCGGAGAGATATGCCCATATGTTAAATGACTTTTTCAGAGTAGAACTACAGAATAGTCCATCCTTCAACCAAAACACATGGTTCCAGCAGGACGGGGCCACAGCTCACACTGCTAATGTGTCCATGAATGCAGTGCGGCAGTTATTTCCAGAAAAAAACATATCCCGAAACGGTACTGTACCGTGTCCACCTAGGTTACCCGATTTAAGCCCATGTAACTTTTTCTTATGGGGATACTTAAAATCCGTTGTCTACAAAACCAATCCGAGTACTGTGACACAACTTAAAGAAAATATTCGAGCCAAGTCAGTAGGATACACCAGTCGCTCTGCAAACGCGTTTTTGAAAATCTGCCACTGGACAGCCTGTATATATATATATATATATATATATATATATATATATATATATATATATATATATATATATATCTCACTGATTATATTGTAAAATCTAGAGGGAACATTCGATATTGACTATGAAGTTCTTATTTGATAAGACTCAGCGTATTGAAAAAAACTACGATTTTTCAAGCTCGTAAACCAGTTCCTCCCTTGAATTAATTCACTGAAATTTTAAAGTTTTATATGTAAGAAAGCCAACAGCCAACAATTTGTCTTGTACCAAGCTACTTATTATTTCCTTATCTAGAATAATTAAGGAAATACTAAATGGCTTGGAAAAAGAAAAATTTTTGGCTGTTCATATTGATCCATAAATGGTACCTATTTTTTTCGTAATAAAAAATGAAGTGAAGCCAAAATACCTATTTTTTCTTTCCTAATGATTGAATCACTGTTTTTATAAGTCATTATGAATTTTAATTAGCTCTGGTTAATAAAAAAATGGGCAACTTATTTTTTCAGGGATCGACACATCGCGTTCGAAATATTACAAAACGCTTTCCAAATGCTTTTCTTTAATTAAGTCATAAAAAAGATTTCATATCAAAATTATTATCAGATATTTTTAAAAATTTCGTCCCATATTCGACACACTGGGACAAATTGTCTCTTGAAAGAAATAAAATATAATTTTTCCATGATTCATTAAAACGAAACTAGATTTATTAAACAAAAAATTATGCTTATTTCAACGACGTCTCCATTGGCTCAAGTAATATCGGTGCCACACATGATAAAATGATGGTTCAAATTCGTCGACTGAATACGAAATTCTAAAAATATAATATTAGAAAAAAAATTAACATAATGAAAATAACACGGTATTTGTCTTTCCGTGTTTTTAAATGATGGCAACGTTTAATGGAGAAAACCGAAATTTTTTTCTAAACATCCAAGACAGTGGATTTGTTTTTTTTCTAAACACATCAGTGTCCAATGAAAAAAAGAGCAATGGAAACTACTTATTCTGAGACGTTGGAAGAAATTATTTTTATCCATTTAAAAAATATATAAAAAATTATAAATGTATTATTTACTGCACACTATTTTATTAAAATCTACTAAGATCAGTTTTGCGATTAAAGTAAGAAATTATTTGAGGAGTGCCTCAAACTTTGGCGCTAAGACAACGTGTACTGGTGTGTAAAAATAGCTTTTCCGTCAAAATATTTCAAATCAGATAGTTTATTATTATTATTATTATTACATAATTCAAATAACTGATAATATAAGTGATACAAACATACATATTAATCCATGAATAAAATGTTTAACAAATACGCCGACGTTTACACAAATTTTCACTTTTTACGCTATTGACTAAAAGTATTAGTACTTGACCACATCGTAAAATTACGAAAACTAGAACAACAAAACGAAAAAAAAACACTATTTATACGAGATGCGAATAAGAAAGCCAGTTTTTTTAAAGACACTTATCTGTCAATTTCTATTTGTTTATGTGTACTTATATTCCATATTTTCTTTTTTAATCATCAAATATCATACTGGCAATACTAAGCAAGTTCTAGGCAATAAAGTAATATAACATTACTCTTTTCGATTTCGTCGTGAAATTTGTGGTATTTCGCTAAATATTTCGAGATGTTATTTAGTTTCCAGAAGTTGAGATATTACTCTTGCCAAGATTTTAAATAGTTTCTATATTTTTCCTAACAAATGTGCAAGTTATTTCGGTAATTTAAAATGTTAGTCTATAAACTTAATTCAAAGGTATTATTTACTTTTAGGAGACTATTTCATAAATGTAGAACTGATGATTATTCATTTAGTTTAAATTGTTATTTTAATATGATAACAAAATTAACATGTGATTGAGATGCCCTCTATCGTGTAATGTGTGTACTTGTCAAATATATAACTTGTCACTTGTCGAATATATAACTTGAAAAAAGTTATTATTACAAACCAGACAAACGTTTCAACGGTTCTGGGAACGTAAACATCGTTACATTTGTGCACAGTATGGAGTGCGATATTGAAATTACGATTGTATTATGTATACTAGATTTGACGACCATCTTGATTTCCATGAGTCAATTGATTAGGAATGGTAACAGTGTGATCATCAAAGAAAATGTTTACTTTATTTATAATTCACGGAATGAACTCGTTAGCTAGGCAGAATTAGTTGCCGGTGTGTATAAGTTAAATACGTTGCCGACAGAACAGATATTAGCAGCAACTGTAATATTACCGTGTGAGACTTGGCACAGACGCATGAAATATATAAAAAGTAGCAGCCTAGGTAAAATGAAGATTAGAGCTGTAGAAGGAATTTCATGCATAGAAGTATCAAACGTAGATAAATTATCGCACATAATTTGTTGTGAAGGCAAAGAAGCCAGATTGCAATTTTAGCAGAGTTTATCCAAGACAGTGGATTTATTGAAATTGATTAACGCAGATGTGGGAGATTCTATGGAGAATTTGTCGATTAGAAGATCTAAGTGCTATACTTTGTTTGTGTTATACTATAGTATAGTATTTTAAGAGTCCCAATGCATGGTCGGAAAACATAAAAACCAAAAATTTTAAATTCTAAGGTGGCGAGTTCTGTAGTCTAGAATTTGAGAATTACTTAAAGAAGTAAGGGATAGATTACCAAAGAACTAATGTTTACACGCCTAAACAGGACGGTATATACGAGAGGATGAAAAGGTCTATAATTAAAAAGGTCAGATATTTGATCTTCTATGAGAGTACACAAGGAATACTGGGCAGAGGCCGTCAATAATTTGGAGTACATGAAAAATAGATATGTTATTGCTGGATTAAAAAGTAAGAGTTCACACGAAGTCTGGACAAGGCAAAACCCTAAGTTAAGCTATTTGCGTATATTTGAAAGTACAGTCATGTTATATGTTCCAAAGGTAAAACAATTGAAATTGAACAAAAAGGCTAAGAAGTTCATTAGAGTGAGTATAAACAAATATAGGGTATATGGCTTACCTATGGTAGTTAAGCCATATCAACTTCTTAGCCTTTTTATTCAATTTCAATTGGTTTCCCTTTGGAACATATAATATGACTGTACTTTCAAATATACAAAATTGGTTGTGTGATAACCAGCAGGAACATTGCCATCGTGGAAACTTCAGACAAGAACGTGGCTTTAGTAACTTATGTATTGCAAAGTGTGAAATGCTGTTTATGCTTTAAATGATCAAAGCGTATAATAATGAGAAATATGACCACGTCTCAATTAAGCAAATTTGCTTCTTGTAAAAATTAAAAAAATAGATTTTCAGGATGTATCAATTTTATTTTTAGGTCAAAACTTGAAACAACTCAGTTGTGTATTGCCACCTTACAAATATACCCTTAATCATGTCCTTTGACAAATAGGTTAAATATAATGGTACACAAAATTTTTGGTCAATACCGGATATTGGTTGAAATATTATATATTTGAATAACGGAACAACTCAAATCGCTGAAGCCCTATAACTCTTCTATTTTCACATCATACCACTGCCAATTGGCGGACGATTAAAAGAAATCGTTTATTGCATCTAGTCACGTTTAATTACTATTTAGGAAACCCATGAATTACGGAGTGTTTGGGTATCGCTGCAAATACAAGTATTTCTTATATTTCAAACAAAACATAGGTACTATTGAAGCTAGTATACCTTCATGTAGTATTGAATATTTATCTTTAACATTAAGACAAAGAAACTCTTTCGCTGTGATATTAATTATATATGCGTTGACTTCATAAATAACGAAAAAAAATTGGTGCTGGAAGGTACATTTTATAGGTGAGTTTATCACCTTTAATAAATACAGACGATTGTAATTATTTGGAAGCAAGTTATTTTGACCATTTGATTGCCAATTATATCCATAATTTAACTGAGTAACACATACATAAATATCTTGTTTCGTTAGCAGTTTGTTGTGCTTATTTATTTTTAAAATATTTTTAAAGCGTATTTCCTACAGGATATAAATTACTAGCCTCATTCAGAATGACTCATTAAAATTATTTAGGAATAAAAGCTTAATAAGCTGTGTGGTAAAATTTCCTATGATATTAGGTTTTTCTTGGCGCGTAGGTTATTTTCAAAAATGATGAATGTTGAATATATTTGGCGTTAATTTTGTAGAAATGCATTATTCCCAATTAAATCAAACTACGAGATGTAGTGTAATTTCTACTTTCTTTAAGTTCTTTACCACGACCTAGGTTTCGTTGTTAATTACTATTTAACCAATCCATGAAATATGCACAAATGGCGTAACAATTATACTCAAATGGCTTAACAACGAAACCTAGTCGTGGTAAAGAACTTAAAGAAAGTAGAAATAATACTACATCACGTAGTTTCATTTAATTGGGAAAAATGATGAAATTGAAACATAATATTTAATATTTTTAAAAAGAGCTCTCATTTATTAAAAAAATATTTAAGAGTGCAAAAATAGCTATTAATATGCATCTCGGCAACTACGTCAAAATATTGGATATGGGAAAGATGCAAAAAAAAATAAAATGTTAAAACAAAAATTTCCAAAAAAAAGATAGAAAGCATTATATTAATACATAGTAGAGAATTACAATATTGCGAGAATTAGTATAGGACCACGAAGCTACCAGTGTTGAAGGTTTGACTGTTACAAGAAGTTGGGCTACATCGGAAATTTTTAGCCCTACTTTTGAATATATTTGTCAAGAATGAGTTACATTATCCCGTTGACTATAGAAGTCGTCAATATAGTAAATTAATTTCAAGTAAAGTAAATTAATTACAACTACAATCACAACTCATGAACCGAAAGTAAAATTTTTATTCCAAGTTTTCCACAGTTACTAGTTTCATAAATGTTGCAAAATATAGTCCTGATAATTTCACCAACGATTTTATTAGACCTGATCTTGATACCAAAAATAGCATACATGATATATGACCGCTTATTGATATTTTGTAATATGCAGCCATATTTCGTATCACAATGGAAAGTGTTTAACGTAATTTTCAAATAAAATTTAACAACATAATATTACAACTCACTACCCATTATACTATACTTAAACGAAAGAGATTCTTAGAACCGCTAAGACTTTAACTTACTTAATGTAGTTCAGCTGAATATCTTTTCATTTGAAATGTTCAACTAGAAATAAATTATAGGTAGTAAATTACTAGAAATTATAAATAATAACTAGAAAAGAAATATATTTTTTGTTGGATAGAAAAATATCTGCCTTTACGATATAAATAGGTCAGTCCTTAAATTTTAGCAAACGACGCTAAAAGTCGCATTATTAATTTCTCTGACCTATCCAATACTTATCGTTAGGGCAATCTCAAGATTTTTAGTTTGAATACTACATATGTTTCTAGACGATGTTTGCTCTACACGTTTAAAGTGAAAGCTTAAGATCTAACCATCTTATGATGGTGTCAAAAAAAGATATTTCTGATATTTTACAAAATTGCTTGTAAAACATCAGAAATTTCTCTTCAAATAACCAAGTTATTAAATAGCTGTCATTACATAAACAGCTGAAAATTATACAACCAACTATCAAACATTTGAATACGTTAAATAAATACCGTCTACTTTTATGTTTATAAAATGTTTCATAAAATACGATTATGCGGTTTCAAAAATATCGAATTACGTTTATTGATAATTACATAAATGATTTTTAACATTTACACAACTTCTAAGGGAAACATAGAAATTAATTAGAATCATGGGAAGTCAATTTCTGGATTCTTAACAACAAAAAAAAAAAAATATATATATATATATATATATATATATATATATATACATATATACATATATATATTAAATTAAACTACGTATCTGCAAAACCTCGAAATTTTGACATTTACAATAAGGTAAATGTCAAAATTTCGGGGTTTTGCAGAGAACAGTAAAATAGTGAAACTTTTTAGCATTATCTTTAAAACTACCTTAGAAAAAATTGTAGAATAACTAGGTTTAAAATCCTTATAAAAACTTTTTCAATTATTATCTAATGCAATACCTTGTTCTCATCAGTAAGGTTTAAAGGCCTACATGTAACAATCTGATATAAAACAAAAAAGGAGACCTTTTAAATTCCCTTAATAGTGTTCCGTGTGTACCATTAAATGCTTCCACCCAACAGGGTTTAAGTGTACCCCTATGCAATAAGCTATTTAGGAAAATCATTTTTTCAAAAAAGCTTTTCGCGAACGTTCTAAATGCCATAAAGTTTGATGCACTCTCGACCGAGCCACTGTGACTAAAGAAACCACGTTGTAAGAAACCGCGCTACTCTACTATCTGATACACGCTCTCCAGTAAAACTATATGAGCATCATTATGCTCACCATACTAATTAAACACAACTACTTCATATCTAGCATTTTGTAATCACAAACACAAACCGGCATATTTTACGGCAAACCTATGTACTTGCAAAGAAGGCGCTTTGTTCTGTAAAAAATGCGATGAAATACAATTAGGACCTAGTTAGGTTTCCTTGACCCACTGGGAAAAATTCAGGAAGAATAACTTAGTGGTCTAGTTCTAAAAACTCAGCAACCACCACCTACAAGTAACTTGCCAGCAGTCCCAATCACAAAAATGCATATCTTCTTTGTAAAAAGGTTCCATCCACTAGGAACTCAAAGTGCGCTAGGAACTCGAAGTTTGCCACACGTTTCACGATCACGAGATAGGCAGACAAGTAACCTGCCAAAACCAGTATTATATTTTTCCACGCGATATGGGGAATGAAAGAAATTTTTTTACTTTATTTTCCTGCCTTAAGGCTCGTACAGGTTGGCAAATTGCACAACTAACGCACATAAATTGAGGTAAGAGCGGGAACAGTATCTGCGCTGCTCGAATCCTGTTCTCGCTACTACCTCAGTTTAATATGATTAGTAGTGAAGGAAGGACGCATTTTTCATAATGATAGAATGGAACGAGGAAACCAATTTACGTTTAATGGACAGTTATAAAACATTCCATTATGTCCATAAAGATGGCATTTTCAGCAAACGCGAATTAATAATTTAAGCATTTATTTTAGCATATAACCCAGGGTTAACTGCACGCGCGCTGTTTCCGAAACTGTTCCTTTTTATCTTTATGTTTCTCGAGTTGCACAAGCAGAACGTGAAATTAACGTATGTAGTTTGCGAGCTTGAATAACGTGTAGAGGTAAGAAAAGGGTAATATACACTTTCGTTGCACAATTCGCCATTGTGTACAAACCATAAAATTTCCATGTAAAAATATTTTAAGGTGAATTTTTTATGAGAACGAACCCAAAGCGAGTAAGCGTTTTTGCTTCGATCTGTAAAATATGAGGCATATATTGATATTGTGGGTATGCGGTAAGTTGCGTACTGCACTTGTGTAATATGAGAATAGAATAAAATTAAGACTTTTTACTGATTTTGTTAAACATTTTGATGTTAAGTTTCGCTTGATTAGTCTAAAATATTACCATCACTATGTCAATTTAAAGTTGCAAAAACATTTTGTCATTATTGTTTTTTAAGTTCTAATTTAACTATAAAAAAGTGCTTTTGATAAAGTGGATATAAAATTACATTAAAATTACCTGATGGAAGTCTCTAATATATGAAGTCAATAAAGCCTGTAAGATACACGTTCAGTGCTTGTTATTAATTCAGTCAATGTTATCGATACATAATTGGCCAAGTTTAAACATCGGCATTAAATTGAAAGTACATTTTACTTTAAGCTTCGCCTTCGTCGTCGACTTTGGCTCCGAGTTAGCATTCGCTTAAAGATTCGCGTTCGTCTTCGCGATCGGGTTAGCCTTCGTGTTCCCTTCGCCCTCCCCTTCGTCCTTCCCTTCCCCTTCTTCCCTTCGCCTTTGCTTTCACCATCCCCTTCCCCCTCACACTTCCTTTCTCCCTACCTTCCTCAATTCTTTCACCGCCCTTCATTGTGGCATTAATATCTGAAATATTTGCATATTTATTGCACATATTTAACCGGTACATATTGTTGATCAGGTGTCCAAACTGAATGTCGAATATGTATTCATAATTATTGTTAACGCACATAAATTTCTAAGTATACCCACTGAGCTTTTTAAGCCGAAGTCGTCGAAAACATGTGCTAAATGGTTCCAAACTTCCTTTGCAATTTGTCCTTCTTACGCATGTACGTAATTTCCTGAATTGGTTAATAAGATTATTTTCAATCTACCATTTAAATCTTCTTTCAAATTATGGTGTCGGCATTTTCCACACAGTTCCACAATTCCTCATCTTGGCGATAATTTTTTACGGCCCATCTCCACGTGGAACAATTTTCATTTCCAGTGTACTTTACAATTAATGAAAAAGAATGGTATGAAGTAATTTTGCCATTTTGATTTTTTGTAGACCTTAGTAATCTGACAAATGCATGCACCGATTATATTCATATCAAATTTATAAATCAGTAATTTTAATCAAAGAACATGTTGAGACCTATATTTACTGCACCCATTGTCTGTTAAATTATATTCTATTCATGAAAGAAACATGGGTGATTCGTTATGTATGTTTCAGTAAGGATCCCAAACAAATAACTGCAGCAATTGTTATAACCAAAAAGAAAAGAAAAAGAAGTAGGACTACCAAGTCATAAGTTTTCACCTAGTGATGGAGTCTTATATAACAAATAAATTAATAAAGAAAAGAATTGAAAGCCACATTGTGATAAGCAATACATAATCAGTCCATAATTGGTCTACGACAAAATTCCGTTCATAAATTTCAAAATGTCAAGTTTATTAGTGTTGAAAAAAAAACCAAATTTCTAATTTGAATATGTGTAAATTAAAAAAAATAAAATACTTAATAAATGGAAGAATGGAAAAAGTATGTCTCATTCACAAACATGTATTTTTTTAAACTTAACTCTAAACCCTCTTTATTTCAATTGTGCATTACCTAAAACACTATTATGGCACCCGCGTAGCTGCTAAAACTGTAATAAAACTGTGTGTGTATGAAAAACCACACGTTTGAATGAAAATTTTTATGTCATTATAATGTAAATAATTTATTTACTGATATCTTAAATGTACGTACCCACCATGTACCCCTTTCGCTGATACATTCACAAGCTCTTGTGATCTGTTAACTGAACTCTTGACACTATTCTATTTTTACAAATTTTGAATAAAACCTAATCATGTTTTAACATTCTGCTGGCAAGTTTCTATTGGCTTATTAATATTTAGGGAAGTTGAATATGTTTTTTATTTACTATATTTTTCAGTATTTAAAAGCATACCTTTATTGATAGTCTAAATGTATTTTTCTTATATGCTACATTGATGAAAGTTCCTTCCATGACATATTCATGAAACAAGGATTTACATAAAAATATTGCTTTACGGTCATCATATTTTAAATCTTATAAAAATTCAATGATTTTTACTATACGCAATAATAATGTTTATTTAAGACAATAATTTAAAAAATAAATAGAAGTAATTTTTATGAAAATTTTCATAATCGATTCTACTCAATAGATACCTATAGAGATTCTGTTGAGCTGTTATTAATGGCCGGCATTACTACCGGGTACTACTTTGCAAAAACGGTAATAAACATGACTTCATTTTACGCGTCAAAAATCTGAGTGTAAATGAAATTCTCGTGCAGTACACGTGGAAGATTTCAAGTTTTCGAGCAAAATCAGTGGAAAAAAATTATTATAAGTTCATCTTTAACAACTGTCTGTATTTCGCGATAAATAATAACACTAGATCTTATTTTATTAGTAAAGGAACAAGAAGAGTGTGCATTAAATATATCTGAACAACATTAGATTTTGCATTACATTTTTACAGTTCATTTATTGATTTGAGCATTGCATTTTGAAGGCCGCATGTAATTATTTATAATTTGTGTATTCATATTGACGAAATGAGGTCTGTTTTTCCCGTTAAGGCAAATTAAAAAATCATATTGAAATTTTGTTTTGCTTGTGAACTGAAATCGTGTCATAGTATTTCTATCGGCGATCAAGGTAGTAAGACTTTATTTCAAAGAGATTATTTTTGTTTAAATATAATTTTTATGTAGCTGTATATCTTAAGTTCCAATCTAACATAATTCTAATGTTTCGTTTAGTGAAAATATTAAACACTATGAAATATAAAGAGGTAAAAATGTATATTACTTAAATTTTAGTTTTCTTTTTGACACATGTCAATTGATTCCGGAAACGACGATAAAGAAAAAATATTATTCGAATTCTGACCTAATACTTTTTTTGAACCTTTTATTTCTTTCTCTTACTAAACGTTTCTTGACTTTTTTACACTTTTTTATCTCAAATAAGACTCTCTGCCATACTAATTTTAATCGAACTTCGTAGTATCTTAATATTTCGATCTTATCTTAATATTTTGAATTTCGTAGTATCTTAATATTTTTAAGACAGAATACCCCATGACAGACAGAATTAATTTCACGTCATGGGAAGAAATATGTTTTCCTCCCTATCTCTAATCTGACAACGAATTAAAGAATATATATATATATATATATATATATATATATATATATATATATATATATATATATGTATATATATATACTTATATATTTATATATAAATACATATATAGACATACATATCACATATATTAGAATTTCCAAATAAACTTGACCAACACCTCCGCATAAATAATATTAATGCATTTTTTTCATATTTAACATGCTTATAGCGCCTTATATTCACATTCTAAAACAATTCTTGATTATTTATTTCAACATTGAGTTTTTTCCTTTAGGAATTATGCCATTTCTCGAATTAAAAAGTAATTCAAATGTTAATTCAAATTACTGAAATTGATCTGAATGAAATTTTACAAAATCTTTCTGGTGAGATTTATTAAAAACATCGAAATATATTTGTCATGATATTAACAAGCCACGCCGCTACGAATAACCTTTGTATTTGTTCAGTCACACAAACTATAGGCATGGTAAATTCGTTAATAATTAATTTCTTGCTTATAAGTAACAAATAAAGTTACAAATACATTTTTACATAATAGTAACATGAATGTTTGCGATAAACAACGTCTACTGATAATTTGGCGCACATAAACAGGACTTCCTGTTATATGTCATACAGCCATGCAAGGCCATTCAGCGTCTTGCCATTTCAATGAAATACAGTAAACGAATCGACCGAAGCCTCCCGTTCTACATGCGCATTCAATCGAAATCTATCCCGTAGTTAGTGTAATAGATGTAAGCCAACAGTCAGCTCATTAATCAACTTGGAAACAACGCACTGTTTTCCGTCTCGAAACGAAAGCAATGAGAGTGCGATACTAAAAGCAATATTTTTTTCAACTAACAACGTTAAGTTTGTTGGACTCTCGAAAAATTATTCAAAGACTGAAACATCACTTTTCGAAGGCTTTGCATAAATAAGACCGACTTCGCTTATTTAGTATGATACGGCATAATTGTTTCCGGTTTTCAAAAAAATGTTATTTTATCGGAACATTTGTTACGTGTTCAAATTCTAAAATTTTCTTTATTATTTTATTAGTTACTTCCGCTAATCTCATACTAAAGTAGTTAGATTTATTACGATGGAATAATAATTACTTCATTTTCATATACGTTACATCTTTTATCGCTGATGCCGATTAAAAGTACCTCACTCGTATTCACTGATAATTATAATAATCGTCTTTTAGCGAATCTTGAATTCAGTTAAATTATGTGAAGGTATTATGCTCTTATTATGGTGGTGGTTACCTCACGTATATTTCATATAGGTACTGGCAGTCAATACAGTAATAGCCGCATCTTAAAATAATTTCTAAATGACCGATGAAAATCATTTCGATTTCTGACGGATTCCGAATACCTATTAATAAATTACTTAACAAATGTAATTTTTTTCATTACAGTAACAAAAATAAGCTTCAATCTGTTTACAAGAGAAAAGATTGTTTTTTGTCTGTGTCCATTAAATTTTATAAAATTATTTTCTTAATAGTATTTTATTTATCTAATTTTATAGTGTTTTTTTTAATAAATGTAATGTGCAAAATTTCTATGTTCGCTTTTCAAAAAAAAGGAATAAATTTTAAAAATCCCGAAAGACTCTTAAAAAAGTCCTGAATGTTTAGACATAAATTCACGATATTTAGATATAAATTAACGATAATTGATGAATTTTGACAAAAATTACAATCTCTTGCATTGAAACGTTCAAAACATCTAAAATATTAAAAATATTAAACCATTTTATAATCGTAATACAAGTTCATAATTTCTAAAATAATATTATTATCAAAATGCTTTTTTTTCTTAAATGTGAGTAAAAAAGTTTTTTCTTTTATTATTTTTATTATACCATGGAGTTAATAGTCAGCGCGTTAAAAAGTCCGCTTTCCCTGTGGACATTTTACAAAAAAAGCAATAATATATAATAACGCTCAACGTAACAAAATAAAAATGTAATACAATGAAGTTCGTTATAAAAGCGCGATCAAATTTTTTTAACAAAAGTTCCCTGAAAATATTATGTACAGAATGAAAGCAATTAAAATTATATAAAATCCGTATCCAAAATAACACTTACTAAGTTCGTCGTAGTCAGGACATGCCTGAAGTAAGTTCCAATTTAATTTTAATTTCGATGTTGGCAAATTTTTCCATTACTAAAATTAACGAAGAATGGACTACGTCACGCATATCAGTTCAAAATTTAATATTTCACTTAAATCAATGTAATTTTAAAAGGGCAACATCAACTACTCTGCATGCGTGCCTACAACCAAGGCAAAGTAGTCTTTCAGCGCAGTAGCAATGTTAATTTTATAATTATTTCATTCACAATTCAATAAAACTACGTGATGTAGTATTATTTCTACTTTATTTAAATTCTTTGCCACGACCTAGGTTTAGTTTTATTACATCTTCAGGTGGACAATTAGCAGATTCAAGAGGAATCTTCATTTAATTGTGAACAATGAATTTCTACAAAATTAACACTAAATATATATAATTATTTGTTTCCAACTTCCACTGAATTTTGTTTCAAAACAAAGCAAAATTTGTAAACAGTTTTAATTTTAACAATAAGCAGCATCTTCTTATCTCCCTAATACGTTCAGTATAGCTACAATGCACTGATTTGCAATAACCAATGCCATGAAAGGAAATATAGTGGAATACAAAAGAAAGTTACCTGAAAGTGAATGAACCAGCAATGAGTTTAGTAATATTTGCAACCACGGAATGAAGATCCGGAAATCATACTATATCTATGAAGCTGGCCTGCGTGTGGGTGCTTGTTTAGTTAATTATATTTCAATACTTGTTTAACCAAGTTTTTTCTTCAATGATCTGTATTAAACCACGGAATAAACAGTTAGCGAATTAAAACAGTCCGCGAAAGTATAATGTTAAACGAAACAGTATAATGTTAAACGAAAAGTATAATGTTAAAGAAATCAAATCGTCGAGATATGGTCCTACTAACATTATATATAAAATATAATGTATTCTTCTTGTCAATTTTGTGGAAAATTTTATAATGAAACCATTTTTAGTACATTTGTCCATAAAGGAGAAATTTAATTCTCTAACATGACATGGATTTCAGACAAATGAGAATTTTAATTACATGTAAATATCAAGTTCTCGTAAAAATCTCACATGCAGTTTTAAGTCCATCGATGTGTGTTTTGATTCTAAATAATCTCTTGTTTTCAGGATTCCGCAGCCGAATGCCTAAAAAGTCTTTAGCCGAATGCCTAAAAAGTCGCACTTGTAATTTGGATACGTTCGTCTGTTCGTTCGTAAATCACGGTACCGGATCTCCGTCGAATGGCAGGAAAAGGTCTTTTAACACACCATAGAAAATATCTAGGTATATTATTACATGGCCTTTCATTCACGAAATATAATGTCACTAATATTTTACACCCTTGTTTCTATTAATTTTTGATACCTAATATCGGTAACAGGTCTGCAAAACCTGTTTAAGTCCTTCCAAATAGCTTCATATTTCCTGTCCTTGATAGTAATATTCTTCCCGCGCGTCATTCGTTTCTGTCTTCATTCGCTATTTCTGATCCATCACGTGCTACAATTTTCCTTCCTTTATTTTATGTAATAAAATATTTGATTAGTTATTCATATTTGAATTATTTACAGTTTTATTTTCAAAATTTTGAAAGATATTTTTTAATATTATTATAAATTTTTTTATGTAACAAATTACTCTCGATGTTGACATTATTACTTATATTTATTGCATTATGACTGGCTGTACGAGATTGAAACACGATAAAGAGGAAATGGAAACTTACGAATGCGCTAGAGATGATCTTCTAAAGAACTGAACAGATTATTAAAATTATTTCACGGTTAAAAAGATAATACCCTTCTGATATGGAGAATATATTATATGATTTATTTCATTCATATAATATATTCCATTCTAATTCATATAATATATTGATATGGAGAATATATTATATGAATCATTTATATTAATCTAGCAAGTCAAACTAAAAATCGAGGTACTCATAAACTGACCATGTGTCTTAGTGTTTTTAATGCCATGTTATATAATAGTTAGTTTCTCTACAATAGTTAGTTTCTCACGTTGCTAGCAAAAATTGCATGGGTAATTAAATACTTGAAAAATATTGTTCATTACATGATCAAAGTGTGGCACATATTTGAAACTGTGCAACAATTTTTACTCAAGCGCCTACTTTGCTTTACTAATATAGTATAGTTCTCACGACCATATCGATAGTTCGAACAAAGATGAGAGAATATTCTAGCAATTCCTCGTATGGTATTTTCATTGAAATTAATTAGACGTCTATCTGAATGAAAATTACTTCGCTTCCGAGATGTAAATTTGTTCCCTTCTCCTCTTATTTCACAAAGCAAATATCAACTTTTCAACATGAAAACTAGCAGATTCAGCTTCGAATTACTTTATATTGAATATATTATGATGAAGTAATATTTGTTTTCAAAAACGAAAGGACTGAGTTTCCTCGTTTTATTGATATTTTATGTATATATGTAAAATAACAGTATGGAAAGTTTGTTTCAATTTCCGATTGATTGAGTCAAATAGAAAATAATGAAACCGCATTTTCATTTATTGACATTGTGTTTATGCCAGAAAATTTAAAAGCGATATTTAAAATTAGTTAAAATAATTAGTGAAAGGGAAACAAATTCAAGATTCCTTCAATTGTTATCGATAAAAAATTTATTTCAATTACAATGATATTGTAGACAACATGAGAAACTAAGAAAGGGTACAAACAGTAATATCATTTTTAATAATTACGGATAGTCTGTTGTTAATCATTGTTATTAAAAAAACATATTTTTCGTATTTAAAGCAGCAACAAAAATAATGTTCACATCCCTGTTTAGAACTTCTTAAAATTATGTCCATAACACCATAAGCATTATGTTTGAAACAAAATAAAGATAATCAGTACAATTTATTACTATTTCATTTAACAAAAGAAGAAAAGAAATGATTTATTTAACTACCTTTTGTACACAAAACTTCCAAAATGTTATACATCTCAAGTATGAAATATTGAGATATAAAATTGAGGTATATACCTCAAGTATGAAATAAAGTTACCGAGATCAATTTTAAATGATATCGCGGACACTGCAACATTATACTTGCACACATAATATTTTACACATAAATAAATAATTGTAATTATTTTATTAAAATGTTAGCAAAAATTATCTCGGTAATGAAATGTTAAAATTGACTTTCAAATATTAGATAGTTTTTAGGAATCCCCAAAAGGAAAAATGGGATCTTTATAAAATTACTTCCGTATTTGTCTTCACAGTCCAGTCCGTTAGAAACCACCTGACGTAGAAACTTCAAATACCGCATAGTAATAGATTTTATTAAACTGCCAATTTTGCAGTAGCTCACACTTTACAACATTTTGATAATATTTTTAAAGTGGTCAAATAAAGCGCTGGAAAGGTTTTTTTATCTTTTTTTAGAACTTCCAGGAGGATATCTTCCGAGGCATAAATTAAAATGGAAAAAGTGCATTCGCAGCGGGAACAAATCATAAAAATAGTGAAAAACTAGCTTTAAAGAATCTTATGAGAAGCTTATAGGAAACTACACTTGTGATTCGACATTTCATAGTTTTTTTAGATATTCACCATATCAGAAATCAAATCTAGTATTTGTGTATAATTATATAGAAAACTATTTGTATCTACGACTTCGTTTGCGTGTAATTAGGGAAAAAAATTGTTTTTTTTTCTCCCTTACATGTTGCGCCTCGGGTTCTGGGTACTATTAGTATACCAGATTTCATCAAAAGACATCTAATAGATTTTTCGTGATACCCGTACAAATTAATATACAGACAGATATTTCAATTCTAAAAAAAGTTTTTTGGTTTATAATATTCTATACACTAAATCAATGACTTATTTAAAAATATTTTTAATTTTCAGCATTCACTGTCTTACGATATTTTATATGTCTAAATTATAAGTTGCTAAGTATGTAAGGGACACTCATAATATACGTTCAGTCGTACTTAAGAGATTCTCTATTAGGTATTCCACAAACACGGACTAAGTACGTACCAGAACAAATGTTGATTCCGTAGTAACTTGAAATAGTAGTTGTAGTATCTTGAAAATATTGACGCAAGTTAACGAAATTACACCAGCATGGCAACAGAAGTGTCACTTCAATAATTAGGGGTTAATATTGTTTTTTTTAGTTATGTGGTACCCACTACAAATAAGACCCGGGTAGGAGACAGAAACACGTCTAAAGTGTGCAGTTCAACTCGTTATATAGCGTGAAGGGTTAGTCCAATCAATTTATATAATAGAACAATATACAATATTATGTAATTATAGCAAACTAGCCGAATGTCGCTCATCAGTGTTGCTGATGAGCGACATTCGGCTTTGAGTCGCTGAAAGATGAGAGCGATGATGAGCCACATTGTTATGAGTTACGCCGCTTTGATCTTCAGAATTTGCGTTTTATCATTTTTATTAAACGCGCTGCAAAACTATAAATTTTATTTATCGTATTGTAATTTATACATTACACTTTTATATATAATAATTATGAACCTTCTTTTTAAACAATCAATACACAAAGTTTTATTTTGAAAAATTAACATTTTACAACAAATTGTCTTAAGGCTAATAAGGTCCTTTAAATTTAAAGTTAGAACTTATTGGATTCTTGAAATGTTTAGGGTTTTTTGTTTTAAATATATGCCAGTATCGTATGTCAAGAAATTTGTAAATAAAAAACCAAAGCAGGGATCAAAGGTATGTCTATTTCCAATATAATTGTTATTATTAAACTGGCCAAAGGGAGCGATATTATTATATTCCGTTGGCGAAATTATTTAATTAATTAACAGATCGTGTCAGAAAATTACAGTTTGTTAAATCTTGTAAGACAATTTTTATTGAAAATTTCATTACAGCCGATTTTACAGTAAAACAGCTGGGATGCTCTGATGTATAGGACAAGCGAACATGACAAAATTTGAAGGGTTAGCTTTTGACATTTGACTACCGAACGAAACGAAAAATTAACTAAATTACATGTACGACAAATGTTCATAAATATGTATATTTAGACCAGATATTCTCTGTTTGTATATTATCAGGCTAAAATACCGCAGACTGAAGTCTCGCATAATTCATGAGAAAATTGTCTTTCTTCTAATAATTTACAAATTGAAAAATAAATTGAAATTAATTATATAAATTTTATTTTAATAATGAATTTAAACTTATTATTTCACTGAAATTTAATTACTTTGACAATTTATGGTCCTCGTAAAATTCGTCTTTTCAAACACTAGCTCAAGACTCGTTCAGTCTTATCCATCTATTTAAATATGCAAATATACTGACGATAAAATCCTGATAATAATCTTGAGGGGCAGTTGCAACTCACATCCATATATAATATATCCGTGGTCCCCATATGCCGTTTATATATACTTGAAACATTTTCAATTAAAACACTAAAGCCTGACCATGAAAAACGAGTTTAAGTAATCATTAATAAATAGTATATTAACTGAAAATATTTTTTAGATGCAGTTTATATAAAATATAAGAATGGTAGTATTGTTACCAAGACTTTATTACATGTGTAAATTTATCGATATGTGAGCTGCAATGGCCGCGGTTTGAATCATTCCACGGTTACGGTCGAGACAATTATAATCTGTCTACTGCGTACTTTTACATATATTTTAACATTAAATCACTGTTTATACAAAA
This sequence comes from Druceiella hillmani, assembly GCA_039881145.1. Classification (NCBI taxonomy): domain Eukaryota; kingdom Metazoa; phylum Arthropoda; class Insecta; order Lepidoptera; family Hepialidae; genus Druceiella; species Druceiella hillmani. The sequence continues at coordinate 46,042,739 of JAYKKI010000004.1, forward strand.
TAAGTATGTGATACTTACCTAGATACTTGTTTCCTTACATGGTCTCTCAAAATTTTTAATTTCTTCTATAAACCACGGTACATTTAAATGCACCTCAACGTGACGGTCGGGAAATTATTTAGCCCATCAACTTCACATTAGTGCAGATAACTTTAAAATTTAGATCCTACTTGTCTTGAAAATAAATACACATTTGCCCTAAAGACTGAGGGATTTTGCTGTATTTAAATGTAAAAAGTATATAAAAAGAAAATCTGATTTGTATTTATGAATTTTTAAGGAATGTGAAGGTCGGAATGAGTTACAAAAACTGACGAAATAAATTTTCATTAATGTAAATTACTAGTTATGTTGCAAGATCCACGTGAACTAATACAAGTATATTCTAATTATTTTAAGGCGCTGAGCGATAATCGCACCAACCATACAAAAATAGTCGACTAAATTAGATAAACTAAAACTTAAATAAAATAACAATTTTAGGGTAAAATAATGGTAAATTACCAAAAACAAGATTAAATGTGTTCTTGAATATCCTCTACAGCAATGAAAAATATTTGCATACATTTAATGAAAATCGAATTTATATAATGGTAGCACTCATGAGATTATTTCCTTTCTTATCTTAATAGTTGACCGCAACATTAGTTTTGCTGTGGCTCCTACGCCCTCTACGGCACCTTTTTCATATCCATTTGCAAAGAAACTCCATTCAATTTCCAAATTCCAGTTAGACTGAAAATGGCAGACATTTGTTCAGGTGCATCTATTATTAAGTTGTGCAACACCCTGCCTGTAAATATGAAAACATTTTTAAAGGAAAGATATTTGGTATTTAAATCCTCTATAATTATTTAAATACACATACATTGCGTATTTATTATGAGATACCTCGCTACTGATTATTATATATGAATGATTTTCTTCCCCTTTGTTTCCTCTAGCGCATTCTATGAATATAGTAGCCTGAGGGTGCCACCAACGGGCACAATGAATCTCGTCTTGAGCTGACGATGTTTCCGTTTTTTATTGTCTGGAAATGTTTGGCCTGCTGATCATTAACCAACACATGGTGTTTGGTATGAACCTTTGTTAGGAGTTATTTTAACGTATCAGAGTTGGTTGCAACAGATTGCTGTATATCCGATTTCGACCATTGTTTCTTGATGACTCTAAATTCCGTAATTCCGCTTCTTTCAGGAAATTAAAGTTGGCATGATGGAAGCAAACTCATACATTGTCCGGCATCTCATTCATAGACTTGACGTGTGGTGGCCGGACCTGAAAAAAATAGTTTTACCTACTTTAATAACTGGGTGTTCCTCTTTAAATAGCTGGTAAGCTTCAGCTACGGACATGACCATGTGCCGTTTTGCTACATGGATGGACTTGTTAGTAATTCAGCGAAATTACATATTTCCTTCCAGATGTAGCCAGGTTCAAAACATGACTTTCCTTTTTTATGTCTTTATCAGTTACAATATCAGATCTACTTTTCTTAACTTTTTGAGATGCTTCATGATATCCTTTACTAACCTCATAATATAAAGGATGTTCTATTAATATAAAGGACTAACTTTATCTCTAAAATAACAGCCTGTTTTTTATTTGGCAGTTTTGGTATAGCTTTTATGGTTCTCGTGACAGTTTTGCGCAGGGTTCTTCTACATTTATATGTACCGAAAGGTGATGTAATATGTGGATATTTCCTGCCTTTTTCTTTTCTCTGTAATCTCTTTTTTTCATTTCTTCTTTTTTTCTTTTACTCTAGAACGTTGCATTTTTTGAGATCTTCAAGGATTTTGATTTTAATTTTTTGCCTCCTCTTACGACTGCAGCCTTTTTTTTGCACTACGTGACTCCATTTATCTGGGTCTTGCTTCATTTTCTCCCTCGATTTACGTTTCCTTTCTGCCGGGTTCATGTCCTATAAAAAGTATTATCTGGCAATATTATATGCATCAAAGTCACAAGCAGGCAAACACAAAAATTTAACTAATATCACAATTGTAAACATGCAATAAGTTTGATAGTAATAAGATGAAAGCAAGGTATAGCTATTACAGTGTTTGAGGATGTGTCTGTGACGGTCGGGCAAAACTTTAGAAATCAGCAAAAATTTTAAATTACTCACAGTTCACAGTTCACATTTCAGAAAAGCAGCAAAATGTATGCAGTTTAGATGGTTTTTTGCATGTCAAATACTTAACTAATGATAAGTCTCATGTTTTAATGTTAGAACAAAATAATATCTCTTTTCTCGTGACGATTGGGACACAAAATACATGCTATTTTAAGGCGCAGTAAATTATAAAGTGGTCTACCTTTTCACAATGTCGTTTCTTCAAAGCAAAGGTAAATAAATTACGTAATTTAAAATTAAACAGATCACTAAAAGATGTAATAAAATGAACGCTAGCAGTGTTTCCAACTTACAAAGAAAATACTACCACTTAGTGCCGAGAGGCAGTCAGTGTTGCATTGTAACAAAAATAAAATCTAAGGGTTTAAAAAAAAGTTTTTGTACCACGGATAAATATAGTTCATTTACTACTCACTTAGCATCTAAAATAAGACGTAAGGTCAAATATGTTTTAGTACCGTAGTGTCAATTAAGGTCTTTATTTTAACATATGCCAAAAAAAATAATACCCAGTAGTTTTCCCATTCTAAAATAGGGTAAAAAAACACATATTATTAACACGATCCGTTGGGCTTACTTCCATTCGGCTAGTTTCATTTACGGATTTTCGTATTGTTAGATTGTAACCATATATATACTTGTTACAGGCAATCAACAGTTAATAAACCGTACGTAATATTTTCATATTTAATTTAAAAATCTATTAATAAACATTTTCTCGTGTACACTTTCATAATTATAAAATAAGAAATGTATCCAGAAGCCATCTCCTTTTTAATTAATTCATAAATTACACATGAGTGCTTCACCAAAAACCCCAATACTTTTAAGTCGGCTGTATTTTAGTAAATGATATAGTACTGTATTCGCAAGACATATCTAATTACATCCTAATATTATCAGTAAAAGGCTGAAGTGACTCCACATTCATTAAATAATTACTAGACAAAAAGGAAAATTACTCACTGTCTTGAAAAGAAGTGCTTCTTTCTTATTTGTATTTAAATTCGATGTATGCATTACTTTTTTTTATAATCATTTGGTTTAATTAATTTGTCATCATTTGGTGTAATTAATTTGTCATTTTTTTTAATCATATGTACATTTTGCTTTATGCTTACTTTTTTTCTAAAACTGTCTGTTCCGACATAAGTAACCTACAAAATTTAAAAAAAATTTTTCTCAACCTGTCTATATGTTAATTTGAGCGGATACGACGAAGCAAGATATAAGAGAAAAAATTGTTTTCCTAATTACAAGCGAACGAAGTCGTAAGCACATCTGTTACTTAAAAAACGTTTATTCTAATATTATTTCTATTGAGAAGGAAAAGAGGAAGCAGTTAAAGTTTTATGCTAGGCTAAATGTACTATACATATAATAACATTGTAACAGACTGAATTCAGTGCATGGAAAATATATCAAAACCAGAGAATTATTAGTGCACAGAATAACAATGGAAGCCATAACTTGTTTTTAGAATTGTTATCTGTCGATGTGCTAATTTGTCATTTAATCATGCAAGATCTACTAAAAATGTTATGCAGTAATATTTCATACCCTGGACCAAGATATAGGAAACAAACTATCTGAATTTTAAAGATTTGAAAGTAACTCTGCCTTATTGAATATCACGATATAATACTGCTGACACCATCTACATTTTTAATGACATTTTTGCTCATAGATATTGTCAAAATAAATAAAAAATAAAGTTAAAAAAGGATAAAAGTAATGATACTAATAATAATAGTAATAGAAGTTTTGACAGTTCAGTTGGATAAGCCGGTGTAATATGGTATAAGGATCAGCGCGTTGGCACTGTATGCGGAAGATTTAGGTACAATTTCCACCGACCGAGTAACTTTTTATTTGTATGGTTTAAATTAGTGATTATTACACAGATACTATTTTTAGATATAAAACTTTTTTTAACTTGGTTTTTGACATATAATATTATCAAAATAATAATATAGTTAACACCTCCTATAATCAGTATTTCTCAAATGTATGCTCATAGAAAACGAAGTCTTTGTATTGATTTTTCAAACCAAATTATGCAAAATACATTTAACTCATTATCAATATTTTAATCTATTATCAATATTTTTACGTATGACGGTTATTCTACATAATAGTTATTAGTAAATTTCACGTGAATGAAATTGCAGACACAAGTAGTAAGTTAATAAATAATAAAGGACATAAAAAATAAGTTTACTGGAAACCTCCCCGACTAATAATTTGATTTCTCCTAATACGAATATTAATTCAAGAATTAAAGAAAAATAAAGCCTAATCGATTTTAAATGAAAAAATGTACACTTGGTATTTAAAAATGAAGTTAACAAATAAGTACAAATTTTTTTTAAAAATGTACTTTTCAACACCTTGCTATATTGATCCTAAAAACTATTTCGATGTTTAATTTTTGAATGGTAACAATACTTCATCAAAAATGAAAAATAAAAATAAAAAAAAAATCAATTAACTTGAATACTTCCAGAAGAAAAATAACTTCCCAAAACGTGTAAGTAAAATAGGTCATTTAAACAATGAATACGTACAGGTTTATACATAGCCCGTGGACTAAACCTCGCCCTCGACTTGGCCAGGTGTGTTGCCCCCATGAAGGAACCTTGTGTTATTTATACAGGGCTATTAATTAGAGGGACGCAAGTATACGTTGCAAAAGCAAGATAAACAAGACACCTTTACACCCCCCTTTATGTGTTTGCAGCGCGTGAAAACTATTTCATATTTCATTAGCTTCTCCCCAATATTCTGATTAGACCGCTCATTTAGCAGAATATGTTCTTTGTAAAGATGTTATTTTACATTTTATGTCCACTTTCGTTACTGTCGCAACAATTTATAGAATATCGGTATCCTTGGATCGAATTGATTTCAAAGTATTGACAATATAATTTATCAAATAAAATATTATGGAAATTTATTAGCCTTATAAGTTATATAATTATCTCTCTATTCTATTAAGAACTGTATCCATTCGCCCATATTTTATTTTTTTAAGAACTTACATCATTTTGCAAATAACACTCGCACATTTATTTTTAAACTTTTATCCAATGCAATGGTGTATTGCGAAATTGTAGATAAACCCACACTTGTTGAATCTAAAATTATTAGTTCTTCCTGCTAAGTCTTTTCCAAATACCATTTGAGTGTCGCAAAAAAACGTAGTAAAGTTTTATTCCACAAGCCCTATTTCAACAAAAGTTTAATCATGATTGTACGGATACTGGCCATACACAGTAGATATCGCTCGATTGAGAACCGTCTTAATTTTGCACACGAATACGTGAATATGGAACTTTTTCCGCCACATGTATCACGAGCTATCACTTGATGACATCATCAAAGTGGATATAACATAATATCAATCCACGTATTCCTTTAAATATCCCCAGTAATTAGTAATCCTATAACGTCAGATTTGCGAATTTTAAAAACACCTAAACTCCTTACATTAGTAAGGAAGTCACATGAAAAAAATCTTGCATTACGCCAGAGAATCTGTGAATTGCAATTTAAACTAAGTTTTTATAGTACTCCAATATTTGAATACTATAAAAATATCGACTTGAAACAATATTTCATTTATTGATGTACAATCCGGTGAGTGTGGGTATTAACTTAACTGTGTAAGCATTTGATGATTTTCAGTGTTCTATGCCAAAATTTAAGAAACGTATCGTTTATACATATATTTACACATAATCATTTATTGTTAATTTCGAGGAGAGGTAAGAGCTATAGTGAAGAACGTAAGATTAAGCATTTTTCTACATTTTTAGCCAACCTAATATTTAATAAATATATTGCATTCAATACAAATACTCTTGATGTTTTTAAAATCTTCAATAAGATAAACATCTCTCTTCTTGTCAAAGAATATAATAAGCCCAATCTAATGCACCTTATCTATTATGTCATTTATTCCACTTATTGTTGAGTATAAATGAATAAAACAATAACGTTACTCGAAAGTATGATCGTCCCATTTACTTGATGGGCAAGGAAATTAATGCATCCGAGGTAAAAAAAAACCTTAATTTGGTAAGTGGCAAATAAAATCTCATAAGAATAAACAATTTCATTATTTCAAGTTACGTTTGACTTTTTAGGTACGTAAGTTATTAAGACAAGAAGTATCGACACAAATCCAACGTAATGGAAAATATACATCATAGAGATATTTCTACGACAAATATATATTTCATTCCCGGCATTCGCAGATTTTATCCGTGTTTTTGTATTTGTTAACATTTCAGCTAAGTTTGTTTCTTCACCTTTTTGCTATTGGTTTATTGTAATTAAGATAATCTCGGAGAGTTTGATTGCTCAGTAAATATTGAATACACCAGACAAAATCTTACTAACTGACTTAGGCGATGTGTGCGAGTGAGGTGAAATTTAGCTAAATTAAAACAAAATTGGATTTAAGAAGGTAAGATATTGTCATCGAATTATGACATAAATAAACACGTATATTTCTTATTGTCATAGATTTTAGCATATTTTAAATAGTTAATTAGTGTAAATAAATTCTTATGTATTTTGAATTTGGTGTCAAAGTTATTCTATTGATAATTTATATAAAAAAATTATTGTATTAGATATTACCAAATAAAAATTCTAAACCTAACCAACCCCAGCGTTCAAATTTCATGTAGATTAGAAGAATATTTTCTGTGTTAGCGAATATTTTTTTCGTATTTATTTTCACATACTTTAATTTAATTACGCAATGTAATGTGAAATATTTAACAACTATTTCGGTATTTTGAAATCGATATATGCTAGTGTTTTTGAAAACTTTTTTTTAAGTTTCAGCATCTCACACTTGGTTAATATTTATTTTAGTGGTTTTAAACTCATTATAATCCTGATAGACTATTTATTTTTAAAATCATTAAATTTTTTGTCTTTAAATTATGTACTTGTTTTAAACAACAATTGGTTTATTTAAATTGAAGCAACTTACTTAAACCTATTATCTGCCGCCTTTCTTGCGTAATGTTAGATAGTAAGAGTAAACTAAATTTAAGGAAGTTTGACATCTGCAGTATGCGATGTAGGTAAAACAAATTACTATCCTTTCATTCTTATATATCTATAAGTTCACACTTCCATCAATGAAAGCAAAAATGTATCGCGTTGGCAGTTTATGAAAATCTCCGACGATTTTCGAAACGGTTAACAATGATTCGGTTCGGCAACGATTAACGATAACGGTGAAGATTTTATGATAAAATATTATTAAATAAATATATGTCATATTGAAGACTATGAGTGTAAATAAGTATATACGCTTTACAAGCTTACATATAACATCTTAAATAACTTTTTCTCTGATTAGAGACACAAACTTATGGAAATCAATTTACGATAACTCCTTTTTTTCTCGTTTCAATTATTATATCATGTAATGATTGAAACCACATCATGGCCATCCACTATTGAAACGATATTTTAATTTATATGGTATTTATAGGTTAATGCATTTTTTAAAAAAATTATTTCGTAATTTTTTGGGACTTTACTAGCCAAGTTATCATTCAAAATCTGCTCTATCATTAACACAGTATAAAAACTAAGGTCGGTATTATATTATAGATCGGTAATAAGTAGCTTTTTCTGTTCAGGTGACTCGCAGTACATCGTACTGGGAATAAAAACTAATGCGTTACATATATTATACGTTTACACCAGTTAGGCAGAACGACAGACGATGCAGTTGTATGAAACTACATAAAAGTGTTCTTTGCGTTATATAAAATCAATGTATTTTTTGTTTTCATATCTTTGCAATTCCATTTTACTGGTTGTTTTTCATAAAAAGTAAAAAAATAAATATACTAAATTGTTACAATGTCAGTCTACAGTATATTGCTTTTGAAGAACTCTAAATCTAAGTCTTAAAAACATTTCTATTAAACTTTTTGGATTCGACTCTTACAAACTTCAGGTTCTTTGTTTTGGTACTTATATTATAGTTATTGTATTAGGTGAAAATTTGGTTATAAAACGGAAATTTTTTGACAGTTGAAGGTATAAAAACCGCGTGCGTGTAGTAAAAACGGCATTCGAGTCGATGATCTCGCTATAGTTATATTGTTTGGTAGTTCCAGGTTCAGATTGGAAAATGTTATTTTAATGGAAATTGTTTATAGTGGGTTTCACCAGTTCAATTATTTATGATAAGTAACGAAAAAAATTGTGTCGTGGTGGTATATATATATATATATATATATATATATATATATATATATATATATATACATATGTACATATATATATATATATATATACATATATACATATATATATATATATATATATATATATATATATATATATATATATGATTCAAATTAAATTACCACGCATTTTATTGATCGTTCGTATTTAATTATAAAATAAAAGCTTGTGCTGATGACCCCTTTTCTCTTAAGGAAGAAGAGTTCGTTTAGTTGCTTATATTTAGTGTTAGTGTCGTACTTCAGAATAAAAAAACCGAATATTAATGCAATTACTATACTGTCCTTTTATCTTTCCGTTCGCCAGGGTTCTTTTTCTCAGGAACGGCTGTGTTTAAAGTTGATCAACGTTAAAATTAGACACTCGAAACAATAGGACTCCAGTAACCTGACTCCAGTGACACAGTTCATATACCACATATTATAATGCTGACTTATTGACTCAGGCACACAAACCTAAAGGCTCTTAGACATGGAATTCTTGAAATTTGACGCCAACGATGGTCTTACAGTTGTAGTCTTGATTTAAATCCAAATTAAAAGGAATCTATTAACTTTTGAGTATTTAGACAAAACAGCAGTAGAAGGATAGCTAGAGGTTGAAAATATATGGGCCGGTTTGGGGAAGATCTAGTTGGTAAGGTAATGATATTAGCTTTTTTTCACTGACGAGAAAACTTTGAGGTTAATCTAGAAGTTTTAAATAATATTAGAAGAGACGTAGTGAAGTCGCGTCAGCACTGTAGCGAATGTATGAGACGCTATACCGCCCGTAATTTAGTTTAATAAAAATATTTTGTATCCCTAATTGTTTATATAAACATCTAAGGGTGCACATAACTCTAAGAGTACGAATTCCACTAATAGTTAAAATGTTTTTCTTCTGTAAATTTTACTCATTCATTAGTCTTTTTTATAGTCAACCGTAAACAGAATCTACATTCATTTTGTACTCTTCTTTAGTACTTTTCTTTGACAACTGTTCTAATATCAAGGAATTCTAAAACTTTACATATAACTCCAAAACTAACATATTTAGTTGCAAAAGAGAACTAATATGGTTACTATGAATTTAGCTAATAATGTTTGAGTTGCCGAATATGACAGACACCAATAAACACAAAAAAAATAATATAACTTTATTATAAACAGACTTTTATATATCTTGCAGTACTTCTGCAGTTTCAATGGGCGTAATTGTGGAAGATATGTAAACTAGAAATAATAATAATTATAAAACTATGTTTTTACTCAGTCTACTTGCTTTTTTATTTGTTAATAACATTCTATGAAAAATAACATAATCTATGAAACATCGCCGTAATTTTTTTCTCACTGCAATTTGAAATGAGCCGCCAAAATAAGTGTTTCAATATATTTAAATAGCTTTCGAACGACATATGTGTGGTGCTTAATGGTCTCGTAGACTGTTTTGTCCGGTCCTCTTTTTTTAAAGAAGTTACACGGTTTAAAGGATGTCGTCGATCGAATATTACTTTTAAAACCACTGTTATATATTCAAAACAACTTCTTTCCAATTTGTTTTTTTCTCAAGTCCACGTCACTTAATAATAAACTAGTTTCTAAATTTTAAAAGTATTTTATTAAATTTATCAGTACATATTTAAGCCAGAAAAATTAAAGATTCCACACAATTGAGTTTAAATTCAGTTTTGCGACATTCTATCAGTTTGAATACAAGATTAAACAAAAATATGCAAACACTATTTGCCTCGTGTATATTCTGTTCGATGATATAAAAATTATGTTTGCTGTGAAAATAATGCATATATACTAGAATATAATGAAGAAACCATTAATATAATGAAGAAACAAGTGAATAATTTAGAAGATACATAAATTGTTATTGCATTTGATTGATAAATTATATCTTCAAATTTTAAATCAAATCTATTCAGCGACATCCGATTTCATATAAATTGTTGACGCGTTTAAAATAAAAAATTAAATAGGCTATTATATATATATGTATATATATATATATATATATATATATATAATATTATTGTTAATATCCTTTAAACAACAGCATTGAAAATAATGCAATATAGTCAGAATAATGGGGTGTAGCTTACAAAATACGAAAATAATTTGAATTAGCCGTAAAAACATAAATCAGAACAGAAGGGTTTTTTGTTTATCTTATTTTTACGACTGAAATACGAGTTGATCTAATCAATAACCTTATAGGACTCAAACGAGTAAGGGGGCAGAGTCCCTTATCAGATTGAGGGCGAGGGTTAGTCCACGTGGCTATTTTTAGATATGTTCGGTCTTCGATTTACATGTACGTGTCACGCAAAAGTCAGTATTATAAGAGAAAAGAAGTAGATGAATGAAATGGGTTTAGAGTTTTCTTAAGTGGTACATTTCATTATTTAAATTTGTGGCGTTAAGTTTTTTGCTCTTCGTTTCCGGTTAATTATTCCTATCGTTCAGAGAATTAATCTGTTAGATTTTACATAATATGACGATATTGAAAAAGAAATGACCTGAAAAACATGAATACTGCTTTATGGTATTAATAATTAAGAGTGTAAAAAATTACATATATATTTGGTTACTCCATTTTGCACCAAGGCGAGAACTTTTGTCGAATATAAAAATATAGTGGAATATGTTAGTAATATATTGAAAACAGAGCACATTCTTTAAATTGTTGGACTTATTCTTGTCCTTGGTCTATCCGACTCATAATTTTTGATAATTGATAGTTATATAAAATTTGATAGTTATAGTTATAAATTGATAGTTATAGCGATCGAAAGTTCTGATATGAAGATAAGTATTGACTAGACCAAAGCAAAAATTTTGCAAGATATTAGGACGAGAGAAAAAGCTTCAGTAAACAAATTTTATAATATTTGAAAAGAAAAGATTGCAAAGATAATCTATAAAGACAACTTTGTTTTTATAACTGCTATAAACTTTATTGCATGAGCGTAGAGTGTAAATGAAAACAACACCAGAAGAACAATTCAAGGAATTCAGTAACTTAAGTTACGTTGCAACATTTACAAGTTGACTTCGGTGCTTCCAAGCAAGTGACAAAACTTAAATATTTCCTGCACAAGGGAATAACCACTGCAACTCGACAGTAAAATGAGAAAACAAACCAGAAAGGGCCAACCTTTGCAAGCAAAAGGTTCTCATCAAATGAGTCATTAGATATTGATAAGATACAAATTAATATTGATCAATGACATCCAACTTAAAATGGTAAAAAGGTACACATGAAATATTTTTGGAATTCTTCTAAAAACAATACATTGCTGTGAACTTGACAAAGTTTACACTTAACACAAAAAACAAGAACCAAAAAGACTCGTTCTTAAATAAAGGAAGAAAGTTGTTACCTGCCCTATAATGAAGCGACGACTTAAGCTGACTCCGGAAGGTAGAAAATGTCAATTTATACGAAATTGGAATCCTATAAACTAAACAAAATATGATTGTTGGTGAAATATCTCAGATTGCTCATTAGGGTACAAATGAATATTTCTCATCAACGACGAACCAAACGGTTTACGTCACGAGTCCGCATTTTGAACAAAAACGAAAGTATCGAAGGTATTTTGATGGCGTTGACTACCCTCGAAGCAGAGTTATCTCGAAAGACATTCGCCAAAATGTCGCCAAAGAAGCCGTATGGTTAAAAGAGTTTCTAAGTGGTTCAAATAAATATGATTTAAAAAAATTACGCACTTGAATATTAATAATTAAATTGTAATCAATATCATCAAAAGTGAAAAATTTCATAAATAGTGCAAAAATTTAGATATTAAGTATAAATTGGTAAATGAGAAACATCATAAAAATATCATTGACTTATATTAAATCAATATCCTGATTTGAAATGAAAACTTCTAACTATAAAACATACATGTCATTATATTGATGTTATACAATGGACATTAACTTGGCCAATTAGGAACAATGGGAGATTATTATTTTAAAATAAAATAACCTACGGGTATTATATTAAACTACTCTTCAATAAAATATTAAACCCTAACTGTATATACTTGAATTATTACACTGATTATAGTCAATAGCATTTGCATATTATATTAAATTACACTCAAAAAATAAAATATTATCAAAAAGTGCGCCTGGTGTACCTACAAAAGCAGTTCGCTTGGTATTTAGAATTTGCGCTTCGTACATTTAAGAAAGTAGTTCGCTTGATATTTCTAAATATTTCGCTTCGTATGCCTAAAAAGTAGTTAACTTTTCGAATGTCCAAAGGATCCGAGTTTACCCGATTAAGTGTCACTGACCCGAACGTGACGGCTCAGCTTCTTCCACTGCTCGGAAATATTGTGCAGGTACGCCGAAGAAAGTTTTCACTTCAATAATCTTTAAGATTCATCTTGTGAATTCAAGTTATTATATAGTGGAGATATCCACTATCAAACAATAATTGAAAAAGTTAAAGATAAAGGATTTACAAAAATATCGACAGATTTTGATTGACCGTGCACATTAACAAACAAAACCTAATACCATAATAAATTAATTCTCGTGCATGTCATAGATTAATGAAACTTTTGATAAAAATTATCTGATACAGTTGATAAGCTACCGTAAGTGGCCTTAGGCAATAAAACTTACCCTAATTATTTAGTTTTTTCGATTTTTTAAGATACTTGTTTTAGTTAATGAATTTCTTTTCACTTACTGGCTAATATACAATGCATAAATCCTGCTAATTACTTACACATTTCTGTTTTGTGTAATCAGTTATTTACAAAATAGTATACGAACGCACTGAACTATAATTGAACAATTATTTAATTTAAGGGTATATTTAATCTCTATAAAAATAATTTCTCATTTGAGATATTTCTGTAGAATTCCATTAGATAGAAGTATTGTCGGATTAATATTTTAAATAGGTTGCTGGATAGAAACAAATTGCCGTGCAAAAGTATATATTATCGCAAATTCAGCTTATAAAATTGTTTCCAAAACATACAAAATACTAGCAATGGCAAATACAAAGTAAAATGAAGAATTTTGTAAGCAAAAATTCAATCGAATAGATTTCAGGACTAGAATTGCGTTCAAAATCAATTTCTAGTTCCGAAATCTACTTCGGAATATGTACCTCTAGACTTGACACTTATTCAACTATTAACATATTATTCAGTCGCCGTGTTCTTTTCAATGCTAAAACAATTCCTTTTTTGTATTCACTTTCATTAAAGCTATCTAGAAGTTTTGTCAGATATGTTTACACTAACTACCCGAAGTAATTAGTGTAATCTAACAAAACTTCTAGTAAGTAACCCTAAGATTTATAGTAACAACTTATTTATAGTAGTAGAACTTAAGCAACACAAATAATGATAAACTCTTGGCAAAAATTTACTTTTCGATCTAAGGTACTTTTTTGTCAAATTCCCTTTTCTTATTTTACCCCATACAAAATTTTAATTCCGTCAATTATTCAAAAATTCATATTTTGTGTTCAAAAATTTACTTAAGGGTAGACTTAAAATTATATTGTATATATTTTGTTGTGATATATTTTATGTCAAATATATATGCAACTAAAATTTTATTGTAATATATTTTATTTCAAAAATATATGAAAAAAATTATATTTTATTTCAAAAATATACGCAACTATGAAGAAAATTCGTGATTCAAATTAATATTTTATAATTCCCTCTTATATTATCAAAGTGAATTTTGAATGGATAGCAAAAATGAATAACATCTCAAGTATTGTTTCTAAAATTGTTTCCAAAACTAAAACAAATAAAGTAGTCAGGACACTGGTGAAAATGCCAATTTCTAAATAAAACAGCTCAATTGATGTATAAAAATTCGGAGAAAAATGTAACATATCACAAATAGACTTACAAAAAGAAGCCCTTGTAAATATGTATGAGTAAAACAATAAGAAAACAATTCATATTCAGCCAGGTTTTAGATTAAACAATTTAATTTTACTTATTACCAATATAGTATTCAATAAGTATCATATAGTATTCAATAAGTATCATAAGCTTTTTATATTTAATGAATTTAGTTTGGAGCAAAACATAAAGTGCACTCGATAACTGAACTTTAGATTTTGCTTTAGACGAAATAATTTAATTATATTAAGCGGAAGCAATTATGATACTTAGTGGAGAAACAATTCATTTTTGGACGAGGCCAAATTTCATTCAAATTTCTGTTTACAATTTTTACTCGTTACTCGTTACTTGTGTTTTTCTGACATCACCGTACCAAAAATTTAAATAAACCAGTAAAACATTTTCCATTTGAATTGAACTTTTCAGTTCTTATCTGTCAAGTAAATCAAAATAATACGCTTGACAACCAATTTTAAGTTAATATCACACCGGCGAAATTAATTATCATAGTGCGATTACATTACTGACTGGATAACGGTAAAATACTGCTCTATAGTTCAAATAGAGTACATTATAACGTCGCTACTTTCATAACAAATATATTATCTATCGTTCAGTATGTAGTTTATTTCCTAATTTTTCACAGAGTTACGTCATCGATAGAGTTTTAATACCCTTGAGTTTCAATAACGATGACTGGACAACTAATTAAATCCAATATCATTGCTACAAATAACTGTGTTACAGTACAATATATTTAGTCTCACTTATTACAAATACCTCACACTCTGGTACAATCATTATCAGACGCTTAAGCAATTGCACACCATGGGAAATTGAGAAATTCGACATAACTCGGTTCTACATGCAGATATAACAAAAATATGATGACTACGCTAGCGTCGGTAGTTACCAGATAAGAAAAATGATAATTTTTTCCATAAATTCGGGCATAGAATCTTTCAATTTAATAATCAAAAAATAAATTTCCTTGAAGAAAAAGGGTTTCTTTGGTGCAACGTATAATAAACCAACATATCCAAGAGAAAATCGGTAGGAGATGGAAAAGGGATGTCGTCTTATGAAAATATATCGAAGAAACGTTTTTTTGGAAACGTTCAATTTCTGGCCGTATTAAGTTTCACTGGGTGTTTTCGTCAGTAAACAAATTAGGTTTGGACGTTAACAGAAATAAAAAACAAAATACTAAATATAATTCTCCAATATAAATATGAATAAATTAATAAAAAAACACTACTCATAGGATTATTGTTTAAAGAATAGTCAGTTATGATTTCAAAGGAAACCCTAATTTCTAATAATTGAATAAAGTAGGTGAAATAAATAATTATTATGTTGATGCATTAATTTTTTTTTACCTGTATGGACAAATTTATTTCAAACTACGCAGGCTTAAGAATACACATATATATCTGCAAGTAAAGTCTATGTATAACTTATTTAAATAAACAAATTATGCATATGCTTACAGCTGGAAATTGCTTTTTAAATTGTTTTTTTTTTAATTTAAAAACAATTAATACAAAAAATTCAATAATTAGTAAGTGTAACCTACTAAGGACATTCAACTAGTGAACGAATTCGGTACAGCTAACAATAAGAATAAATATCATATTTAATATCCGAAGTGCATAATGCGTTCACATTTCACCAGTACCCCTGGAATAAATTGAAATATTTTAGCTGGCATTATAATTCGATTACTAACCTACTGAGATAAAGAGCAAGTCGTCTTAATGGGCGATTTTAGAGAATTATGGGGTATATTTTTGAAATAAATTATTTTAAAAATTCATGAAGTTTTGGCACTTAATCTTCTAATTCTTGTTTTCTGCATTTGCTTACGTCTTTCACCTGATTTTGCTTCATTGTGCAATAATCAGGACATAAAAAAACCTGATGTTGCAAAAAGATCCTCTTTCTATATATGTAGATTTTTTTCTGGTGGACTTATTACGCACTCTGCTACGGAAGGAACATTTTCAAACTCGACTTATATTTGAAAGTTGCTCTGGACATAGATGTAACTCAAATGGACGTAATTCTTTCATTTTTATTGTTTTTGGGAGACTTTCAATGGAGATTCTGCGATTTATACATGGACTAACGTGATGAAAAACTATTTCATACAAATAATCTTTCCTTGCATATATAATGGTTAATATAATGGTTTTTGACATTTATATTTATCAAATCAAAGAAAGTAGAAGTAACCAAGGTCTGAAAATTCTGGAGACATCGTAAACACTACACATTTTGACCACAATACTGTTTGTCAATATGTTCATCGTAGTATATAGTAGAAAACACAAACGCCGCCTTGATTGGTTTCGGTTTATAGGCTTATAACTGTTAGTAAAAATATCTTATGCCATATTTTGCGGATTTGTTTTGGAATATATTGTCAAAAAGGGCATATTCCTCCCAATACAAGCTTTATATATTATGTCACGAAATCACTCGAAACGAAGCGTTGTTTACAGCTGCTGATCAATTTTTTTCAAAAATATTTTTCTTATCGGAGTTTTTCAACTCCTATTACAAACAGCATGCCAATATATGTCTGTAATTTTGGCATCCATTTCTTTTAAAAATTTGGATCTTTCTTGCTCTATGTAGAAATTAGTTTATTTTGTTAAAATTTCTATGACAGACTAATCAAAGAATATTTTAAAACCTTCTACCTCCACCGACACATTTTAACTGCCCCTTTATACACTGTGGGTTGCGTTCGAATATTCTATGTACATTTTTTTTTACTAGATGTTGTTTCCGTTTAGGGTCATCTTTGGACGAATATTAATAATCTCTAAGAGAACTTGAGGGGATATCCATATTAAGTAGGGATACAAATACATAGTCTTCATCTCTTAGCCCCTTTTCAGTATTACTTTTTGTTAGTCTTTATCATCACTTACTTCATGCAATCATCTCGAAATGTCGTCCTCACCCCATGCAGCCATTATTCTGAGCAATACAGTTAAAGGTAACAAATTAACATAAAGTCAATGATACATCTCATAGCAGCATCGGTTGATATTTCATTAGATAATAAGAACACTTACAACAAAAGAACGGAAATGCAAACTCCCCAGAAAAGACGTCCCGCTTTATACTAATGCAGAATTTTAGTTATGACGCAAAATTCCTCACATGTGCGATCGAGTCAGTTATGTCTTACAGCTCCAGCTACGATCACCATTAAAGGTAGTGCGGGATGAAGAGAAAAATGGGAGGAAGAGCATCTACGTTGTGTAATTCAGTGAATAGCTTTCATAGATCAGGAACACTTACTTATTATAAAATCTAACGCGAACACTCATAATTGAACTACGCGCTTTGTCGTAATATATTAGTTGCCTACACAATTATATTATAATCAATATATAGAAAAAAGATTACTTATATAATCACAGGATTTATTCTAATCAATCTACAGGTTTTATTATAATCAATATATAGAAAAAGGAAGTGTTAATTTTATTAAATATAAAACCTATTCATCCACATCATATACCGATAAAGTATGACGTAACGCAAAGCTAAATAATGTATACTTCAGATAGGTGAGTACTTCGATCTGAAACATTTTTAAGAAAATATCAAATGATCCGATCATCAAAACACCATAAATTACGTTACGTAATACTTTTAATAAAAAAATAAAGAAACCTCCAGAAACTGGAGAACTCATTTAGACAGGAATTTGACCAAAATATTTTTCTTATTTCATTTATAAAACATGAAATATAATTTCCCAAAAATTTATACGAACTAGACAACATTAGACTATGTAGTTTCAGATATTAACATAGGAATTTTCTGTCGAAGGAAATAATTATCTCGATCGGAAACTTCAAAGGAAATTAAAATGACAAAGGATTCTCTCCCTATCCTTACTACCACCTTACTGTGTGTGTGTGTAATATTATCTACATTTTAAAACGACAAAGAGTACTCCACGAAATATGTACTAAATTAAGTTGATGAGCTTTGAAGTAAAGTCTACTTTTCTGCCCTAAATTAAAAACACCCTTTTAAATATTCTTCAGTTAATTACTTAAATAATTATATAACTGAATTATAAAATATTAAAATCACAAACCATATAAATTGACATTAGGCCCGAACACTAATATTATTACGAATATATGCATATATATATACACACAATATGCATATATATATATATATATATATATATATATATATATATGTATATATATAAATATACATATATATATATGATGTATATATGTATAGTGTATGTTAATGTGTATATTAATCTACATGTGACATATATACACAACGTTATTTTGCCTCCACTGTTTTTAGATGCCGGATTCATGCCTATAGGGATAATCGGTAACTTATAACCCTTAAATGTATCTTGTAGCGTATCCCCTACAAATGTACTTCAAATTGGTCATTAAATGTTTTTAGCTCTATGGATTTCGGTGGTAACACTTTTAATTCTTATCAACTACGACATTATTGTGAATATAAATAAAGTATTTGATAATCTCTCACTGTAAACACTGAGAGAAAATTGAGATATTCATACATTTTATTCTGCTCTCTATGTAGAATAAATGATTATAGTTTAGATCAGAAAATAAAAACGTTTCTCGTTAATGCAAAAGTTAATTAAGAGTAAAAAAAGATATTTTTATGTGGATACTTGCGTGACTAAAATAAGACGTTTCATGCTTTATGTCTAATGTCTTACGGTAATGATATTCTTTAATTTCTGTAATATTCAGTAATATCTAGCATTAAAACTATTCATGATATTAATTGATCATTTTCAAAGTCTTAAATGTACTTGCATGTAAAGAAACTAACTATTAAAACCGGTCTTTTTATAAAGGATATATATATATATATAAAACAAAGGAAAGGTGTTCTTTTAATTTTGACAGGATTTCATAAATTCAAAACCAAAATCATAAGTTTAATTTCGCTTGAATTAAAATCTGACAGTAATGTTTATATGACGATACCGACATAAGAAACCGATACCGACACAAAGAGTTACAAAAGCACCTAAAAATAAATACAATTACAGTAAATGTGTAACTTCTCTCTGATTGCTAAAAAGTAAATATGCATTCCACGAACCTTAAACACCTTATATCAGTATCTATATTTACATAGATATTTCATATTTAGCCTTATGCATTAATAATCCCATATTTATTATAACCCAAACTAAATGAATAAGTTCTGCAGAGTAAAAGTGTATTACAACAATATCATGTAATTCGTGTGGTAACAACATCTGGCAGAACTCTATGGACAGAAACTTTTAGGCTTCAGTCATCAATGGATTGCCAACCAACTTAACAAATAGATTTCACCGAAGGATACGGCCAAAACGAGAAAAGTTGGTCTAAATTACCACATTATCTGAAAATACGAGTTATTTGAATTTAGCAGTTTTCTTGCCTGAAAGCCCTCGCAAATGTGGAGAAAAGAGACGCTGCCAGTGACTGAGGTGAAAATATTGTAAAAACTCCTTTCTTATACTATCGAATAAATAGTCTATACAACATACAAAGTGAAGGAAACACTACGAGTGTTAACGCTACGATTATTAGTCTTTCAAATATTACAGTATACACATCTCTACTTTATGTTGATCCCTATGTATGACAACATATATAGAAACAAATTTCAATGTCTTTGTTTTATACAAGCTAAACTGAATTTAACACATATGGTTATAAGCCAAATATCATTTTGAGGTCATTGTATGAATATCACAGTTCATTAAGCGAAACTTAAAATACAACGTAAGCCGGTTTTATTTGCGCAAGGCTAAATTTTGGGCCGGAAGTTAAGCATTTATTTTATTGTATTAGAAGTATATGACACAAACTAACTACAGGGTAACCAGATAACAATATCTCTAATTAAAGGGTAATCATATCTGGCCAGATAACAAACCTAATATTATTCTACTAAGAAATTTCAACGCATTATTTAAACATTTTTTTATGAACTACATTTTTCTTTCTCCCTGGGGCAAAAGCATATAATAAATTTTTGGGATTACTTACTTTCGAATATGTAATATAGAGTAGGCCATATTAAACACGTAATATATTTAAGTTCAACCCGAAATAATGAATACACTGTCCCTGCAACTTGCTGATTATTATGAAAAATTCTTGCGTCTTACAGTCTCTAGGCATAAAATGTATATTCTAAGGAATTATGAGTATCTGTAAAATAAAAACCATTTACTCCTGTCTTTTCCCATCCAGATGATAACTTTCAACACATTAGCAACGACCTCTTTACACACGACCTTTTTCGGTTACACACTCGTAGCGAGTAAAGGTGAAAAATTAAAACGTGAATTAGGAACAATTTTATCTTTAAGTATTTTAGACAGATAATAAGACCACAAAGTTTCATGAAATCATTTTCCCATTCCTGTTAGTAACTACCAGAACAATTTATAGAATCCATTAAAAATGTGTTTTTAAATAATATACTTAGTGAAACTATGTATATTTGTTTTCACTATAAATTTTTATTTTAATTAATTTCCCTAAAGTGTATTTGGATTAATTTTAACTAAATATATACAAATTTGAAAAATGTCTTTGGATTAGTTTTAAGTCAGTGTGTTCAAATTTGTACTTTTTTATTTATCAAAACTTCTTACTCTCACACTTCTAAGGATAATATTATATGTTTGTCTTAACCTCATTGAGATTTAAGCTAATGAGTTGGGAAAATGTGGGGTCAAGTTTTGAAAATAACAGATTTCTCAGTTTTTCAGCAATTTTCCGTTACCTTTGCCTTTTTATAGGGTTGATGTTATGTTTTAAAATTTTGGAAAACCTGAAGCCATCACAAGCAATAAGATATGCATCTTGTCATATTTTGTAATATTGGATTATGTTCGTGGCGTGGAGACGGCGTGTTATCCGTCTCTCAGTAATTGATCTTGGGGTTTAAGATTTATTACCTACATTGAAGTATAAAGAAATCCATAAAATGACCATTAATTACGAGATGGTGGAAAGAAAATATGCAAAAGGTTAGGAAAATCAGTTAAAAATTTTACCAGCCTATGAAGAAAATTCAAACATGATTGAAACTTGAATAAAAATAAATAAAATTTAATAAAATATTGTAATTGGAACTCTCTTAGTTCGCAAAAAGTGTATAATATTGCAGTAGACGTTATTTAAGAAATGGGCTTATTTTAGATTCAGACAAACAATTTTTGCCTTTATTATTTTGTACCATTTATAACAAGAGGTATTTAATGATTTGTTTACACATACAATTAATATGTTATTCGCAATCGGATAAAATACTTAAATCGACATCATTATTCTGCGTGAAATAATCATAGTTCTTCACTCGGTAATGACCATTAGTATGAATTAGTTTTTCATAGACATTTTCATCCTTTAATCATTGAATTGTTAAGTAGCATGTTGAAGCGGAAAATTCTCAAACAATTCACTCAGTTTATTGCTAGATAATGAAATATGATTGTGACCATAATGGTTTCAGAATATCTTTAGATATGAAGAATCAGAATCTCGTAACTTATGGCACTATAATCAAAATTTCCGTCGTTACTCATTGTTGAGATCCTGTAATTAATATTTCAAAATGGCCCATTAATGGCCTTATAAAGCTGAGATTGTGATAAATAAACATTCAGTCCTCTATCTTAGAAGCCGATGTGTTTAATACTTTCACTTCCTCAAACAAATTATGGTCAGTTAACATCCAATCATCATTTCAATAAAAACCAAAATAATCATGTTACGTGGGATGTTTTCTACTTTAACATCTTTATAAATTATCATAGTACCTAATCTCATCTTATGACCGCAAGAGTCAAAATTCTAATAAGTCCTTCCCTTGCTTTCTTTGCTAACTTCTGGTGTGAGTTCAGTTTTACATATTTTCAAAATATCTTGCCTATCATGGTGCTTTTGCATCAGAGGAGTTGTAACCATGACGTGTCCGAGACCTAGCTCACGATATCTTTCCATGTATTTCTGCTTGCCATCAGTCTGGTGCACTCGTACAAACGGCCGCACACAGCAGATTTTATCTGGTCGGTCAATATCTTGGACGTCCGAACGCACGTACTAGTTTCCTCTACTGCACCCTTCGCAACAAGGCGCCCTATGGATCTATAGTTTCGCTATAAGGCGTGATAAAAAATGTCTGTTGCACTGATTTCTACACACGCTGCTTGATGCAGAGTTCTTGGAGTATGAAGATAATACGCTGTTTTACTTCATTTACGCCACCACCTTCATTCGAGACCAAACTCCATTGGATCTGACCTTTTCACAGTTCACCTTCTAAGTCACTTCTGGCAAATTGTTGTTGGCACGATCCGCTCGTTCCATTTTGAGCAGTAATTCCTCTATATGGAGTAAATAAAGTCATTTGCGTAGTGCAAGTTCGTGATTCTGTAGATACCAACCGTAACAACATTTGTTCACATTAAAATAAAAATTTATGCATATTTCTAAATAATTCCTTAAACATGTTTTTACTTAGAATCATTCCAAAATATGTTATGGAAAATGAATAATTTTAGAAAACAGAGGTATGTTGCACAAATTAGTTCAACAATTCTTCTCCAATTGCTGCCATAAAAACTAAGATATATTTATATTATGTTTAGAATAAAATGTTTAAATTATTTTTGAAAAACATTTTAAAGCAATTCATCAGGACAATTCGTCTTACGTTGAGAATAATATTAGCGATATGCAGATTTGTCTACGCTCCTTGACTAAATACGAGTAAAAAGAGATGCGTCGTCATTTCAAATTGTATAAACTTTCACCATAAATTCAGCGTCGTAGAATGACACAAGGTTACCTTGAGATTTTCTGTAATAGTTCAGTAGTCACATCTTAAGAGACACTGCATATTAAAAACTTTGTCTAGGGATTCCCGTTATACTGAATAAAAGTAATTACCCGAAAGAAAACCTGAAGACGAATAAAAGGGGTCAGAATTTAGAAGTTACTTTATCTAGTTTTACTGTGCGTTTGTTTTATAAGAAAATTATTTTGTTCATACTTAGCAAAATAGTTCTCCGCTTATGTCTTAAGTTTTAATTGGTTAAAACTTTAAATAGAAGATAAACCGTGTAAAATAACTTAAATTCGCTATTCATTAAACAACTTCAGTAAGCAAAAAATATTTAAAAGTGTCAATATGCTGTTTTCTCTTTATTCAATTAATACTAATTCTAATTGATTTAAATGAAACTGTATTTCTATTAAATGAAACTGTATGTATATCTATCTAGTTTCTTCTTCCTTATTTATGTACACAATATATTAACATTATTGCTTATTCATGATTTTTTTTCAACATACTATTAAATTTTTAAATTTGTGCACGTAAATAAATAAAATTACTTACTATTTTTGTTTGAATTATAATAACACTATTAACAAAGCTCGTTTTTGAAAAACTCTGGAAACTTAGCCGATATTACAAAGTTTTGTGAAAATCTAATTATCGAGAAAGTGATGAAAAATTAAGATATATCTTATAAACATCGTAGCGTTGTCCATTTTTCTATAACAAGCAAAAACAACGGGCCGTGAATAAGGAAACTACTGGATATAAAGTAAAAAAGTACTCAAAAAGAGTCCACCTATTTCCAAGTTTATTAGATCACTCATCTACTGCCGGGAATGTTCAATATAAACTCACACTGTATTTTCATATTTGGGTCTTCTCAATTTCATTGAGTAAATGTAAACTTATTTGGTTAAATGCGGTATATGTAAATATTGTTTCCGGTACATGTAAATTCCCTGCTATTAATCAGTTATTCAGATCTTACCATTAACGTCTTCTGCATAACCTATGTAAAATTATGCTGTTCAGTATATAAGGTTTGCAACTTATAAACTCGCCCTGTTTGTATACACAAATTTCCACTTTGCATATGTAGTCAATAAAATCAATAGTTAATTATATAAGCACCGTCAGTCTCTTGAGCTTTTCGTCAACGTGTAGGCAGAGCTAAAGTTCCACCCTTATAAACATTTTTGAGTCGAGCATAGTCATGTAAAAAATTAACTTTTCTTTCATTTGTGACTTAGGTGACTGCTCAATTCTTAACAATAAATATTGACTGTAATTGCACTACTAGCTTGAAAGAGTTCCCAATGAATAACTCAATGAATAACTCCATTTATACCCCATCATACACTCAAGAGTATCTTTTGTCCGATATTATATTTTTGTCTACGTACACCTTTTTCTCCAGCTTCTGGCCCCTGGCATTTAAGCTAAAAATTAACATAAGCTAACCACATTTCATCCCTATAACCAGATACTTTAGCCTTTCTTTGACACTATGGTAACTTAGTAGCTCCAAGCACACAATAGCTCTCCTCAGAATTTGAAAAGATATTAGCTCATGTGGTAGCCAAATGGAATAATTCCACTACTTTCTCAAAGCATGAAGTAGTTTTTCCATTGCAATATAAGGATGAAAATAGCTCTACCAAACAAAGCTAAATTAATATCGGATCTATTTCAAATAGGTTCTCAATTATTATAAAACAATTTTAGGAGGTCGCTTTTGATGAGGTTAATCGGCATACTTTCGACCATTATCTGATACATATTGCATGACGATTCTCTTGTTTTTCGTCCTAAACGACATTCATGAAGAAAGAGTCCTGTAAGTTCACTTCGAAACTTTTTTTTGGCGTGTTTATAAGATGGTAACCTAATACAACTCGCTACCAAAATCCACATTGTCCATATGATATTTAGCTCAGTCATTTTTATTTACTTGTAAGAGCATAAGAGGTTGTATAAATTAATGATAGGAAATATAAATTCTACGAGCGTTACTTTTACTAAAAACAATGCCAAATATTTGGAAATATTACTGTCTAAAATTAATATAAAATGAGCTTGTACACAATGTAACTTTTACATTCGAGTAAATTGAAATGAAAAAGTGAAAAAAATTCCCAAACAAAAATACGTAACTATTAAAAAAATAAGAAAGAATAGTAATAATATTAAAAACCAAATAATATATTTCTTGAAACCTTGTGATTTTTAAAACTTCAGATACATTATTTTCGAAAACAGTTTTTGACAATTTATATACCGTTTCAAATAATCTTTATAAATTGTCTTTTCAAAGGATACATAAAAAAATGTAAAAATGACATATTAATTTGAAAGAAATAAAACGACCAACACGATACATCCAATTTAAAAATGTCAGCATTTAATATGCACTTATTAACACTATAATAATAATGTTTTAATGTGATATTTATTGATATACATAGAACTGAAATATTTCTATCACCATAAAATAAGCAGCGACTGGCCGATCTATTAACGAACCGTAAGTTACTTTGTAAGTATAATAAAACCTAAGCATTCAAAACCATTTACATAATTAAAATCTTTCAAAGAAAACTGACAACTTAAGATTTTAAAATGTCTCAATGTTAAGACAATTAAGAGCAGATAATTTAGCGCTTGCCTATTCAAAAAAAGAATAAAAAGTATCTAAAATCAACGTCAATTTCTTAAATGTATTCTTTATTGTTCGTTTTTGTATTCTGCAATTTATTTTTGTTGTTAATTTTTAAATTTATTCGTTATATTCAAGTGCTTTTGCTTAGCATTGTGAATTTACTATATATAAATGGCTACACATACATAATTTACTAAATATAAATGGCTACACATACATAATTTACTAAATGTAAATGGCTACAATTACTTAGAGCGTGAAAATAATTTGTGTTTCGCCGTTTAATTTAAATTAAAAAATACTGAAATGGTGAAACCATTCTAAATAATAATTTCAAAATAATCTTCTTACTAAATCAATTTATTTTTCTAACATATTTGCCAGTCTGATTTCCATAATTAACATAGTCCTCCTTGATTCAGAAACTTGAATAATGATTTGCTTATTAGGAAAAATTCTAACTGCACTTTGTGATATTAAAAATAATGTTTCATAAAACTATATTTATATACATATTCCCACTCTATTTTATGATGTAACTAAAATTAATATTTGGTTCAACAAAACCTTTTAAGCAATGAAAAGTATAGATTAAATGATATTTTATTTATTGAATATACTTGGCGTTAATTTTGTAGAAATTCATTATTCACAATTAAATGAAACTACGTATTATTTATACTGTTTTTTTTCTACTTTTTGTTTTCTTCTTGTTTGTTTTTCTGTTTTTTTTTCTACTTTTTCTACATTTGAATGTAGTATTATTTCTACTTTCTTTAAGTTCTTTACCACGACCTAAGTTTCGTTGTATTACACCATCTTCAGGTGGGCTGTTAGCAAAGATTGAAAATCCACCTGAAGATGGTGTAATACAACGAAACCTAGGTCGTGATAAAGAACTTAAATAAAATAGAAATAATACTGCATCACGTAGTTTCATTTAATTGTGAATATTTTGTTTATCTGAAAAAGATGAAATTGAAGCGAAATAATTTCATTAATTTTTTTCAAGAGGTCCTTCAACTTATAAACTTTTTTGTTTGTAATGCATTGCAATTAACAATAGCGATACTGTCAATAACCAGGCGAAAAATCCGTGAACCACATTTTAGTTAATAGAAGGATAGAAATACCCGAACTAAATATGGTAATATGCCGGCTATAAGTTGTGGATAGCACCTAACATGAGAGAAGTATATTTAATTATTTGTGTTAAAACTATTTTGTCAAATATGTGTCAATATAATTTTTTTGCATTTGCCACTTTTATCTAATTTAAAATTTTAGCAATCTATTCATTTGTATATTATTTATCCTTAGAAAAATACGTCTCGTTAAAGAAATGTATATTATGGTTAAATTTCTTTTTTCTTTTTGGGTAAGACCCTAAACTAACATATTGTTAACATATCAAAAATACTATTTTTTATTATTATATCAAATCATGCACTATTTTAAATTATTATGTAATTTTTTTAGCCATACACAAGCGTTTTGTATTAAGGAAAATAAACATCACTCACACTGCATAAGATAACCCGTAATGGATAGTTTTGCAATTTTAAAAGCAATTTTCCAAATGAAGGCAATATCGTTAGATGTTTTTGTTCATTCATGATTCACTAAGCAGTCTGTAAATTGTAATTGGCGTGGAAATGATATTTTCTCCGAGAATTGACTATTTTCTATTGAAATTTAATAATTATAATAAACAGGTAGTAGAATTTTTATTTAGACCTTGCTCCCTTAATCAAAGTGTATTAAAATTACCTAACTGTGCACACCTTATTTAACTGAGTGTCATATCTACTTTCCTAAAACAACTAAACCCAAAATAAAAAAAAAGCTCTGAACTTTTGAGGCGTCTGGTGATTGTTGTCATTTACTATGTGCGCGCGTAATACGAAACTGCTATTTATAGCGAGCGAAACAGTTGCAATCTAGCAATATATAAGTTGCGATATTATCAAATCTGTAAGTACTGACACTTTTATTAAAAATGCAGTCATAATACACAGTGACAAATATGAACAAAGAGTGAATAGTTAGCGTCTTATATGAACTCCCGCGATACGCAATTTGAAGAGACATTATGCGTATTTACCACGACGACGGTCACATTTCTACTAACAATTTTAAACACGGCATTGAAAAGGGTATCGATAAACTAATAGGGTTAATTGGATTAGGTCTGTTTTTTTTATTTTAGGTTCCTTATTTGATAATTAACTATGCTTTTGTTCATTCAAATTCACCCGAACGAAAAATGTCTATATGATTTATAGACTTTTCTAGTTATATAAGGCGAACTTATTAAATATTTTGTTCAAAAAAATTGAGCGAGCCGTATCTTCGGGATTGAAACTAACAATATTTAATTTATATATTATGTGGCTCCCCTAATTTCTTTAAAAGAGGACGGGACATAACAGGTTTGAAAAAGCGCATGCCATTGCCCCTACCAGTGCTGCGCCGTTGTCCTGTCATCGTTGTCCAGCTGTAAATATGCCAAATATTGAAGAATAAACAAAACTCAGCAATGTAATTTGAAAGAAATGTTGAATAAAAAATTATGAAAAACTAAACGAGAGTTTACGAAAAAGTACGGCGGGGCTCTTAATCCCATATTTTTGGTAAAATTTGCGATATATTCACACGTATGTCGAAGCTATACTACGCAACACTTTTGTTGACAGTAAAAATAATATATTCTATATATATTATAATATATTCTATATCTCTAAATATTAGCTTTTTTGAATCAAAAACTACTTTGTAATTCATAATATTTTCGCAAAATTTTTCTTGAAAAATATTACAATATATAAAATATTTCATTGAAATACATAAATTACTCCAGAAAGGAACAATATTACAAATTTAGGATTTTACAGAATAAAATTCAAAATGGTTTCACCTAATATTATAATGAAGGAAAATTCTCTTGCATTCAATGAACAGGTAAGATAAATTTTTCTCGTCTTAATATTGTATATGTTTATTAAAATTTTATTTAGGCTGTTGAATTCCGAGAATCGTTAATTTTTGTTTGTTTTCACCATTTGGCACATAGCAACGACACGCCACTAGCACGGTAACGGCACGGCACCGGTAGACACGACGCAACGAAACGACGCTGACGCAAATATTTCAGGCCTCCGTGCCATCCTCTTTTTAAAAAAATTCGGAAAACCGTATAACATAAAAGTTAAATATTTTCAAAGAATTGTGTACGACTAATCAGAATATTACTCCATCCATTGATAAAGCATGTATGTTGTAACTGTTACAATTGTGGTGAAAAGAGCAGGAAAAACCTCCAGATGGACTCATCTCGCCATACTGCGTTGATCAATGAGAAGCCAATAAAGATACGTGAAAATTGCAAAATATTCGTGCACGTTTCAGGCAAATGAAATAAACTATAATTATCTATACGGATTCCTCTCGGACTTGGTGGGATTACATTCGACAATTTCCACTACAAAATCTGAAAAGAATATACAAGGATGGTAATTTTTCCGATCTTCAACTTGACATTAATAATAGCTGGTGGCTTGGTACTTTCAAACCACTTTCTCTATTCTACATTTTACATTACAGTACACAACACAACAACATGTTATCTTTTATTGGCTTACACTTGCAATAGATAGGCGCATATTTCACATTTATTTCAAATTTAACTTGTCGTTGACGAATATATTTCTTAATACACTGCTGTAGACGTGACTTCCAACTATTAATATGTTAATCGAAAGTTTCACGTTTCAAAAAAAAGTTTCTATTTGTTTAATTCGTTTATACAAAAATTCATACAAAGCTTGTGCAATATTTTATTACATATGTTATTCACACATAACTCCGGATGTAATATTAGGTTATAATTTTTACAAAATCGACTATAGTTATCTTAGGCAATAAAAATTACCCAATTTATTTACTTTTTTTGATTTTGCGAGATATTTTTTTAATTACCACATTTCCTTTCGATTACTGGCTAACATACAATACATAAATACCGCTAATTACCTATATATTTCTGTTTTGTTTAATCAGTTATTTACAAAATAGTTATACACTTTAAAAAAATTATTTCATTTAATGATATATTAATGTTTATAAAAAGAATTCTTCATGTAAGATATTTCTGTAGAATATAATTACGTACGAGTATTATCGGATTAATATTTTTAATAGGTTGTTGGATAGAAACAAATTGTCTAGCTAAAAATTCAAAAAAATGTTTAACACGTTTCAAAAAGACAAACAAGGAAATTACCTAGTAGAATAGTAAAACAATATTGAAAATCATTTTTAGTCGGCTTTCATTGAATTGCTGTTTGTAATTTTCATGAGGTGTATTTATATGGATTACTTTTTAATTCTCTTGCGATGTTACCAATACGTGGAAATTATATTTCAATTTCCAAACAAATTAAATGTATTCAATAAGTATCTTCAACAAATATTTTCTGTGATTGTTTTACTCATTTTGTTCAAAACAAAATATAAGGTGCATTTTTTTTTAATATTTATGATCTGTCGTTGATAATTAAAATTCTAATTCCATGGAATCTTTTACAAGTATAAAGTAAGTCAATATCCATACTATTGACTCGATGACAATCGAATATTCCGCTCGACGTGGTTAAGTAATAAATGACTGCAGCGTTTTTGGAATTGTGTCATTTGAACAAATGAGTTACATTCAACTAGAGTTACACTCGGTATACTCATCAATCATTGTCTGTATCCATTAATAACTCATTATATCCACAGTATGTATTTACGGCATCAAATGTGTAGTCCGTTTATTTCGCACTTATTACAATAATGTCATATATTCGATGAAATAGAGCGGGTATGAAGACTTCAAATAAATATCTTTCAAATTATTCCAACACACAGCACATTTGCCAGCCATTTGGTATTTTCAATTCCGTATATAAAATCAAATAGAAAACTTGATAAAATTTTGTCGGGTCAATGATGGAGTACAATCTAGTCAGAGAACCTTGCTATTATAGATTGCACGTTTACTCCTCTATATACATAAATATATATATATATACACATATGTTAACATTGCATGGTGTACGAAAATTTAAATAAATTCTATGAAATGCCTCGATATTTTTTAAAACTTTTTAATTTAATAAAACTTTGAAATAAATACTATTTTGTCTCAATATTTAAATGGTTAATTCACTAAATATTGTGCATTTTACACAATAATTAACCATTTGCAATAAACTATACTCAGAAAGTGCCACTGCATAATTTTCACATTAGTTTTAAGTGCGATGTTTCAAGTGCGTTTTGACCAGTTCTAGATCAGTGACATTATAAAAAAAAAGATCTAAACACATGTAGTTCAATATAATTTATTGAAGTAATTCACTTGATTCGTTCTTTGACAGATACACCAGCTCTTATAGTCCGTTGTGTGAACTCTTGGCACAACTCCATTTTGGCAAATTTTGATACAAATCTAAAGTTGCTTTAAAGATTCTGTCCACATCTTCCTATTAGCTAATCCATATTCACACATATATGTATATATATATATATATATATATATATATATATATATATATATATATATATATATATATACATACTATTTTCAGTACATTAAAAAATATTTATTGATATTTCAAATCAAGTTTTCTTTCACCGTAAAATTATTTAGCAAGATTTTTTTGGAAAATATTATTTGATGATTATCATAATTTAGTCATATATTTATTTATTTACTACACTAAAATTTAATGACCTGTTTACAAAATAGTAATAATATTTATTTATTACAATAACAGAACAAATTATTATTACACATTATTATTTTTCACATAATTTTTTTCTTTCTTAACACGAGCTTACTCAATCAATAATTGTTTAAACAATTATTAACTTTTTATTATTTAACGTCACTTTTCCATTTAATTTTTGTGTAAAACTAAATAGGGTAATATTTTTGGAAAGAAAGACACCCTTTCCTTATCTTTAATCCGTGTAGAAGATTGAAAATACAAAGTTCAAATCCGGCAATCCAATCGAAAATAAGCAACCAACGTCTGTTACAAATTGAACCCAAACTTGCCATCTCGTTTTACCTTCCACATTCGGGCTTGTTCTATTTTATAGTTTTTTTAATAAGAAATTACCAAGAAACAAAGTCAAATCAGGTTATTTACAATAGTGACATTATTCTTCCCATGTTTCTATCCCATGGCGTCCCACTTTAGCGCGGACCCTTTATGACTTTCGGTTTATATTTAAATTAACAGAATGATTTGGAATGTATACTTCAAGGTCACATACTAATAAATGTATTACATTATAATAGACTATAAAATTGCCTTATCAAAAACGGAAATGAAAATTTTTTTCTTAATTTAATAATATTGTTTAATTTATTATTCTTTGAAAAATCGATACCCTAAAAAATGTAGCTTATTATAAATTTTCTTTTTCAATATTTCAGGCTATGTTAAATGTAAATGTACACCAGGAACAAAAACGTAAATACGTAATACATCCATTAAATTTCTATGTTTTCGATAAAATCAACTCGCACTTGGTTGTACTAAAAGACACAATGAAATGGAGCGTTGTTGTCCAACATAATTTTAAAAATGAGACCTATTAGTCTTACAGTACCTTTCCGATCTTGAAAACTTGTGAAAAATAGAAAATTGATGTTACCAAATCAGTCGATTTGATAATTTTCTTGAAACTTTTTTAAATACACATATATCTATCAGGAAAACGATTTTCTTATTATAAAAGTATTATTAATTTTACGTTAACTCCAGAAATTATTTGCTAATTATTGCAGTTGCATTATTCGAATTTACATCGGTAAAACTCAAATATTAGACAAAGAGATAACAATTTTTATATATATTACAAAAACTAGCTATTTCAACAACGTAATAAGCTTATGTCCGTGGCTCCACAGGTGACGATTTTCAAGTAACTCTCTGATTAACTAGCAATCAGTTTTTGAGTAAGGTTCTGACCAATGCCTCTATGTAAATAATATTAAACGTTTTGCAGGTCTTCCCATAGAAATTATCGTACTTCTTGAGTTGAAAAGTTATCAATTCGAAACATGAAATATGATCTATTGTAGTCCCTTAAAACCTGTTGTGCTGGGTTTATCACAAAGCATACAGACTTTGACGATGCGGCTCACTACGAGGATCCGGGTTCTTTTCCCGGCGTTGGACGGGTTGGACTGGTGTTATGGTTGGCTGAAAGAGATTGCTCTCGTAGCAATAAGTCCGCCTTATGTCTCAATTAAATACATTAAAGTACATAAATCAATAAATAAATAATTAAAAAAAAAAACATTCAAACGCACTTTCCACGGTGTTAATATTTCACTCGTGCCATGCTATGCGTCATTTGGCTATTGGGTAACAACAGATATACAAAAACGATTTTACATTCATAATACTATTAGAGATATTCGCAATAAAACCATGTTTTTCGTATCATTTAGAGTTAATAAACATAACATCCATGGAAGTCAGAATTGTCTGACTTCTTGCCGTCTGATTGACACAAAGCTTCTTGCCATCTGATTGACATGCAAATAAAACTAATCTGTCGAAACTTCGATATGAATAATCAATCGAAAGGCATTATGCGTTCGATATTACACTGTCCAAACACACGGTCAACTCATTAATCACCATGGAAACGACCTGCTTGTTTCCCTCTGCGGTGATCAGTAATTATGTCTTCTATTGGACATTTTCGCGATACATGGAATTTCATTTTCCATTATGTAAAAAAACAAAACAAAACAATATATATTTCAAACAAAAAAGTTTCGTTTATTGAACTCTCGGGAAATATCGTTTGTAATACGGATATAGTTTTTCAAAAGTATTTCATGGATAATACTGACTCTAATTCTGCAGTTTGTTTGGTACCGATTCAAATTCGACAATCTGTCTACCATTGTGTAAACTAATATCGTACTTTTTATGAGGAAAAGTATATTACCATATTCCGATATATTTCACATGTTTTCTTCACTGATACTTACCAAAGTATCCTTGTATGAGTTTGCTGATCATTATAAAGAACGTCGTTCAGAAAATCTTGAATTCACTTAAATTCTATGAAGGTTTACTCTATTTAATATACTGGTTACTTTGCATGTACCTATATTCCTGTATATACATACTGATAAGTATGCAGTAATAATGCTACCTTATGAAATTTGCAATATCTTCTTGGTCTTCAGTTGAAGACAAATTTAGATCAATTTGTAAACACTGAAAATATCACTAGGCCTTTAAAAAATACGTAATTTAATAAAACGTTAATTATAACCAACCCAATGTTTTTGAAAAATTGCCAAAAAAAATTTAAAATCCTGAAAAGACTAAGAAAGTCCTGAGTAGTTTATATAAATTTTGTCAAACATCCGTTCTTCTACACTGAATCGATGAAAATTCTAAAATTTAAATTTATAACCGCCTTATATTCTTATCAATAGTTAAGTACACGCAAAAGTAGATAATAAATTTTATAAATTTTCAGAATAGTTCCATTTTTTTGCAACGCTTCTTTTATTAAATAGGATAACGAAAACATTGTTTTATTTTCGTTTTAACAGCTCTAAAAGAAACAGCCTATTTAAAAAGTGATATTTTCCTCATATATAATAAATTTAATAATAATGCTAATACATGACAAAAACATGTTACCATATTAGGAGTTCATTTTAAAGAAGTAGTCATGTTATATTATAGTTCTCAGGGTATTGTTCTGTAAT
Source organism: Druceiella hillmani (assembly GCA_039881145.1). Classification (NCBI taxonomy): domain Eukaryota; kingdom Metazoa; phylum Arthropoda; class Insecta; order Lepidoptera; family Hepialidae; genus Druceiella; species Druceiella hillmani. Next base: position 46,077,408 of record JAYKKI010000004.1, read on the forward strand.
AAATTTACTTACAGAAATATAAGTAACTAAATTATATAAAATTCGTGTCGTATATAAAATTCACCAAGTTCATTATATGAATTTGCATAAAGTAAATTTTTATATTTCTTAAAATTATTGATGCATGTTAACAGATAAAAATGTAATTTATATTTTTAACAAAATGGTAGTTACTAGTCTTTTTAAAGTGGATATGGATGCTATCTTGACCTTAATGAAAAATGTTTAAACAAGTGTGAAAAACCTGCCAAATCTTTGGCATCAGAAAATATGATATTTCCACACATATGATATTTCCAAACAGAGAGAAATGGTTGAAGATCCGTAATCAGCACTAACTTCACATACTTACGCTCCTCTTGCGTGTTTAGAAATCCTCAAAGTTTAAATTATTTTATTAACAAGTTGAAAGATTTGTCTACTAACGTTTTTGAGTTACTCTTTGAAAGCTTACTCACCCTGCTTATTTCCAAATATACATATATTTCTCACGACAAATCCTTTAATGTTAAGAAGTGAGACTATAGAATCAACTAGATCCTTTTACCAAGAGAATAACTTCGACAAATATTTGGAAGCTTTGAGTGAAAAGTGCGATTTCTTCTAAGGGACAAAGTCATATCTCTGCTATTCATCTTTTACCGTCTACTGACTTTTTTTTTAAACTCGTTGTTATAGTTTTCTGAAAGAGCTTTTTCCTGTAGCAGTAAGTTCGCCATATAAACATTAAGCTAAAGTACTAAAATAAATAAATAATATTTTTACCTTTATTTCAATGCTATGTAAAAAAAAATTAAAGACTCCAATGAAAGGTTCACTTTATAAAATGATATCAGTTTTAAAAGTTCTATCTAATAACATCACATTAGATGGACTACTATACTGAAAAATATTTTTTTCAAAATTGAATTCCCTGTACACGCAAGGAAATCTTCCAGAAAAATTCCTTCTATGCGCATTAGTATTATGGATTTAAGAAATATTTTGTTCCCAATGTTCACTAAATTTTGTTTGAAAATGAAGGAAAAATAAGAGTTACCTTTAATTTTAAATGTGGAATATCCTTAAAAATACGCGATTATTTTTAAATACATGATTACATTGAGTAGCGCTAACATTCAGAATATATGGCATTTTCGTAACTCTCCAGCATGCTTCATGTAGCGTCAGTGTTTGTGATATATTATCTCAAAGTACCATAAGAAAGACCATAAATACAATTTAAAAATGTCTGTAGTAACACGCGTAATAATTTTCTGTATCCTATATTACCTATAAATATAATTTATCGTATAAATTAACGAAGCAAAGATAAACAGTGTTTTAACCTTAAAAATTATCTACTTTATCATCATTACACCCTGCATAAAAGTATGATTTATTATCGTACGGTGAACTGTTACTCAGGGTCATTGTATAATATATTCGTGTTTCCATAAAGACTATATTAAATTATCTGACATGGTAAGATTTTCAAACTAATAGAAAATTATTTTATGATACATTATCAAGTTTGATCTTTGCCACGTACAATAAACTTCTATGCATATTATTAATAACGCACTTTCAAAATCTGTGTTTAAAAACTGTGCCAATATGCATTACATTTCCTGGCCTGGTAATGCAAATGTCTTTCCTTTCTATCCTCATTCATTGCATACAGCATTTTGGTATTCATAGCTACGTGATTGAAGATATCTGAATGGTTATTCATGTTTAAGATATTTACATGTTTATTTATAAAATTAACTGCATGTATTTTTATATTGCGTTACAAATATTTTAGGCAATAAATTTTCAAATCTACCAGAACATTATAATTTATGTTTATTGTGTCGTAATTGTATCTACGAGGTTACTTCGGGTGTATTAATTTAATAAAAACGAAATGAAAATTTTCAAATTCGCTTAAGATAATATTTTAAATCTTTATACCGATTATAACAATTCTTTCACAGTTGAAAAGATATCCCTCTGCCAGTGGAGATAGATAATATTTATATAATTTGCTTAATATTTAAATAAATACAGCAAGAGAAACTAACAACTACATGCGGTATGGTCATGGCTAAAGGTCGAAGGAGATGAATTATGGAGCAGCAAACGCTATAGAGACAAGATGGCGCCAGAATTGCAACAGAAGCAGAATGAAGTTGCATTAAATGTGCCACTACTTCACCTGTCAATCTTTTCAGAATATTCGAGGTGCTCCCTCACTGACATATATCTCTTAGTCATTGCTGAGCTACGTACTTAGCTTTTTTGAGTTTGAATTAAATTTATGTGAATACCTGATTAAAAAAGAAACTTGGTTTATTATCACGAGAAAAACTGAAGAACATATTCTATCAAGGGGAGGATATTCGTATTGTAATCGAATTTAAATATACATTTTTGACGAAAGCGACTGTTCAGTTTAACTATTATTTATTTAACGTCTGGCAACATACTTATTATACTTACCAATATTGCATGTTTCTCACAACTCGATCAATATTTCAAACATCGATGAGAATATTCCCGCGCTATGCCGAGCTACGAAATATTTCCATTGAAATTAATTAAATTCAATCTGAAATGAAAATAGCTTTGCTTCTGTGATGGAAATTTCTTCGCCTGCGCCTTTGATATCACAAAGCAAATATCAACTTCTAAACGTAGAAACTGGCAAAGTCAGCTTCAAATTAATTGTATTTTTTATTAAAGTTGTGTTTCTTTCCAAACACAAGATTACTAAATTTCTTTGTTCCGCGGATATTTTCTGTACTGTATAGAATAGTAGTATGGAAAACAATTTTTTTGAGTTTCCGATTAATTGAAATGAAAATAATGTCTCAAACATTTTTGAAATGGCATTTTTCAAATTGTATTAATCCTACAAACGAGGCGAGTAGTATTTTAAATTAGTATATAATGAATGATTTAATAAAATTTTAAAAAAAATAAAAATATGTTTCTTTGATTTTAATTTAATTAATAAAATAAGATTATCTTAAAAGTAAAACGCAAAAATAAATTAATATTAAAACGTTAATAAAATTGTTTGTCTGGACTCTATAATTAATTCATGAAATTAATGAAGAATTGAAAGCAGACATTCACACTAGTTCTTACCATAGTGTGTAGGGTTGTTCACAAGGCATATGACCTTTGACGGCGCAGCGCAGCGGCTGCTCGTCGATCGGGGCTGGACTGATTTTATGGTTTGCTTTAAGAGATTACTCTCGTAACAATAAGTCAGCTATATGTGTTGATTTTGTATAATAAAATATATAAATAAACAAATGGTGGCCAATTTTTTAAATTATGTTTGTAATAATTGAAATATGGCGTTACAATTCCGTCTCATTATTATTAAATCGAATTCCTGGTTAGTGTATCTATGTAGTTATTGGCACCAAAGGATATAAGTTATAGTATTTTGTCGACCGCTCTAGACATGACTTGCTTACTTCATTGAATACACCTGTAGGTTCATTTATTATTAAGACCGTTACCCTCTTATATGTAAATTATTTGTGTAATAAAATATTTTCCGAAATTTTTCATACATGCTAAGCAATTCCCCCTTGTGTTAATGCTTTCTACCAACCACTAGAAAACTACTACAAAATTATTGTTTATAACACTCACTTAACTTAAGACTCACATTCGACAATGAGAATAACCCTCCAAATGAAAAATGTTGAGTTTTAAATATCTTTTTTTTTCCTTATTTTCACCTTCTTTCCTTTCCCTACTTTTCAGTGTAAAACTCTTTTTAGCCGTTTGAAATCATATTTCATAAAGAAGAAATTTGTTTATCTTTTTGGGGTTTGTTTATTTATAGAGATCAAATAATTCATCCGATGGATATTAAAGTTTGACCGTAGTATATACTATATTAAATAATAATGAGTAAGTTATGAGAGTATAATTCGGCCGGATGAAATTTGCATTGAACTTTTGAGGGTTAATTCTCCAAATGTTCGTAATTTCAAGTATTTTATAGCTACGAGACTTGTATTTACGTATGCGTAACGCATTATGTTTAAATTTGTATAGAGTATTTACTGATAATAAAATAATAATAAATTTTAATGATCTACCACACATTATTTTTCCATAAATGGGAAAAATCTGAACTTTATTGTTTAAAATTCACTTTGAACAAGGATTGGATACGTTCCTAATGCCAGGATAAATTTGTTGAGTTAAGTTGTAAAATATATATAATAAATAAGTTCAGAAATTTCACTAAATTCGTATAGGTAGATTTTAATAGTACACGTCCACAAAATTAAAAAAATATAATTACAAATCAACGTAAATATCTTAAAAAACTTAAAAAAGAAAATGGTCAATTAAAAAATAGCCACGTTACCAGTAGCAGAATATCGCTAAATGTAACCGATCAGGTTGAGATTTATCACTCCTGTCATGAATTACATTTATAACAACTATATGGGTAGGTTTATTATAAATTCATATCTAAAGTAAGTACGTATATTATTATTTTTGTAATTGATGAAGTACACCTAAAATTGGAAATAACAAAATAAATAGATAAATAAATAGCCACGCAAATTTTGACGGTTTACTTTGACACACAGTTACTGCACAATGTACAAAAGAGCTAACAACAGTAGCGTGCACCATTGTTGTTTATTAAATTTTCCTCGGGCACATATGTAAGTTATAAATAAAAATTATAATTTTTTTGCATTTCTAATATTATTTTTCATTCATTGGTAGAGATGCAAAATAAACAAAACAACTAGTCCATCGATAATAAGCTATTATGCGTAAGTATGCAACTTTTATTCGTGACCGTAATAACTTGAAATAAAAAAAAACTGTAACTGAATTGGTTAACTCTTTTGGATTTTATGGTAGCCAATATTGAGTGTCACTTTTGGTTCTTGATATTTTAAAGTTGTTTCGTACGGAAACCTCGACGCATTATATACAATGTATTTTTACGGGAAACCAGCGGACCACGGAGGATAGATGTGCACAGTAGATCGGTTCTCAGCGATATAATATTTCAAATATTCCAACTCAGTGTGTGTAGTTAAAGGAAGTAAGATATTACTTTTTAATTAGTGCATTCGTGACATTTTGAAAATCGTAATGATTGAATGATTTCTGAGAAATACCCTAAATACTGTCAGATTTTTATTTATATGACAATATCATTTCAATAAAAGTTTAAGGAGCTATATTTTAAGGTTCTGCTTTTGGTGTTTTTCTTTTTTTTTATAATCAGTCGCAATGGGGGCCCACACTTGATTGTGCATGACACAATAAAAATATTACACATATAATATTTTCAAATTTTACTGCGTTTGTACTATTACCAGTTCACACAAACACATTATAAGGATCTAATAAATTTATATAAATTTTTTTCTCCTAATTATATAAATTTACACATAGCATTATATCGAATATTTGATTCTTAATGATATTTCTTTATTTCAAGGAAATAATGGTATAAACGGTAGTCATTATCGTCGAGATGAAATGTGAATTGGACTGCAATTGATTTTCTTTTTTCAAATAGTTTCTGTGCAATAAGGAGTTCACTGTGAAAACATCTCGCTGATCAGCCGATAGAAAGTCGTAATTTAAGAAGCAGTTTTAGGAATTTTTAATTTACGATTTTAAGCAATTTTTTCAAACTTTATCTTGCTTAGACATTGCTTCATTAAATTTGTAGATTTGTAGATTCTATCTTTAATACGAATTTCCCTTGATGGATGCTGACAGAAGCACACAGCATATCTGAGGCAGCAGAGGAATAAGCCGACAGCGCTAAAAATACCGGTAATACATACCCATTTAGTGATACAAACTCTATCGGAATTCGCTAAAGTTATTATTATTGTGATAGATTTTATTGTCATCAGTTCGTATCAAAATTAAAACAGCTAGGATACAATTACCAATTTTTATGTAAATGACAGTACAAAACAATGTGCAGTACTATATTTCCTAATGTCTTTCTGAGTAATAAAGTTATATTAAAATTTTGTTTGACTATAAGGAAAGTATCAAATTAAAATTTTACTTTTGGTTTTCCCTTATACCACTTATTTGTACAAAAAGCGACGATTTGGAGATAAATTAGACTAGCGGTCACATAGGGGTCGAAATTAGACCGTAATTCACTGCTTGAAATTCATTCAGTCAATCAAACATTTTAAAATTCTCTGGCGACAATCTCTACTCTAGGTGACTGTTTGACCACAGACTTTTATGTTTTTGACATTGAGAGTATGAACATAAGCTGATAATCTTTAAATATATTTTTACACATATTACATATAAATTTTATTATATATAATTGTCCACATAAATTTTAACCGTGCCAAATCTCATACTTCTTCGTGCGCGCAATGGGCATAAAGAAGGGTACAAACTTTTCTCTTCACGTGTTAATATCTAGACATATTAAATGTAAGTTTTAGCTTTGTGCGCTCCTTCTCCTCATAAACTTTAACTATATTAAATCTCACACCCCTTCGTGCGCGCAATATGAATAAAAAAGGTACTAATTTTTCTCTTCGCGTAATCTATATAGATTACGTAAAAATAACTCTCGTGGCAAAATGAGTAATGCATTCATCGTAATATCATAATACCACGAAGTAGGACTTTTTAAAATAATTTTGAACATTTATATTCTAATTAATAAATATAATTGAATGTAATTTTAGGTTTAGCAATTATGTTTGCTTCTTTTAAGCCATATTACTTTAAAGTTTGATCTAATATCACGGTCAGTTTTATAAATAATGGCTGTATTATGTAAATAAGAATATAAATTATTATTATTATTTGTATCATTATGTATAAAACTATTCTAATATATGACTCTATTCAATAACTAAACACTAGAAAATATACTCGTAAATGTTTGTTTATTAACAAAAGATATATTGTAGTAGAAATGTTGAAATATTAAACATGACAACTAGCCTTTCATAAGAAAAGGAAAAGGTAATATGGCATCGATTTTGTATATAATTCCACAATTGATTATCTTGAAACGAAATATAGTTCAAAAATATTGCAAAACTAGTTTTAATTTTCAGATTTATTTGTCCAATTGAAATATTGTAAATAAACAAACATACCATTCCGACAATCTTCGAGCCTCCGGTCGCCCCTCGACAATCGGAGTAGCCTACGAGCAAAGTCTATTATTGCAAGAACGTCATTATAACAAGTACCATCCTCACGATTGCAATATTCTTGTTAGACTAAACATGGTGGATTGCTTAACTTAATGTCTTAGCGTAAATCCACAGTGTCATAAATGATTCACAATTATATATAGGAATCAAACCCGGAGCCCTTTTATCAAACAATACCAAATTATCCCTGCTAATATACTAAAAGCGTAACACTGTCTGTTTATTTATGTTCTTATCTGTCTTTCCACGACTAAACGACTTAACTAATTTCAATGCAATTTTGCATATAGATAATATATATATATATTCTTGATTGGAAGGAAGTCTATTTAAAATTATCCTTAATATGAAAAAACTGAAACATTGTTTGTTTATTTGCTTGTTGCTTTGTCCTCATGCTTAACCGGTTCAACTAATTTCAATTGAAAATTGTACGTAGGTAACATATATCTTATATTAAAAATACACTATACAAATATATCCCTAATGTAAAAAAGTGAAACGTTGATTGCTTATTCGTTTGTTTGTTTTGCTTTCACGTTTGAATAACTCAACTTATTTAAATTGAATTTTGGATGTAGATAACACGCATAGATTAAAAGATAGACTGTACAAAAAATAATGTAATAAAAGTGAAATATTGTTCGCTTATTTGGTTTTTTTATCTGTCTTTCAGGTTTATGGGGTCTAGCGGATTTTCTAAAATATTTGCATATTAGTATTACATATCCTAGCTCAAAAGATAAGTTATCAATGATTACGCCATCACTTATGAGGGAATAGTAATGAATATAAAAGCTGAAAAAAATTATAATATACAATTCTTCTTGGAAAATTATATATACAATTCTTAATTATATATACAACTAAAAATTATAATATACAATTCTTTTTTCTCTAAAATTCAGGAAAAATTGAATGTGTTGAGGCTAATTTCATTTTCGCACTTCAGTATATGTTCCATTTAATATGTCAAATTCATGATTTACTAGCACATCATTTTATACTAGATTACCATGGCATAAAACAAATGCATTACAGCACAGTAAATGTTAAAAGTTAGAACTGGTAAATCATGTTCAAAATAATACATACTTCGTTAACAATCCTAGTTGAAATTTATGTCTGTTTTTTAATTTTTGTTAAATTTTTCTAATCCCACGCGGGAGAAACTGCAAGTAAAAGCTAGTTCTAGTATATTCTGTTATACCGCGCTGAATAATATTTTATAGAATTTGTTGATTGAAATTTTAATACTTTATTAATTCATAAGATTATTTCACCATGGATTTGAGTGATTATATTTGGAAAAATACAAAATTACCTGTAAATGATTCGAGTCTGCATTTGGCGTATGTCGATTGTCATTATTACAAACATTTCTACGCCGTCTATTGGCGGCATTTTCGTTTAATTTAACTACATCAAACACGTAACTAGTCCTCAAACCATTTAAATAATGTGCGATGATCTTTTCGACAACGTAACAATCTACAAAAAGTTCAAACGCTACTCGTATAGACAGCATATTATTATAATATACTAGTGGTTGCCCAGTGGTCGAAATTCGACCATAATAAATTTAAATTATAAGTTATTTAATATAAATTATTAAAATATAATGCTCAAACATTATTAAGGTTCTATTGTCAAAGACTATATACTACTATAACTACAGATTTCGCTAACGCTGTTATTTTCCTATTTAAAAAAAATAAATTATATGGAATTCAAAAAGGAGAAAAATAAAGAATACCTATTTTAAAAAAAATTATTGAAACAGAATATGCTGTAAGATGATGCGAAATAAAAAAAATTATGTGGTAAAAAATGCTCTCCATTGAATAGCATTTTTATCGCATATTGCGATAATATAATTCACGATTTAAAACTTCTCTGAAAACAATGTTTTTTGTAAAAACTCTTTCATCGTTTGCTAAACGTCCTTGACCGTTATATTCGGAAATATAAAACCTTAAACCATCGAATGAACGGACTCTACTTGCTGCGACATACAATTGCCCATGTATGAAAACTGGCCGATTCAATAAAATTCCAACCTTTTGGAATGTTTCTCCTTGAGACTTATTTATTGTCATCGCAAATGCAGGTATTATAAGAAATTATGTTTGAAAGTTAAACGGTAAAATAGTTCCAAAGTACGTTAAATTTATACGTGAAATCAAAATTCTATTACTGCGTGCGGTCCCAGTTAAAACTTCGCAATAAATTTCGATGCATCAATTTGATGCGCATTCTTGTTCCATTGACTAATGCGTCCTTAGTATTTAAGTTTCTGATCAATAAAACTATGCAATTAACTTTCAATACCAACTTACGCGGTGGTAAACCACTAATAGACAAAGAATTTAAAAACTCTACCGGATAGTTATTGATGTCATTGTCCTTATCACAAATTATTTTATCATAGCTATGATATGTTCGCTGTTCACCAGGAATTTGATTAAGTATATCAGTATTAATCAAAGTACAATCGTTATTTTTAGGTGCTAAAATAACAGAGTTCAATATATTTTCTGAGAGTATGTTATTGGAAATATTTCCATACACCTCATCAATAATATTGTTTTTATCTCCTATTAATTGATGAGGTATTTCAATAACATTTTTACTAAAGTGAGGGAATTGTGGGGCCTCATCATTACCAATTTTTTTCAAGAATTCTACAAATTCTATTTCATTTGGTAAAGCTCTCATATTTCGAGTAAATGTAACTTTATGAAAATTGGGAAATTCATGCCAACTTGTAACACAATTTTCAATTAAAGTTCCACGTGATCCATGTGGGATTACTGCTAAGATTTGCCGAAAATCATCGCACAGAAATATAGTTTTTCCTTCAAACACTCCATGTTTATCGTTTTCATCACATAGATCACGCAATAATCTATCTATGATTTTCAACACTTGCAATGAACACATAGAAACTTCATAAATAATTATCAATGATGATGAATTTATGAAACTACCGTAGCTACTATTTGCAATAATATTTGATACAGAATTTTCTAAAATGGGTATAGGCAATTTAAACGCATTATGTAAAGTCCTACCTCCAAGTAATAAAGTTGAAGCTATGCCACTGAACGCAATTGGAATACAACGAAGATTAAGCGAATTTAATTTGTGAATTAATGCTGTTTGAGTGAATGTTTTGCCACAACCAGCGTGAGCAGTTAAACAAAAAAACATTGGATCCAGTATCATGATACAAAATGTCACGAATAACTCGATCAATGAGATTACGCTGTTCAATATTTGCACTTTCATAATACTCACAAAAAAGCATCTCTTGTTCTATTATATCAATAGTATTTTCTTCTTCTATTCTCTGCGAGTATGTGGGAACTGGTACACCAAGAATTTGACAGGACAAATTATGAACATTCAAAATGTCATCAATTTCTAATTTAGCTCTATTAAAGGATACTTCTTCGTTGTAAAGTCTTAGAAAATCTTCACTAAGATATACTTTAAATTCATTCCATAACGCTAATGCATTGGCTGGCACATTTATTGCACAAATGTAACCAAATAAATTCCCCATTTGTTTTGGTGAATGTAATTCTTTTGATTCATTTAAACATTCCCGCTATTCATTATCATTTGAAGCTATTCCGCGAGCATGGCACGCTTCAACAAAAGAAGGGTATAAAAATTCATTGTATGTTCTAACATCCTCGAATGACTTCGGACCACAGAAATGTAATAAAAGCAATCGTAAGTGAAAAAGTTCGATATCTTTTGGTGACACTACATATATCCTTGTAATGATTTTATCACCTCCACGGATTCTCTTCTTCCATTTATTTCGGGAATCTTCCCACACATAATGCATAGGAATTTCAGTATATTTATACTCTCGTGCTGATGGATCTAATCGATTCAACTCAAAAAATGCTAATAATTTTGTTTGTCTTTCATTATCAATTACTTGACGTTCTTGCCCTTCTCGGAAGTATACATTCTGTCGACGCGGTAAATGAATATCAAGTCTGATTATAGTATGTGACTGAAAATGCATTGGTAATTCATAGATGCGCCATATGGCTTCTGTTGATCCGACATAACGACCAATTAAAAAATTGATAACTTCATTAATTTCTATATTTTGACCTTGTTCATTTAAACCAGACTCTAGTTCAACAGATGCACTGTCATAGCCTTTATACACATATTTATAAATGTATTTGACACTTTTGACTGTAGTACATACTTCAACATTTATATGGCAATTAAATTTAGCAAGTAAATATGGATTGTATGGTACAACATACCGATTGTCAAGGCAACTACCACGAACTTCTGCATTAATACCATTATCACGTCTTCTGCATAATGGATACCCATTTAAAGATTCACATGTAGTTTCATTAAATCATTTCGGATACTCTTTTATACACTTTCCATCTCTCATACATACAGAATTAGGATTAAGTACTCCGCATGGACCACGCATCACATGTTTTACAACATATTTATGTAATGTTGGATGTCTTTCAATGTGAGGAATCTCGGCAGATACAACTTTATCAATATCTATAACATTAACAATTTTATCTTTCTCATTTAAAGTGAGTAAAATGGGAGCATGAGGCAATCCTCTTTTTTGAAATTCAATTGTGTAAATGAGTGCTTCAACTTTACCAAAGATATTATTTTGTATAAAGCCCTCTATGAATACTTTCAACTTTGACTTGAATACACGAACAATAATATCAGGTCTAAAATTAGCAGCTTCACCTACACCAATGTTGTTAACTTTTTCTGGCCAACTTGGATTGCAAGTCATTATACTAAATAAAGACGGTTTTCCGAAATGTTGTACAATTGACATTGCATCTAAATAATTCTGATACATATTTCTTGGAGATCCATTGAAGAAGATGGTAAAATTACTCTACGACCAACATTCCTGGCATTCATGTTCAATTCTAAGTAGTCTGTTAAATTGTCGTAAACTTCAGATCTAAGAATTGTTTGATTTTGTCGAATGCAATGTAATATTGAGCCCTCTATTCTCACATACATATCAACTATCCACTGCAGAAATATTTTTTTGTGAGTGGTGCTACATGCTGAAATCTTCTCTAATCGCAAGTCGATAGGCTGCATACTGAAGCATGGCTAATTTTTTTCTGGGTGCTCTTGAATTAGATATAGTTGGTACGTTATGAGGAATATTGATATGCCACCCAGTATCACCATTTGGAAAAGTAATGGATGTGCTCAAGGGTCTAATGATGAATTTAAAATTGAGATATTTTGATGATACTATTAACTTTTGAAAATAAAATCATATTTCGTCCAAAGGTGGCTCACCATCAACTGTACTAAATATTACTGCTACATCAGTTTGAACTGCATCATTGAAATGGCGTTGATTTAAATCATGATTTACTTTAATGAGCATACAAATTTTTTTTTATTTTCAACTCTGTGACATGATGTTTCATTGCAATGAATGACCGAACCAAAGGATTACTGCATTCCAATTCAAGAGATATTTTGCGCATTATATTGTTATTGCATGTTTGATTAAAATGTTGTTGTAATCTATAATTGATAATATATAAATGATAGTGTCGACATCATAAAAATCGAATTGCGCACAACATGGTGAGCGACCATATGCCGTATTTATTTAACCTGATCTGTGATAAAAACATCATGTTTTTGAAATGATACACTCCACTTGTAATTGCCCCGCAAATTTTAGCTTCTGAGCTAACCATAGCAAATGATGAATTATATTTGCGAATGTTTTCGAAATAATTTTTTGCCTCACTTTTGATTGAAGGTTCATTTGAAATAAGTCCATAATACAATGATTTAAAATATTCATTTTGACTTAAGGGCTATAATATTGCTTTACTCTTATGACAACATTAAGTGAATTCAGTCCTGTCACTTAAAGTCACTTCAGATTCAAAACGTTTCGCATTGCAAAACCTGCATTGTAAATCCATTAATCCACAATCATAACTATGAAAAAGTCTTGGAATTACATTTAGTGCACATTTATATATATCTCTAAAAATTACTTCTTCATTTGTAAACTATTAATATTATTTAAATTTGCGTTTGGTCTATTAATATGTGTATGGGAAACATACTATGAATATGACATTATCATAATTATGATTATTTTTGACATTCAGTAAGACTATGGACAAATAATATTAATCTCAGTTTGACCATAGACTTCAACCATAAACAAAATAGTACATATGTGTGTGTGTCAAACGCATGTATTTCTAATAAAAATCGATATATCTCTTTCTATGTAATAATATTAGCTTTCAGCACTCTTCTCCATATAAACTTTAACTGTGCCAAATTTCATACTCCTCCGGACGCGTAATTTTCGTAAAAAGGAGTATAAAGGTTTTGCTTCGCATATTAATATTTTGGTTATTATTAACCTTTAGAAAATTGGATAATATTGTATTAAATCGTAATAACTCTAATTTCAGATAAAAGGTCAAATTTTTTACTACTATATATGGGAAAATAACAAAGTTAAAGCACAATAACTTAGAAACTGTCTGGCAAATAAACTGCAATGGAAAGCCAGCGGAAAAATAAAATTATGGATAAATCATATGTCAATATGTGTGTATATACATGTGTGTGTGTGTGTGTCAAACGCATGGTAGTATGTGTAATGTTTTCTTTATTAAATTAATGTGTTTCTAATGTATTATTATATAAAAATTTTAGCTTTCCGTACTCCTCCATACAAACTTTAACTGTGCCAAATTTCTCAATTCATACTCCTCCGTCCGCGTAATTTTCGTAAAAGAGGTACAACGTTTTTGCTTCACGTATTAATATTATGATTATTATTAATAATGTTACATTAAATGATAACATCTGTAATTCTTGATAAAAGATAAAATTTTTTACTATTATTTATGTGAAAATAACAATCTTGTGAAATGTCTGGCAGATAAACTACAATAGAAAGCCAGCGGAAAAATAAAACTATAGACTACTCATATGTCAATTGTATGTATATAAATGTGTGTGTCAAATGCATGGTAGTGTGTGTAATGTTTTATTTAATGATTTAATGTACTTTATAAGCATTATTATTGAAAATAATAAATTATTATGTAGGAGAAGCGTTCTGCACTTCTCCTACATATAAACTATAAGTATGCCAAATTTCATACTCCTCCGTCCGCGCAATTTTCGTAAAAAGGGGTCCAAAGTTTTTGCTTCACGTATTAATATATATATATATATATATATATATATATATATATATATATATATATATATATATATATATATATATATATATGATTAGTGTAATAGTGATTTTAATTCGTTTTCTGTTGCAAAATCGATTTCAGTTTGGATTACAATTATTGCATTAAAAATAATCTTGTGACCATAATTCCATTCATTTTAAATGAAATAAACCTTTTTGATATAATTAATCTATGTGATTTAATAATAAACAAAAAAATAATTTATAACTTTAATGAAAAATTTATTGAAAAATGTATACATAATACTACAATTTATACAAAAATTTTCCTAAAAACTAAATGTTAATTAAAGGACAATCATATTATCCAAGTATAAAATTAAATTGCCAGAAGTGATAGCACGATGGACTTATTAGCGGTAAACTCGTAGATACAATATTTTATACCAAAAATATCATAGTAATTTTCCTTGATAGTTTAAATTTTAACGATAACGTTGAATTTCAAACAATTTAGATGTTTTTATTATTTATAACAAGAAAAAACCCTTAGAAGATGATTATGAGTATTTTGCCTACAGAGAAAATGTTTTTAAAAACCGTTTGAAGTCCATTACAATAAGTCATATTAAACCAAATGTTTTACGGTAGGGTGGCTCCCTATCATATTTATATGGTATTTTTAGAACAGGCAAATAAAGTGCTATAAATTTTTCTTTAAGCCTTGTGTGTGTTTTTTTGGATTTTAAATAGACATTTGCATCAAAATGAGAAAAAGTTCATCTCCATTATGAAAAAATTATGAAAATTTTAATAAACACTATTGGTAGAATCTATCCTGCATTTCAAAACTTTATACGTTTGAGACATCCGCCATATTTTCGGGTCTGGAAAATATTTTTACGGGGTAAAAATATAATTTTCGTATTTGTAAGTAATTTTATGGAATATGATAGGTTACTAAATATAAAATTTGGTAATTATAATTTATTAATTACTTATTCCCTTCTTGTCATTTGGTAATATGGTACTTACAGTTGACAAAAGATAGAAAACACATGTAAAATATTAGTTAGATTCGTTTTTACAATTCACGCTTACTTGTGTAAAATGTACAATATTACTACATATGTAACAAAATTCAACATTATGCAACATTGGCAAAGTAACCGCATGTCGTACTTGAATGATTTTTGTAAGTGATGCTGCTTTCATTTTCGGAGTCTGCCGCGGCTTCTATGTTTTATAATATCTATTGATCTTTCTCCTGCTTCGCACCCTTGATCCTTCCCTACTTTCCTTCCCCTCAGTTTTATTAGTGCTGGCTAAACACCATTATCTTCTTTGTTTTTATTTCTTATATACGTAGTTAAAAAAATAGTAAAGGTGAAGGAAAAAAAAAATATAATATTTTATAGAAAGGTATTTGAAAATAAATTTAAAAAATATTATCCGTGTGTTCACGGAAATCAACTACGCCTTACGGCAAAAAATTATTATGAGCGATCGCAGACTTAAAAAGTTATAATGCGGTTACAGACGGACGGATATGATAAAATTTGACATTACGATGTCCGGATGGTTCTGTTTTCAACATTTGGCTGCAGAACCGAAAAATATACTAGATTATGTATGCAAAAAATTATTATGAATCTTTAATTTAAGATATTACCAGTATCCTAATATTATAGGCAAATAAACTAAGACAATTATGTGGCAGATTCGAGGGACCTTGAGAAAATAAATATTTTAATATTATAATGAAACTAATTACATCAGCTCACTGAACCATTAAATGAAATTACTTTTACAGTTTGAGGTCAGCATAATTTTTTTCTTTTCAAAGGCTAGGTAAATAAAATGATCAGTTAAATTCACCCGGTCGTCGACTACGGTGAAATTATGCATTTGCAAGTTACGGCTGTTTAGATATACAAACGTATAGTAAAATCCTGGTGACAAGCACGAGTGTTAGTCATAAACCGACGGGTTGGTTTAGTACATACTATCCATTTCAAATAAAAATTATCTAATAAACTGAAAAGATAAGAATAGTATGTGTACTAAGCTCAATCAGTACAATTAACAGGAGTGACAATATTGGCACTTAGACTCTTTTACAAATATGAATCTCAGTTCGTTTACATGTAGTCAGGCCTACAAATACTCGAAATATAAGAAAAAGAGAAAAAAAATGTCTAGTTGCAACAGTCATATTCTTATTTCCAATATCAATCTCAATTTAAAATATACATACAAATTGTTACAAAACCTCGGTGTTATCGTAATAATAGGCTCCTTAGAGTTTTTTTTTCTAATTGCACTCTTGATGTTAGTGTGTAGGTCATGGCAGAGAAACATATTAACAATATCCGTTTCTTATTACACATCGGAACAGGCAAAGTATATCGGATATTATTTGAAGTAATTTCTTAAAATGACTCTCAAAATATCGAAACTCAAAAGAAACTCTTTTAATAAATTTATGTTGATATTTAATTAAGGTAAAATAAATTTTCTAATACTAGGGCTTCTGAATCAAAAATGGTTTTTTTTAATGCTTTTTCAAATTAAAAGATAAAAATAATTTTTTTTTGACAGTTTTTATTCAAAAAAGTAAATAAAACGGCTGATCAAAAAATATAAAACAAACATTTTAATTATATTTATAATTAAGCAAAGGATCAAGTTTAAGCGCATGGTCTTTAAAGTCGTTGCACACTGCGTCACTTCGGTGCGTGAACGAGTTTATGACTTTTAAATTCTCGAACTGAGGTATTTTGTACATACGTTTTTAAAAATATTATCGTATAGTAATTTTTTTAAAAAGACTTTTCAATTAACTTGTTATTCTGGAATACCTTTTTAATATAGCAATGGTAATTTGAGTTGGTCACCTCGAAATTAAAAATAATTTCCTCTAAAACTAAA
This sequence comes from Druceiella hillmani, assembly GCA_039881145.1. Lineage (NCBI taxonomy): Eukaryota > Metazoa > Arthropoda > Insecta > Lepidoptera > Hepialidae > Druceiella > Druceiella hillmani. The sequence goes on from JAYKKI010000004.1 coordinate 46,094,760, forward strand.
ATTCTCGTTTCTATGTGAGTGTCAAGAATATTCCTGTTTGGTTTTTATTTGCGTTCAATTTTTTTAAAGGAATCTTCTTTTGTCGTAGTAGACTAATTTGTTATTTTGTAAAATGAGAACGTAGCAAGAAGTGATAAAACAAGTGATGTATGGAGTCGGATGGAGGAATGGAGAAAGAAAGACAGGGAGAAAAGGACAAGAGAGAATTAGAGGAAGCAAAAGACAACTTTGTGAGAAGAAAAAAAGAAAGGAAGAATACAGACAGAAAGGGGATTAACAAAATGCGGATAATTAGATGGACTGAAAAGACGCACATAAATAGTACGAAAAGCAAAGTTATGAATTTTTCGTATTAGTTCTTAAAATACTCTCATTCAATGAAGAAAATTAATTATATAAACAAGTAAAAAAAAAATTTAATTAATTAAATATAAACAATAAAAATATAATAATATCATTGAATTATTGATAATGTTGGCTACTCAAAAATTTGTGGAATGAAATTTCTTTTGCCATTGTAGTGCAAGTTCGTATTCTGAATATTACACCGTAAGGAAATGTGAAATGCATCGGTGGTAGTAAGAACAGCGATAGATTAAATTTCCTTTTGCGCTGCCAACCATTCGGCTGGCCAATTAACAATAGCAAAATAAGTCTAGCTTTTTTATTTTTCAGTATCCCCTCATTGGTAACAAAGCGGATGTATTTCTTTTACGTTTTGCGCTATTATGCATATAATTTTTTTTGTTTGTTATAGCTTTCTTTCTTTGATTTTCCTTGAATTTATTTTTAAATGTCCTAAAATATACTAACCAAAAATAATGCCAAAAGATAAATGGTCTAGCGCCAGTTCGATTCACATGCTAAATGCCATGTATCAATATTGAAATACATATTGTGTACAGTTTTGAGTGAATATTTTCGGTATTTCTTTGTCTTCTTTCCTGACGCTAAAACCTTTATAGAGCTCTGCAATTTGTATTTGACATTTTTACCCTCTTTAGTTTATTGTTATTTAGAAAATTATTTTAAAAATTATTTTTTGTTTTTGTTACAAGATAGATTTTAGTAACAATTTACAGTCAAACATAATACAATTTTACATGCTTCTTACCTTGTGGTTTACTGCAAGAGTTTACTTTTTCAGGTAGTGAAGGTTTCATTTAGATCTGTGTATTTAGTCTTATCCTTAGCAAGGCGAAAGAGTTCGATGACACTCATAATCCCTGTCCATTCTCAGATGTTGAGCAGCCATGGCTTTCTTCTGTGACCGGCTTTATTTCTCCTAGAAATCTTTCTTGTCATAATTAGTTGCGATAGCTTGTATTTGTTATGTTTGAATATATGCCCCAGATATGCAATTTTACGTTGTTGACTTTACGTGGTTTGCAAAAACTTGTCTTTCAGGCGAAGCCGTTGTCGTCGTAATCCATACTAACGTGATAAAGGGAAAATAAATGTTTGTGAATTTGCTGGAGATAATCTCCTAAACCACGAACGGATTTGACAAATTTATCCTCTGTTGGAATGATACTCTTCGGAAAGACATTAGCATATATTACATCGAAATTTTCGTTAATGGATAAATGAAAAAAGAAAATAATTTTTTTACCTTAAAAATACCATTGACCATAAAAAATATTATGGAAAGATAAAATAGAATATTAATATTTTTGTTAACGATACAAATTCATTACTATGCCCTGATAAAATATGTAACCATTCGCATTAACAATTTTTCAATATCTGGTGGTATACTAGTGAGAAAGACTTTCAGTTTCTTCGAATACAATAATTTGAAATTGTGTAAACCCAGTTCAAAATGTTAACCTACCAATATGGCGTACCCGTTCATTCGTAAACCAAATACAACGTACCTCTAGACAGGTCATTGACGGAGACACTCACCAAATAATACCCAATATTCCAAGTATACCTAAGCGCTATCCTATGCAAACACGAAGTGGTCCTGCTTTATCAAGAATCTCAATTACCCTTAAATCATCGAAAGGCAAACGTTGATGAGATAATATTTCTACAAAATATTTTCATTGCGATCAATTCAATGACTATGGGAAATGAAAATAACCTCACTCCTCTGATAAAAAATTATTCATCTCTTCATTTGATTATATTACTTACGCAGCCTCAAATTAACGTGGAAATGAATATAAATTCTAATTATTTAAATTGGAAATGGGATGTTTCAATAATTTTCATTTCTAAACACAAAGAGTTTAATGTGACTCTTATTTTCTCTTCCTACGTTTGAATGGTGGTATGAGAAGGAAGAACTTAGACATATTAATTAGAATTTTCACTTGATTGAGGTATTATTTGAAACAAGGTAATAATTCATGGTTATAGATACTTGAGTCCCCTAACTTTTAAACTCGAAAACTAACGTCAAATTTTTTACACCGTCTTTTATCTTGAAATTAGTTCTTTTATCTCGCATTAATAAAAAAAATATTCATAGTGAATAGTTTTTTTTCCAAATAATTCTTCTCTCTCACTAATACTATATTTTTATTTCGTCACATTTCCCAGTGAGTCACCTGCGCAGCGGTACTTACGTACGGAAGCGACGGAAGTCTGAGTTCGAATCTCGATGCGCGTTTCTTTTTTTCTTTGATACTCTGTTGTATTCAAAACATTTTATTGCCATAAATTTTTTTAAAACTTGCTTAAGTTTACGGCAATAGGTGCATTTTAGGTGCACATATATTCAAATATGGTTTAATGCAAAAATTCAGCTTTGGTCGATCTCTCAAAGTCACTTCTCTGAAAGTCACTTTTATAATGAAGACGTACATTTTCTCGTTATACAAATGTATTTATTTATTAAATAGTGTATTTTATATATAATTTCAAAATTTTTATAAATTAAATGAGCATAATTTTTAGACATTAATATATTATATTTATTATGAAATTATTTGATGCTAAAATGGATAATATTTTATTAAGCGCACAGAATTATTTTGTTTTTTTTCGCATCTCCGTGAATGCATAGATAACACATGACAATTATTAATGTTAATTATTTTTGTTTCCTAATTTTCTTGTTAAAAACTTTCAAAGTTCATAGTACGATTAATTTAGTTACCAAGGATTTCACTTCTAAACCGTGATTTCAAGCAGATAACATTTTTTGTTTGTAGAGTTCGGTACACAAAAACTTCGATCCGAAAGCAGCATTTTTGTCGGTGCTATTAATCGTTAATAAAAGTTTATTCCTTCGCCTATATTTCATACCAGGTCTTGGACCAAATACTATCTTTGTTAATTCAAATTTTTATAAAAAATATTTTCACCTCGATGGGTCTTCTATAAGATTTTCTTAGCACTTACATCAGTTCTGTATGCAGTGGATTATTACTCCATATACTCTAACTTTTAGTACATATGTTTTTAGATATCTCCTGACAAAAATAACACACTACAACATAAATCCCACAAACTAACATAAATCCCTAACAAATTATTTAAAATATAAATGGGTTGGCGTCGAAAACAAAACATCAACTTCCAGGTGTTATTTAATAATTTTTTCGAATATCAAATGTTCTACTTTTGTGTCCTTCAAGTTTATTAAATCACACTTTTCATAATATATTTGTAATAACAATTAAAGCCGACGGCTGGAAAAATGATATTCATAACATTTTTTACCTAAGAAAAAATAATGAGGTACAGTGTTCGGAGGACAAGAGTTTTGCAAATGATTTATTGAAACGTTGTATATTAATTTGCAAAAAATAATGGTTGATTTCTGGCTGGAAATAAATTAGTATTATTAATGACATTTTATATTATTACATACGTAATTTTATTACATACAAACATGACAGCTATTTAACAGAGGTTAATTTTATCGTACGACGTTATCTCGTCATCTAGTTTAAATGGTGTATGCATCTACGCTGTAAGGGCAAAAAAATATATATGTTAATTAATTAGAGAGATTTTTATTTATGAAACTACGAAATGACAGAAAGAAACAATTCCTCAAAATAATAACTATAAAAAGAAATAACGTTGTATGGAGATGTTGTATATATTACGTATGTTAGAATACAGTTTAGGCTTTTTGTCCTTTTCTTGTTAAATTTTAATTCAGCATACATCAGTTGTAATTCATATTTTTAAGTTTAATTTAATACGTAATTTGCGTAGTTGTATTATAATATGAGTTTTTAGTATCATACGTAAACATTATTTTTTGTTTTAGAAGGATCGGAAATATTATTTTTTTTTTTGGAAATATTGGAATAATATTATACATATACAACCTTAACTCAGATTGTATTATAGCTATTTATGTGCTAATTTTAATCACGTTCGCATAAAAATGTGGTTCCAAATCCCTCACAAATTGTATTATATTTCGTATATACATATGTATATATGCTCGAATATATATGTAGGCACACATTCACAAACACATACACATACACACGCACGCACACCCACACCCACACACACACACACACACACGTTGAAGGATGCTATGTTGTCACTCTTTTCTCGTATATGAGAGCGCATTCGTGGTTGAGGTTAATTATTAATTTAAATTTAGTCGCTCGCAAAATCTCTTTATGTTTAGTCGTGTTGTGTTGATAAGTTTTTAACGTATTGTGTTATTATTTTTTAACGTACACATACCCTCGCGTGCGGTAACTCTTTACTGTTCAAGAATACATAAAGATAGTATTACTGTATGGTGAACTTGGCAGAAATACATCAAGAGTGTTAGATGCCCATCATGAGCAATATGGGGAAGAGCGATCAACGCGTAATTTCAGGACGATAATTAGCGCAGTCCAGCACATACTAGGTGATAACCGGAGAGCATTCTGAAGGTTTTCCAGCACGTCAAGTGTCAGTACAAATTGAAGAATAAGTCTTGGAATATTTCAGACGTGACCCAACGATAAGCGCACGGAAAGCGTGAATATACTTTCGCATTACCCACAGTACTGACTATAAAGTATTAAAGATCGCTAGCGTCCGTATAAATACAAAAAAATCCATGCACTATTACCTCGTGATTACAATGTTATAACAAGTTATTGTTAGTATATACTACAACAGCGCCGTTATGACAATCAATTTATTCATAAAGTTTTATTGTCGGATGAAAGTACATTCCAAAAGAAATTAAATGTAGAACCGAAAAATAATCAAGTTTAGTCACACTCAAATTCAAATGCTAAACTAGAACGTGGATATCAATACCGATGCTCCATCAATGTATAGGCAGGTTGTGGACATCAATACCAATACTCGATCAATGTATAGGCAGGGATCCTATCTTTATCGTTAAATTTAAATAACTATTTGAATCCCTTATATAATGAAATTTTTGATTTTCTTATGATATTTCTCTGCAGATTTGGTTTCAATATGATGGATCGTCGCCACACTCCGTTGTCAAAGTTCGTGATAGACTAAAAGAAACGTTTGGTATCCCAGTAGATAGATCGGTTTGAATCTATATGTTGGCTTCCACGTTCACCAGACATCACCCCTTTTTTCATGTGTGGATTTATTAGACTTAGTGTTTGAGGAAAATTATGACAGTGAAATATAGATGCATACGCGTATTATCGCTGCTTTTGACAAACTTAAAAGTACCGTAAACCAAGGCATTTTTTTTATTTAACAGAGTTCACAAAAAAAACAAAAAAACGTGTGCAAAAATTTGTCGAAATCGGACGGTGACACGTTAAAAATGCTCACGATATTTAATTTATTCTTTAATTTTCATTAACTTGTGATTTTACAACTTATTTTTACCTCAATCGATTGAAAAATCAGTGCAATCATAATTTCATCTATCATCGTGCACGCCCGTGGCAATTATAGGTCAGTGATTTGTTCTTAGGTAACTACAAAATATGTACGTAACTGTAAGTGGCGAGCACTCATACACAAATTAATACTATTATATCAAAAAATACCACTATTAAATATAATGTGATGTATAAACAAATTATAATTAAATGTAAATTATAGTTGCAAGCGTAACCCATACATACTGCACACACCCATACGCAATTGTCAAAACTCACATAAAACCAAATTTAGACGTACGCTTCACCAGTCCTTTGATCTTACTCAAATAACCACAATTGATACGAGCGTCGCAAGTGACGAGGCGAATCTCGTGGCGAATGGCGAGCGCTCCGCAAAGCGAAGCGGCACGAATGTTAAAAGCTTGGACTATATTCACAATAAAGTTGATATTATTTATTAAAATTCTAACACTTCAATATTTTTCTGAAATATATGGTATTTCATATACATATATATATATATATATATATATATATATATATATATATATATATATATATATATATATACAATAGGTACTGTAAACATTTAAGGTAACTGACTTTATTACCTGAGGAATATGATTTATTAAGATATAGCATAACCATCTAGACATACAAAACTCGCAATGAATGCATTGTAAATATAGTATTAAATCTTCTTCTTAATATCAAAGATATCGCCAATCAAAGGCAGGCACGAGCGAAATAAAAGAATAAGGTGAAAAGCTGAAAACGTCAAAAAGTGAGTTAAGAAAAAAGTTAATAAAAATAATGAGCAATAATTTTGATAGTGGAATATTAAGGAAGAAAATGAACGTGAAAATTTTGTGTGAAATAATAAAACAACGACGCAAGATTTTATTAGACGATGCAACGATATGTCGCATAGTAGCAACATATCGTTTAAACAAACAAAGATTTGAACAACGATCAATCAAATGAAATAAAAATTTACATGAATATATGTTTGCGCAAACACCTGTAACCTACAAAATATAGAAGTTTCATCAGTAATCTCATCAGTAAATAGAAAATGCACTACACCACCATTGTGGGACGTGCTAGTTTGAAATGTTATTTAAAAGCCTACAAAGTATTCTCAATAGATAGATTAAAATATAGTCATTAATTTAAAAACAATATCAATGGCCGATGAAGTAATTTCAGCCTAGTTGTACCTAGCGATGCCCACAAATGTAAAACAGACACGAAAAATCCTAAAATAAATTAATGAATTATGGTGAATTTTTTACAAATACATAGCTCTCGAGTAATTATTTTTGTGAGAAAAAAGGAATTTTCTTGACGATTATTTTGTTTTGTTTTACGTCGATTTATAAATACGCAGGATTACAAAGCTAAAAATTGTTTGGTGAGCGTTGAAATTAGCAACTAGGCAGAGGCCCATACGGAAATTGGCCGTCTCGTTAATTTTCACGAAATTTATGTTTTTTTTTCAAATTATTTACCTGAAAGTAAGTTTTATCCGCGACTTCGTTCACTTGAGTAACGGAATTGGTTTAATGGATATGATTTTTTTTTTCGTTTTTACCCTTGTCTATTTTTTATTTATTTTATTTTCGCTAACATAAAATTTTTTTATTTTATTTTAATTTTCCTTTTTTGTGTGTAAACTTCTAAAAGCACTGTATTTATATTTTTGGATTCAGGTATTTATTTATTATGATCGAAAAATAACCGCTTGAAAGCGAATGGTACATCGATCAGTCGGAACAAAGAATATGTGTATCGACAACGTCCACCCGACTGCCAACACTCTTGGTAATTACATCGCAACCATCAAAAGCGGCAGCGGATGGTACGGTGTTCTCAAATTGTAGCTTGAAACGAGTGTGCAATTGAGAAAAGAGGATAACAGGGGGCTGTGTGTCCATTTTTATATGACGTAACCAAACAATTATTTTACATTACACCGCCTAAAGCTGTTTTTTAAGACATTTATGCATAAAATTACACCATATATGATGCACGACGCATAAATAATATGTAAGAAAATGTGTTTGAATTGTTGACGTGCGTGGCGGCATATGTTAAATAACTAGCCGAAATTATATTTAGGGTACAACCAGACTCAAATTTTATATTTTGACATAATTCTATTTCTTTCGCTTTTGTTCCATATGTGTGTTTTATTCGAAAAATTATTATAAACAGATGGCACAATTTCTTTCCCCTTTATATCTACCAAACCAGATAATGCACCATAATAAGATGCAAGTTTGGTCAGACTCATCAATTGAGAGTGGTTCTCAAAAAGCAGCTCTAGCAACGAATCCTCTCTAAAATTAAGTTGACGTAATCTTGCAATAAGTTTACAAGTGTCTTTAGAATATTCAATTGAATTCAGACCCAGATGCGCCGAATGCTCAAAAATGTATCTATTTCACGGGTATCAGAAGTTACTGAGAATAAACTTATTTCCATGAATCAATTGCAAATACATCTTCAAAATATGTTAGAAGATTACGCAAATAAAATTCTTGTTGTAAATGCGGTAAAAACCATTTAAGAAAATTTCAAAGGGACCCAGCCGAAAACGCGTCTTAGGCGAGAAAGCATATTATGCGGGATTGGGAAAATAAAACGTATGACGTTATAATTTTGTGTAGGTATTGACTACATATTTATAAAGTTCTTGGAATATTGTTATAATGTTATGTATGTATTTTTAAATTACGTTATATCATAGTGTATTATTATTTAAATTTACGTTTCTTAAAGTAATCATTTATTTTAATTTGACAAAAGATTTTGATGCATTATCAATTACAAAATTTTCAATATACTGCAGTACGTCTTCGCTTTCATCCAAATAAGCTATGTAGCGCCTTAATTTGATAACTACTGATAATGCCTGGGCGTTTAACAAAATCGAAGTTGACTTCTCTTCATCTTCATCATCATCACTCAGGGCCTCTTTTTGTGTGTTATTCATATCTTCAATAAGATCTTCAACTGATCGGATTTCGTAGAGCGCAATATTGTCATCAATGGAAGATTAAAACCCTGAAAAAAGAGAGAGAGAAAAACCCTGCAGTATCGCGAGTTTTTCTTCTTGTTCCAATACGAAGTCAACTTTGTTATTTCTGAAACTTGCTTTCTTGAAACAATGTTGTATCGTTTTAAGCTGAATTGATTCTCATGCCGCTATAATGTTTAGGATCGCATCATGCACAGTCATGGGTCATTTGCTACCAGGGTCTTTCATTTCTTTAAGATGGCGATGTATCAGTCACGTGTGTAACCCTGTTTAAGGACTTTATAATGCCTTGATGCATTGTTTGCAACTTGCTTGTTGCATTTGGAGGTAAGAAAACAAGCTTGAAATTCTTTAGCTCAACATCTTTTGGGTGAGCGGGATAGTTATCAATGATCAGAATTATGCGTCTACATTTAATCTGGAAATAATCATCTAAAACTTTTAACCAGTCGATCATCTAAGGTTGAGATTGTGCATCATATGTTACAGGGAGCGATTTTATGTTTTTGAAGCAATGTGGATTTTACACCTGAACAATAACGAGCAAAAGTAACTTTTCCCATCCATCAGAATTGGCACGTGCCAGGATAGTTAGTCTCTCTTTACTTGCTTTGCCACTATGGCAAGTTTCTCCTTAAAAACATAGGATTTATCTGACATAAATTTAAAACCGAATTTTAACCTAATTTGTGTTAAAAATGTTTCGCCGTTCATAATTTTGCAACAATTCAGAAAATGTTCCCATCTATGTATCAACATCTTTTGTACCACTATTTCCGATTCCTCACTGATTTGACGATACAAAATGCCGTGGTGATTTATACAGCTATTTGAAGCATTAAAATCTGTATTTTGTAAGCTTCTTTCAGCAATTTTACGTGCTATCTTACATAATATGTCTCATGCCTCCCAATCCGTATTTTTCTTTAATTACTTTTCTATTCTTTAAAATAAATACGTAACGTAGAAACTGGTGAAAGAAGTTCAGCTGCTAACTGTGTTTGATTTTTGTTTGTTTTTCATCGAAAACTTTCAATATCTTCATTTTTTATTGAAGTTACAATGCTTTCTCCAGTCATGTTTTAACAAACGCAGATAAAATACGTAAGTGAATAAATTCTAGAAAAGGAATACATGGTGCACGACGCAATACGTAAGTCAACAAATTAATCTAGAAAACAACAGCACGCGGTAGGGCGCGTGACGACACGGGGGAACAGGGCGGCTGGGGTGTGCGGGGACGTGAGTGAGCGCTCTTGCGGCCGACAATCGCTCGCTTAGTTAGTCGCTGGCCGAAATAATACTTGTATACGTGCACAGAAAAGATGGCATATTAAATGGGATGACGAATCGTATTAAGCGTGAAATAATGTATGAAAACATGCCTCAAGTTGCCGGGACTAACGTAAAATGACGTATTATACGAGAAATCGTGTTAAGTGTGATCGCATAAGTGGGTTTTAACGCTACAATACTACTAACTACAATTCTAAAAATGCTTCCATATTGTCCCTGAATAAAATATTATAGATTTAGAAAATAAACTAACATTTCAAAAAAGTTACGAAAATATATTTAAATAATATTTCATTACAGTGTAAAATATCTGCACTACCCTATATTTATTGAATTGAGCTGTGATTTGTTTCGTTCGATTGTGACTTACGTTTTCTCGAAAATCCTTTCTGCCTTTTTTACACCAATTAGCTGAATAACCAAACGGAAAATTTGGTTAAAATGATTGCAGTACTCACTTCATAATAACGAAAACTTATTTCGGGATAGTAGTTGTGCAACATAAATATATTTAACACATACATACACAGCAGTGTCAACAATAACCACACTGTTATTTTGATACCAAATAATGGTTTTTTCATCTAAGAAAGTTATTGATACTGTACAAAGTTTCAATATTAAACAAATTTTGCCATATGTTCGAAGTAAAATACAATATATCAAAATAAATACGTAGACGAGGAATAATACCTCCAAAACCACTTAACTAACTTTTTATATAAAGGGTGAAGTTAAAATATATTTGTTACGAGACGGAATTACTATGTCTACGAATGTTTATTTACTTTGCCCCGAATTTAATGTTTAGCTTGAGTTCAAAAGTATATTGAGATGTCATGGTAAAAAGCTTTTTCATTTACTCTTTACCTATTATAAAAATATAGCACTCCCATTATACTTCTTCGTGCAATTGAATAAATTAAGTAATTTTACATTTATTAATTTTTTTCCCAATTTTACTCTTAACACACTGTCCAAAATATGGTGTGTATAAATAAGATGTACAAAAATGTATGTGGAACACCTGGCGTAGTGTGTAGGATTTAAACTCGAATAAGCAAAAGTAATGCATATTTTAACTGTTTAAAAAATTATCTCCTTTCCTCCTTAATTTGACAGAATTTATGTTTTAGGGTTTTGTACACATTAACGTCTCTTATACAACAATGGTTGCGGCAACGGCGTTGCACTGTGCATATCTTCAGAACGCATAAACCAATATCAAGGATTACCCTTTACAAGGATTTTTTTTATATTGAAGGATGATTTATGGAAATTCCATATAACTTCTTTCGATATCTCGTAATATTTTCCAGAAGTGAAAAATAACACTCCTCAACGGATGGTACGTTAACTTGTAGTATAAAAATTAGGATCAAAATGCGGGTTTTTTTAACGAATGCATAAGAGCACAAGCTGGATGAGGATCTGATGATGATTTAAGTATTTACATTAATAAATCTTCTCAAAAGACACACCACTAGTGATTAAAACACTTTTTTAAGACTACACATGTATTGTGCCGATACGATGCAGTGAACATGATCTTTTCATTTTCATTACTTAGGATCCTATTGGTTTAACCTCTCATTTATGGAGACATATGTCTATGCTTCCCCGCATTCTTTCTTAGAATATTCTCCGAAATTGCCTTCCTGCCTTTTTATAATATCTTCTTATAAAAGTGGCGCATTTAGTAAGTCTACCCGTATTTTAAATACAAATTTTCTAATAAACCACAATTTTGTGTTTAATGCTCTTTTATTAATAGTCCAATTTGATATCATCAGAACTTAACTGTTAATTAATAATAATTTATATTTTACAAATTAAAAAAAATAAATCGAAACATTGTGTCTTTGTAACTTTTTATCACGATAATAGAATATTTATCATTATTAATATTTCTGCGATATTTCGACCATACTTTTGAAATAATTTTTTTATATTATTTCAAAAGTATGGTATAAATGGTATAAATGAATTTGTACACTAGTAAATTACGATATTTTTCAATTATTCACGTACGTAAACTCCACAATATGAACCAAACTATATAAATTTTAAACAAACATAGAAAATTGGTAGTTACTTTAATAATTCTTTGCATAATCAAAAATTTTAAAAAATATTGGGATTTAGACTACTGGCAAATTTCACCTTAATAACCATCTTATTTCTAATATATATTTCATAAATAAATTTACCCTATAAGTGTAATTTACTTAACCCAAATAACCTGATGTTGTTGTACTCAAGTTTCTTAATAATGTTAAACGATATACTCATATATTCTTATTAATATTATTTTCCTGAAACTCAATCCTTTGAAAAATCTCATAGAAAAAGCAGGTGCGAGTATACAAATATCTCTGGTGGAATACATTCAATAACCACCTGAAATATAAATAACTCCGTTTCTGGGATAACTGTATTTTGAGATCTTCATTTCATTTCAGATTGGGTTTATCTGCGCAGTTTTCTCGGAACGCGTAAGTCGAGATCTGTAATTGCTTGGGAGCGAATGCGATCTACTAAAAGCTAAGTTGGTTCGTCCAGACGTGACAAGGATTATTTTTAATTCAGCTATCGTCACCACGATATCGAACAAAAATGTGAAAGACTTATATATATTTTTGGGATTTCTTTTTTTTCCTTTTTCAGTCGTGCTTATAACTCGCCCTTTTCGGGATCAAAATGAAAGAGCGAGTTATAAGTGTTTCATAATCATTAACAAAAATGTATAATTTTGGAGTTCTTATTATAATTCGCTATCGACCTGTTTACGATTTCGTACCTTAAAAGGAAAATGTAACCCTTACAAGATCACTTACGTCCGTATGACGGTCACAACCGTTTTTCTCGGAAACCGTTTGACGTAGGAATGTGCATATAATGATATAATATATGAATGGCACAATAATAAGACGTATTAACTCGCACCTATTTCAATAATCAAAATCCAAAAGTATTCATTAGGGTATTTTAGAGAGGGCAAATTAAATACCCGAAATTATATTTTTTAATTCGATATATAGTCCGGTGTCATTTGAAAGGGATATAAAAGTTGGAAGGATCCTAAAAATATTTTTTCATGATTTTATGTGTTATATTCTTCAGAGAAATACTGAAAAATATTTGCAAAAAATATATGTTCTTTTTCCTCTATTGTTGACAATACTCAACATAGAATCATAAAATAAACGTGTTTTTTAAAGTTATGGCATATTTCAGTCTTCAATTTTTAAAGATCGATAGTCGATTTTCTCAGAAACTAAACAACCTAGATACTTGAAAGTTGCTACAGTAATACACCTTATTAACTCACATTTTTGTTGTACTTCTTTTACAACACTATTCTTTTCTAAATATTCATATAACAGTTAAAGATTTGAAGTTATAGGTAATGGGAGATAAATTATAGTCTTGAAAAAATATTTTTTTCTCATTTCATATATAATATATTGTTTGGAAAATTATATCGTGAATAATGCAAAAATATTTACATCAAAATTTTATATTTAAGAAGATATTCTCAAAAAAATGCATACCATATAATTTACTTACTTATTTCCTAAATTACTAAACAAAAATCATGAGAAAAAAGTTGGTAAAATCTAGCTAGAAGATTACAGAAAAACTATAGGGATCCCAGACCTTATAGTTTATGAAATATGCACGATGTTTTTACGCCTGTATGAGATAAAGTATTCAACATGTTGCAATATCATTAGGATTTAAAATATTCATATTTATAAATAGTTTGATGGTAATCTTATGTACGCTTAAATATTTATAAATACGATAATACGAACGATATCCTTGTGGTGCCAGTTCTTCTCCTGCTTGTCAGGTTATTAATTTTTATTATGTACCCACTAAAACATGATATTGAGCTTCAAAGTTTGTAATGTTACCCATTTCATATTTTTCTAAACAAAATACAAAAAAAATTAAGAAGTACTTGGTAAGTAGCGCTTAATGGGTACCTTCATTTAAAATTATTCTTGAGAGGTTACACAAATAAGTTTTTCTGAAAAATGTCGTCGGCCTTTTAGGAATTTCAACATAGATTTGGCTGACTTTCCAAGTTCAATTTATTTAAGTCGCCCTTATGGATATGAGTAAACGGGTTCAAATGTCTATATATTTACTTGCATCAAGCTTTAGTTCATTGAACTATTTTGTGAAATATTAACTGTCATCGGTCCAATTTTGTATTTGACCACTACAATAATCAATCTTGTTTTGACACGGCAATTTGCATGATAAAATTTATCGAGATATCCTTTACTTCACCTATCACTAATTACAGCGAATGTCATATACATTCGCTAGCTGTATAATATATTAGCTTTGTAATTACAATCATAATTCATGTAATAAATCTGTGCCATTTAGATATTCCACATCCTAAAATGGTTTCTTCCTTATCTCATGTCTCATCATGTTTCATTTTAAAAATCTTATTCAGTTTCTTAAGCCATGTTTACATATATAATTTAATATTTGTCTCTCTGTATTAATAGTGTACACATTTAGATCAATGAGACCCAAATTAGCAAAACTCGCATTATCACTGAATTGGAAGGCAATGGACACCCCACGTTCCATCGTCAAATGTGCCAATTAAGTCCCCGGTTACCCTTTTAATTCTTGGTGTTAATGGATGAAACTATATAAAGAAATATGCTTATAATTTTAATTTTACAAATAGGAAAAGTAAAATTAAAATTATAAGTTTATTTATAGGTTTATTTATATGCATTAGGGCTTGATAGAAAATCGCTTTACCTAATTAATATATCTCACCTTATTTGTACAACTTCTAATGTCCAGGTAAGCTTATAGTATATAAAATATTTTTTTGTTACATATGGGTAATGTGCAATAACGATTTCAGTAAAGGGAATCAAATTAAACCAGGTCGATTTTTAGATTTGACTTTTAAACATTGTAGCAATTTTATTAAATTAAATTAAAAATTTAACGACATATATGTGCTGCTAATTATTACACATTGTCTTCCATGACTTATGTACATTGCAAGCACAAACAAAGTCTTAATTGTTAAGAAGGTAATCGTAGAATAATCCGCATAAAATTATTTTATAAAAATATTAGCTGGGGTACTCGGCTTCGCTCAGGGCGTTGATATGAGATTGTGTGGTAGTTGGAATAAAAGAATAAACTTTAAAATATAAGAGGTAAAATGTTTTTATTTCAAATATCTTCTATTTACAATACTTCTTTTTAAACAATATTTTTTGTTTTGTTATCCGCGGTATATAATTTTTTCGAATTTCTTACTCGAGAGCAAGCTACATATAGTTAACCGTGAGAAAGGTCGGATCCTTTAAGGTTGATGCCACAATGTTTTGAAGTTTGTCCTTACGCTTTTTTAATTGTGAAACTATGGGCTAATTTAATTGGAAATTGCAGTATTTACATCGGAATGACAGTTCAATAGAGATCAGTGGTATTCTAGGGATAAATGCTGTGTATTTTTTGTCCTTTCCAATCATAAGTTCGGCTTCTATGATGTTATTCCATAACTTTTTGACGATGATCTTTGTTCCATTACATAGTTTTAATGAGTTAAATTTCTAAGTAGTATGATCGGAGATTCGATTTTCAGTCGAAGGTAGAGTAATGGCATTCCTGGTACTTGCAAGGAGTTTCAAAATTATATAGAGACACTTTCTCCAATGTCGATAGATTTGTTAATTTGCTCTTTACCAGGAATTTTCTTTTGAATAATTATCTCGATTTCGCCGATGATATTATTTTTAGTTTCCAAAATTGTCCTCTAAAATATCGACTTCGAATTAATATAGTTGTCAACAATGTTTTGATAAATTTTGGTCGATAATTTCGTTCTCAGTAGTGGCTATGTTGCAGAAATCACTGTTAAGTTCAATGAGACCGGTCGTCATCGTTGGTCTTAACAGTCGGTCGATCGGTCGTTGTACCATTGTCCATTCGTCCTAGAAGGTAATTTTAGCTTGTTTTAGAAGTTTCACCTCGTGCATATGCTCTTGGATTTTACATACTGGGAATTGTCCTTCGGCTATATTCAACGGTAGTTTTAGGGTGGAATGGGCAGTTTGTCCTCCTTCCATAAGTGTAGCTGCAATATCGGATATTGCCATAGATTTATTAGGAACAATATAAATTATCAATAGATTTATTAGAAACGTTTTCCCTGGAGCGTATAAGTAAATAATTCTGCCAGTGTCGATGACGAAAACTTTGTTAATTCCTAGTGATTGTCGTTTTCCAGTAGTCCTAAGCGTTGGCATGATTCTCTGTACGTCTGGTATAGGGAACCGTCAATAGTCTTGAGATCTGTTAAACTTGTTGTTCACCGCATTTTGTGTAGCAATATCCAAAGATAAAAACATTCGACGTTTTTCAGATGTACGGTGTATACTCGGCCTAGTGCGTTATTTTTATGATTCCTGGATGATCCTCTACTGGAATTACTTATTTTCGTCATTGAAAGATTTTTCTTATTGTATTCCACCTTGTGTTCCAGTAGGGATGTCGACATACAGTAATGTTTTCGTGAATGGATATGTTTGGCACAGTTGGATAAAAGCTGTTAATGTTGTGTTTCTAGGTGGTTCGCTTGAAATTTTTCTGTCTTTGTCTTCTGTAAAGCCAACTCTTTGTCCATTCTCCAAATGTACTGCTAGATGTTGCACAGTTAGTTCATGTTCTTGTATGGGAAAACCGAAAATCCGACACGCTGCTTCGTTACTGTTATAAGAATTTCGTTGTTTCCTTTTTGTAGTTCGGTGTCTTTAGCTATTTGAAATACTGTGATGTACTCACTGCCTTTGTTCACATACTTGCAGACATATTTAATGGATTTCACTGAATTGCAGTATTCTACGTTTACGTGTGTTTGAAATATTTTAGAAGGTAGTGGGTTAAATGGCACTACCCATTGATTATTACATCCAGCATCTAACGGTTCTAATGATGCGGAGTATTTTGTGTATTTTGATGACATCAATAAATCACATTTGTTTTTGTCGGAAAACTCGGGCTTTTATATCATGTCGATCCATGAGGCTTAACCGTATCTTAATTGTTCTTTGATTTCTGGCCACGATGAGTTGCACGTGAATATTATGAAGAGGTCAAGTCGTTTATATTTTTTTATGTAGGTAATGGCATCTTGAGTGTATTCGTGGATGTGTCTTGGACTTCCTATATAAAATGACGGTAAGATTACCACTGTTTCAATGTCGTCAAAGTTTTCGTAATTTATGATCGCGTTTCGAAAGTGGATGCATTCTGATGTAGTTCCTTGTAATTCAGTCTTATGTATCGCTTCTATTTTTGTATACATATCGGCTAGGATTTGTTGGGATAAACGGCGAATATTGAGAATATGTACATGGTCAATAAGCGGTTAGCATAGAACTCCTTGGTAGTGACTTTTTTGTTTGTTTCTACGTCTGTTACAAGTTGGATTTGTTTCACTTTAAAATGATGTCTATCCTCTCTGCAGAAATATTAATGGATATTTGAGCGCATCATATCAACGGTGTATCTCCGCAATGCGGTTTAGTCCTTTTCTTCTTCGTTGTACAATTATGTCACGGCTTGTGGTTTCATTGTCCGTAATTACGATAACGACTTCGTCTATCTGAGGTGCATTTAATCGACGTTCGTGTTCTCCAGGTATTCTGTTGTCGGCTCGGTTTATAACTTAATAGTCATCAAAAACCATTCGGTTTAGTGGTGTTTTGAATATGTGAATAAGTTGATTGAATTTGTATAAAATTCTTTGTACATCTTGAATGATTTCTCGTCTCAATCCACTGATGTTTGTGCGTTGTTTATCAATTTCTATTTTTTTTATTTCCGATGAAATATACTTGCAGAAATTTTTAGTCTTCATTGGACAGTGATAGAATTTATTATTATCATTTTATGATAAATTTGTCCTTAGATGGAAAAAGCACAATCGATTTCATCTTCATTAGTGTTGATCCACGTGACACCGAAGAAGTCATTTGGAAACTAGCATTGTACGCTTTTATATTTTGTAGAAAGTGTTTTGATCCTGGAGTTTTCCCGGTCATTTAACCTAGAAATTCCTGCATAGGTGCTTTCAGTGGCGGTAATCGAATTTTTCCATTTACGCAACAGATTCCTGGTATTTCTCTACTAAATATTTTTGCGTTGTTTTCGTTTTTCTACTGAAATTGGAAGATGTTATCCATTTTTCCAATTACGGCTTTTTCTTTGTTATAATGATGGAATGCTTCATTTGTTAGGTTGTACTATTTACTTCGCCTCGTCTGGGTTTCTCGTAGGACGATATTTTCAAGTGTGGCTTGCTTTCGTAGTCATTTATTATGAGAGTGTGTCGCAATTCTTGATTCTTATATTCGTTCATTTCGTTGTTATTCGGTTTCTCTGCTTTTAACGATGCTCATTCTCCTTTATTGGGAACGTAAACGTGCTTCGCGCTCTTTGACTGTTTGGTTTCTTCGCTGTTCTTTTTGTTTTTACCATTTTGCTTCAGAACAAGTAAGATCTCCTCCTCTTTTACGTTAGGGTATTGTATAAAATATAAATCAAATCAACTTTTTATTAAGAAATACACTGAGTACACTTTATATACTTTTCACGCTTTGTTTTGTATTTATATTCATTCACTGTATCACTTTGATTACTCACATTCACAAATTGCTTTTATTCACTTACTGCACTTTACTGATAAGAAGCTGACTTCAAACCTACGACGGATCTTGCTTTATGTACCCCTACCAATGCGTAGCTCCACCTATACAAAAAAGGCTTCAAATTATTGACAAGACATCGTGGACCATTTTAACCAGATCAGGTTTTACCAGAACATTCCGCAACATTCAAAAGTGTTCTAGAATCTTCTACGATGATCTGAGATATTCCAGGATGTTTTCTAACCTTCCAGACTATTCCCAACATATTCCAGGTATTCCAGAATGTTCCAGCAGGTCCTGGAATGTTGTGGAATACTTTCGAATGTTCTGGACTGTACTAGAAATGTCTAGAGGACGAAACGTCCAGACCTTAAACACGCCCTTCAGTCATCTTAGTGCATGGGGGATAGAGGGCTGCTACACCATATAACTCCTTTGATCGTACCGGTACTCGTTTTTGAATTTTAGCGACACATACATTGCACGTTAACTTTTAAAATATATAATAGGACATTCGTTTCAAACATGCACGTACATATTTGGTTCCTGTTTGGACAAGTTGCGTGAAATATTGATGATTATCGTAATTGTTTGGACAATAAATAAGTTATAGTTATTGATAAATATATATTTAAAAAACAATTATTATTATTAATTTTCTTTAAATTTATTTAATTGGTGCCAGGAATTATCATTGGTTATGCTTGCAAAAATAAATTTATTACAACGACATTACCGTAAATCATTACAGGCAACCTTTATTTTAAAATGTGTAGCAAGCTATAAAATATTATTCTGAATGTGAAAAATAAAATTAGGAATAAATTCAAATTAGTCTCGAATGTTTTATTTTTCCTTTAGAAATTGTCCTGTATTCTTTGAATTAGCCCTTACTGGAGAGTTAAAAATTTGCTCGTGTTGAGGAATAATTAATTTTGGAGTTGAAATACAATTCGAAGAGTTACCTTGGAAGTTCCCGGCTCTTACCTGCAAGGAGTTCGTGGGAGCGCAGAAATCTTCAAACCATTTAATCTTCAGGTCAGTGAAAATTAATTTACTTGCGCATATATTGTCATTGTAATTCTGAGAACAAACCAATTATATAATGGCTTGATACATGTTAATGTAAACGCTGACTTTTCTAGTCGGTGACTGTAATAAGTATGAATATAGACAAATATTGTTTTAGATTATTTAGATATTATTTTGGTAGAACTAATTTGTCCGTGTGATGTTTATTCGCGCTCGGTACACCAAATATTTTGATCTTTCAAAAACTGAATGCATATCAGCCCAGATATTTTAATTTTTAATTACCAGATATTTAAAAATTAATTTTGATTTTTATTTGAAAAGCACCTCGTCCATTTATTTCTGTTCTTTACAAATCAAATATATTTTGGCTCAAAATTTTTTAAATATTTACGCGAGATGGATTTATATCGGCCCATTGTAATTTAAATATTTACAATATGTAGATTGATTTTGGTTTTAATTAATTTAATATCCGGACTTTGGCTAGACATTATTTTTCTTTCTTCGAAAATGAAATCAAATACAGGCCAGCTTATCTAAATTAATTTAATATTTAAATGTATTTCTAATTTATGATATTCGGATAGTATCCGGGTTATTATAACTGATATAGTTCAATTGATATTATATACGAATTAGCACAATTAATATTTGTATTCAGTTATATAGTAATGTAATTACTTTTTTTTTTCTTTTTATATATATCCAAATAGCATAAATTAATATTTGTGTTATTTGGATATACGCCTATATAGTATCATTCTACTAAATTCAAGAAATATCTAAAAAAAATTAATTTTGCAATTCCTAATTTAATATGTTCCCTGAATTCTTTTTTGTACATTAATAACATGTTATATTTTCAAAATGGATAGACAATTTTTAATCTTGACTGCAAAAAAGGAACATCTCTTTTCGCGTATGACGAAGTTGTATAAACAGGGTTAGAAATAAAGTCTTTTGATTCTAGAACTAATGAGATGTTCATATGACAGACTGGGATGTTGAGCCAGATGCGTAATAAATTTGAAACTGTGATTGATTGCATAGTTAATTGCAAATTATTAACGAATCCCAATAGCTAACCTTCTTACAGAGTGTTAGACGCTTTTGTTGACTTATATTTAGGATTTAAACATGCTCAGGACACGATCTTATAAGCCGCTAAACCCTCATCCTCGAATAAATCAACAACTGATGCTGATAATAAATGATTAGTTAAATTACTGCCGATCGAGTTACCTACCTTCAATGGAAAGATGGTAAATCGGCCTAAATTCTATGAATCATTTAAATATCCATAAATAAAAAAAATCCATGAGAATGATAGATTAACTGACTCACAACGTGTGGAGTACTTGGTCGGAAGGTACTTCAAAATGATCGCTGATGTTGTTCCTATAAGTGAAACCCATAATTTAGGATAGCTTAGTTAAAAAACCTCAGAATAAGCGTGCATTGGGGACGCTTTGTTTGAATAACATTTTAGATTCTAGTATTCGTACAAATATTTCGGATACCTCTGTCTCTTTTAGTGACACTTTTTAGGCGTCTATTTCGGTGCTTAAGCAGCTTAAATTTGTCGATTTAACAGATTCCATTATGTTACATTGTGCTTTAAGAAAAATAGACCCAAAATAGACTCAAGACCAAATAAAAATATTCGAACGGTCTAAACATTTAACTTCGGTTCAAACCATGAACTCTGCTACTAATAGATTTCCGCATTCGAATAAGTCACCTACTAATCAGTTATCGTGCACGCAATTAAGTAAATCTTTTGTGCATAGTACACAAATTAAAAATAAAAATATTTCAACATCGTCGCCGTCTTACATTAATACTTGTTGAAGTAAAACTTCTTTACGCACGCTTGATTTGGGGAGTAAGCTGGTGAATGCGTGACGAGAGCGTTACGAAAAGTGTGATCGGGCGAGGCGAACGGAAGTTGAGAGGGAGGTATAAGTTAGTGAAGACAGAAAGAGAGAGAGTCACGTTTCGTATATTACTGTAGATACAAGAGAGAGAGGTGTGAGCACATTTTCTTTCTCTCTTTCTCTCATAGCCAGTTATGTTTCGTGTATCTAAGACACAGTGCAAGCCTATTGTCTGTATCACACTGTAAGAGCAAGAGAGAGCAGTGCGCTCGCACATTTTCTTTCTCTCTTCCTCTCATAGCCAGTGTATGAAATATATATATATATATATATGCGAGTTTGCTAGCGTTACGCGAACGGTGATTTCTTTTATTATTTTGTAATTTCATTTCGTTCTTGAACAATTTTATAAATTATTATTTTGTTCAATACATTAAATATTCTACGTTTAAAGTGAATTAAAATTGTAAATTCATTTTAAAGTTCATATTTTGTGGATTTGAAATTTTACTTCAGTCGTGTGGCCTAAAGCACACTCGTTTTTTTTTTGATAAATCCGACTTAAACAGTCGGTTGTTTTGAATTTAAAAAGATAGATTCGCCACAAGCTAGTTAGGGTTTGAGTTATGAGGGAAGCATCATCATAAATTATTACATTTCAATACGGAAGAAAGTAATATTAATTCTTAGGCGCACTAATATCCTTGGAAATTCGCCAGTCGTTAATTCAAAGAATTCCCGTGATAATACCCTAACGAATAATTCGGTATCGTTTCATTTTGATATTAAACCAAATTATAATATCTTACTATCAACAGCACAAATTTATGCTAAAACTAAAAATTTAAACAAAAAATAATAACGATATGTTTAATCAATAACGATTCACAGAACCATTTAGTTACGAAAAGATGTTGTAAATAACTTAATTTACCGATCTCTCCATTTAATAATTCATTTGTGACTGAGATTGGTTCACTGTCATGTCATCATTGGTCGCGTTAATTTTGAAATCGAGTCTTGGGTATATTAAAAAAATAAACGTAATACCTTTGGATTGATGAATGACTGTCCCAATGTTGTGAATCATGCAGCTATTTTATTCACTGCTTTTGCCCTCAATGATATAATATGGAAATTTTGGCAATTGGAAGGGATACTCAATTTCAAATTTTCGAAATTTATACTATGATCACTATTTCATGGTTGATTCTATCATACCCGTTGGTCAGTATCTGTGAACTTCTTTTTTAGTGGTCACATCAGTCTCCTTTTCAATGGCGAATACAACCATATATAACGATAAACTACTGTTACCAATAGTAACGATAAACTACTGTTAAATACGAACAATTTATCTTCTGCAAATTGGCACAGTGCAGTTCCATTTGGAATACAATTTTGCGTATCGTCGTGTACGTTTTGAATTTTTTCAAAAAAAAGTACCGCGTCCTTCAGGCACTGTCAACAATTTACTGAAAGCTGAAAAAATTATACTACGATCAATTCAGGGTTTTCATTTTGCAGAAGGTATAAAGGTAAAGGAATGACAAGCCTCCTTTGAAGAAGCTGATTAAGCTCTCTATTTTTATTAAAAAAGGTGGTATTTTAAGATAAGGCGAAAGACTTTCATAATCCGATTTACCTTTTGAAGTAAAACATCTTATTTTATTACCAAAAGAAGATTGTGTTGTAGGCATTATTATAACTTATTATCATATTATGAACTGTCGTATGGGATCCGGATTTCTAATATCAATTTTACGACAACGATATTGGATATTAGATGCGAGGACAGTTGTTAGAGCAAGGATAAGAAAATACAAACATTTTTTTTGTATTAATTCTTATTATCCTACTCCAAAAACGGCAGACCTTCCTACTTATCGTGTTACTGAAACAAAGGCTTTTGAACGTACTGGAGTCAATTATACTGGTCCAATTCGAATTTTGCTTACTCATCGTAGAGGACAACATTCACAAAAGGCATATATTTGTTTGTTTATTTGTCTTATAACTAAGGCTATTCACATTGATTTAGTCTCGGACTTGACCGCTAATGCCTTCCTTGCAGCTTTAAGCTGTTTTATCTCACAACACGGTCCAGTTTTTTACTTATATTCCGATAAAGATATTAATTTTGTGAGCGCTAAAGCACAGTTAGACGAACTTTATATTTTTTAAATTAAATCTGAATTTCAACCTACACGGAAGAGTGAACTTAACCATTGGCGTATCGAATGAAAAATATTTCCGCCGCAAACACCCCATTTTGGTGAAAAATGGGAATCAAATATTGTATCAAGTAATAGAAACCTAACTTCTTTCTTACACAAAATTACAAATTTGTCTGCGGATCCAGATCCTGAAGTTATAACACCTACGCATTTTCTCATGTCGACTCCTTTGCTACACCTTTCAGGTTGGGATCTCTCTAGGGAGCGTTTTAATCTTACTTGTCGTAAGAAATTATTAGATCAAATGTTCCAATCGTTTTGGAAAAAATGGAGCTTAGAGTGTTTGCATACATTACAAGTCAGGCAGCAGTGGACGCCTTCTGATCGCGTGAATATTGGGACTGTAGTGATAGTGGGACAAGAGATAAGAAGTCACCTTGAAGTGGCCTTCAGGTGTAATCACGGCGATCCACTTAGGCTCTGATAAAGTTGTTCGAGTTGTAACAGTAAAGACAAAATTCGGAACTTTTAAATGTCCTATAGTAAAGGTATATATAATAAATAATATTTTAAGAAAGCTTATGTAGTATTAAAATTTATATATTATTTATTTTTAATTTAAATTTAATAAGAGTAACTATTTGTGAAGTTAATAGATATTTATTTTTGGGTTTTGACCGATTTAATTTAATTTGGTGGATTTAAAGTTTTGGTAGCAATAAATAAGTTATAGTTATTGATAAATATATATTTGAAAAATAACCATTATTATTATTTTTCTTTCAACTAATTTGATTAGCGCCAGGAATATCACTGGTTTATCCTTGCAAAAATAAATTTATTACAATGACATTAGTATAAATCATTTCAAACATTTTGACGTTTCTCAAGTGGGAAACATGGCGCTGGCAACCTTTATTTTAAAATGTGTAGCTAGCCATAAAATATTATTCTGAATGTGAAAAGTAAAATTAGGAATGAATTCAAATTAGTCTAGTCTTAATTTTTTTTTAATTTTCCTGTCTTTTATTTTAAAAATTATACATTCTTCTTTTCCTTTCCGATACGTCCTGAAAAAGCAACTAGTTTCTGGGCCAGTTTTTTGCATTCATTCTTCTTTGAGTTTCTGCTGAAACAAGTCGAGTTTATAAAAGTAATCCGACTTAATTAAAGTTGAATCAGATTGGTATTTAGTAACCGCAGTTTATAATCAAAAAAGCTTTGCTGGTGAATTGCCTATCTCTGTAATTTCATTTACGAAGAGTTTGTAAATTTTAATTTATCAATAAATTATTAATGGTGTATTTGATTCAAACTCGTCTTCTTTAATTTGAATGCAACTGTGGAAATATTCATTGAATTAGCCCTCATCGTATTGGATATAACCGGCGGGTAAAAAACTTACTCGTGTGGAGGAGAACTTCATTTTGGAGTTGGAATACAGTTGGAAGAGTTACCTGATCTAGGCAAATGCCAGCCTATTTGGAAACTAGGACCTTGGAAGTTCCCGGCTTTCATCTATTTCATTTATTATCATTGGTAAGGGGTTTGTAGGAGTGCAGAGATCAACCTTAATGTTAATTGATTTGCGCACATATTGTCATTGTAATTCCTAGAACAAACCAATGACATAACGTCTTGATAAATGTTAATGTAAACGCTGACTCTTCTAGTCGGCCATTGTAATAAGTTTGAATATAGACAAATATTATTTTAGAATATTTGGATATTTTTTGTTAGGACTAATTTGTCCGAACGGTGTTTGTGCTATTTATACGCGTACGCTACACCAGTAATTGTTTAGTGAACTTTAGTGCGTCTATTTGTCGAACACATATTTTACATATCTTTCAAAAGGATCAAAATAAATTTATTAATTGTACTTCTGCATTATAATGCTAGAATTCATGAAGGTTATTCCGTTTCATAGTTTTTGTTTGAGAACCAGGTATTAACTTGGAACTAGCCACCGTACACTCTTTAAATAATGCCCCCGGTTTATGGTGGCTTTCATAGTTTAAAACGTGCACTGAATAGCCGTGACTTCGACGAGTGGTCAGACCTGTGCGGAGCACTGGAAGTGGAAATTCACAAGGAAAGCGAAAGGGGCATATTAAAGGGGTACGAAAGGTACAAGAAAATTGGACTGATGTCAGTAAAAA
This sequence comes from Druceiella hillmani, assembly GCA_039881145.1. Classification (NCBI taxonomy): domain Eukaryota; kingdom Metazoa; phylum Arthropoda; class Insecta; order Lepidoptera; family Hepialidae; genus Druceiella; species Druceiella hillmani. Next base: position 46,120,859 of record JAYKKI010000004.1, read on the forward strand.
AACATGGACAATACTTATAACTCTATTTATATTAAATGGAAATTTTAATAATACTTGGGAATATAATTGAAAAAAGTTTACGCGCAAGTTTGAATGGGATGATCTAATAGTAAATGAAATACTGACAGCATCGTGGAATATTATTCACTTATACATTAATTTGACATCACATCCAATTATAATATAGTGATTGATCAAATTATATTTTGAACCTATTCTGCCATACACGCGAGATAAACAAATATTTTTTGTTTTATGCACATATGATTTTTTTCTGAAATTTAACTTCATGCACAAAAAAAATTAAAATATTTCTACATGGAAAAATTTAGGTTTTTTCCACGACGAAAAAATATAATTTTTCTTTAATATGGGAATTTAATTTAAAACAAGACATATTTTACACTTTAATAATTAAAAATAAAAGTGTAATTGTTTTTTTAACAAATATGTTAAGTAGTAATCAGCTAGTAGATTGAGTCAGTCTTGCCAGTAGATTAAGTCTACCGGCAAATGTGACGTCAGTCAAGAAAGCGTCACACCGAAATTTGTATACGATGTTAATAGATTTAATGATAAATTCAGTTCTGCCAGTTACTTTAGACAAATAAACTTTGAGATCCATTTAAAATTGATCCATTATAAATTCTTTAAAATTCCCTTTAATACTCCTGGACTGACACAATCGAGCAAAGTTAATTTTCTTTCCAACTGTTATCAGTGGAATATTTGACTATCATGACAAAATTCTCATTTACTTTGACATAAGTCGGACCGCCCTTTCTTAGATCAGGTCACATTAATGTACATCATTTCGCACCATATGTCAGAGCGCAAACTGAAAACATCGAAACCGCTTTAGACATTAATTTTAGATATTCGATCTATTTAAATTTTTAAATGAACTAATTTAAATTTTTTTAATTGTACTTATTATAACTAGTAAATTTACATACCGATCACGTACACCATTATAATAATTTCGCTTTATCTTCCCGAAATTTTTCTACTTCGTCTCGTTATCGTGTGCATAAGTATTGAATTGTTAAAATCCGATTATTAAATTTAAGTAATTTATTATAGTAGTAAGTATTTAATTTAAGTATTTGCTGTAGGTTCTTAAATACAAAATGAAACTAACATAATAAATACAATTTTCTTGTATCTCATCCCCTTCTCAACACACACTGTGTCTTTTTTTTATTTAAAAAAGTTGTGCCATACAGGCGAATGAAGTGTCGCGGGACAAATATGAAAATAAAATAATAATAAATAATTAATAATGCAATACAACGTGGCGATTTACAAAATTACCCGTATTGTTAATTAAATGAAGTTTTATGCATGATTCTTGCTAATAGTTGCTAATAATTGAAACCCGACAATGTCGGCAGATGATGGAATCTTTGCTAATCGCCCACCTGGAGATGTTTTAACACAACGAAACCTAGATCGTGGTAAAGAACTTAAAGAAAGTAGAAATAATACTACATCACGTAGTTTCATTTAATTATTCAATACCCGTATTGTAATTAAATTATTCAACAACATGAGTTTTATTATATTAATACCATATCAACGTTTTATTACGCTTTTTTCTATGTTTTTTTCTACAGGTATTTTATATTTATCAGAATAAAAAAATTAATAAAGATTTCCTTTTTGTTAAAAAGTAAACATTTTTTTTGTGATAACAGCTTAAATCAAAACAATCATTAAATATTAATTACATTACTTATTTTTTTAAAAATCTTAAAAAGATCTTGCTATTCGAATTAATCTCTGCCTATTTTTGGGTTTGACTCAAAATAATCCAATTGGACAAAATTTAGAATGGAGACGTCGTTTGTTAGTGATAAAAATCGTATAGAATTAAATAACTTTGCATATTATAAAAGAAAAACAATTTAATGAATGTTTTGTGCAACATCTGTATCAATAAATGATAATCGACAAGAATGACACTCATCAACTATTACACTTGTCTTCTCGTCTCGTCCCATACTTTCACGAATTTACTTAGGTATATAAAAAAATTGCATCTTTACATCTATCAACAAACACCTGTAAACCTATTATTGTTTTATTAAAGTACTTCAATTTTCCAATAATCTAGCGGTTCGTCAAATTCTTGCACTTTTCACTTCACTTTCTTGCACTTTTATTAGCTGTATTGAAATTATATTTTAATTATCTCATAAGTGAATATTTTATTTAACCACATATACATATATATTTACACACACACATGTTTATGCATGTATGTACGTATATATATATATATATATATATATATATATATATATATATATATATAACCCAAATTAACATTGTTCAGTTAGTTTATTTTCAAGAACAAGGGCAGACCTAAAGCCATTGATTTATCTATATAAACGTTAGAAAAGCTACATAAAATATTCTTTGATAAAATATATTTACCTATTATTATTTACATTTCAAAAATAATCATTGATCAATAAAAATTTGAGTATTACCTATCACCATCGAAATTTGTAATAAACAAACACCCAGCAAAAATTCCTGTACTGGTTAAATAACATTCGTCGAGTTAGAAAAATTTATAAAATCTTTCATGAACATTATTTTATTTAATATTTTGTGTTATCCTTGAAAGCAAATTTCGATCATTATGTTAAATATAACCTAAACATAATTCGTTTACAAAAATATGTTGTAGTACTAGGTTCATGAAAATATAGGCTACCAATGTTTTCTCCTTCCAATCATTACCTCTTACATATTTTTTTTCATCTTTTACACATATTAACATGATAAAAAAACATACTGAAATCAATAGTTTTCCATAACAACTTTAGAAACCCTCATTCTTTCGTCTATCCGGATGTCACGAATATGCAACCTGGGTATATCTCAATCGATTGCGTTGCATTTTTAATTCACGTATACATTTTGAATTAACTCAAAAAATAAAAAAATGCCATAAAAGGATGTCATAAAAGGATCAGTATAATAGCTTAATATAAACGCTTTCATGCAATGTCTGGATCAACAAGAATGATTTATTTCCATCCCGCTAACGTTTTATCAGCATGGTTGAAATAGAAAATAAAATTTTAATTATCATCTTAATTATAAAGTAAAATTTGTGTACAAAATTAAAAATCTGCTGTAAGAAAGTTAATTAATCTAAAAACATTCGTATAAATATGTATGTTAACGATAAACTGTGATATTCAAACGGAAAAAATTGAAAATTATGATAAGCAAACCTCAAAACAATTATTTTTCAACTAATCTTTAAATAACAAAACCCATAGACTCATAATACGCGTGTTTTTTACACGCATGAAACATGAAATAATCAGTATGTTTCCCAGACTGTGTTTCTTTTTAAAATCGTTCAAAGTCTTTAAAAAGTCAACAAATGATGTCACAAAACATCTAGTTTAAAATAGTCATACATCAATTGACATTATAGTAATCCCTATCTCGTTCACGTTCCAAATATATTTTAGGTCAAGTGCATACTTGGCCAAGATAACTATGTAATTGTCAATAAAGACGGCCACATAAGTTTTATTAAAGCCCGTGGTGCATGCTTGCAGCTTGAGCTTGCAAGCTCGCAACTGGAGCCTCAAACTTGCGGCAAAACCTTAAGTACAAATTTAGATGGCGTTCCATAAACATTTTGAACCATACCTCTCCCACTATTTGTTTTTCTTTCTGTGATGCTGGAAATTTCTTATTATGTAATAACATATAGGCCAAGGGTCTCGACTCTTTTGTTTTCGGCCCATAATTGGATTCTGCACAAATCAACAAATATTCACATAATATTTTTTTTTATCTTCTGTGGAAACTGTTGGACTGGCATATGAGACAGATGGGGGTAATCCCTTAGATTAGTCTAATGTGCCTTTTTTAAATGTGTTTTTATAATGACATGTAATTGAGATCGTAAGACGATGTAGCATATCTAAATCTTTGATCTCTTAACATCCACCTTCTTAGACGCCAGTTCATACATTTCGACACAATAGATGTCGCAATCAATTTTCCTCACTTACTTACTGGGTATTCTGAAACAATAAATTAAGAGTTTAGCATGAAAAGTCACACCAAAAAATATTATTGCTTAAAAAAAACAAAATAGCAGAGTCGTGACGAGTTGTCACAATTCTTCTAGGTAAAAAAATTCGTACTTCCGTCAGGATAATGACTTTTAACCTCCAAATATGAGGTGACCCAAAAAAAATATCATACGATGAAACATCAAGGAACAATGCATATCAGAAAATATGTGACAATAATACTAACGTAATACATATCAAATGATAGTACATCAAAATATTGGTTAGAATGTACTGTTATCAATTTTTTGACGCAGATTGCCGTTGTCGCAAAAAAAATTAAACAGGATGTCGCTATAAATTTATGACGTTGCCAATTCGCTAACTATCATAGTCTCCAATAAATCGACTTCGTCACAACTTGCCTCGTTCACATACTTCTTCGGTCTCCCCTACTGATGCATATCACTTGATTATTTAATATTATATAATAAGTCAGTAGTAATTTTTCATTTGCTAAACTAACCAATGGAATTAATACCGCTATATTAAATAGACATGTCCTAAGCTTTCAAAAGTTGTTCTCAAAAAACAAGTTAATAACCTGAGTATAAACAAAAAATATTTTGTCTTTTGCCTCTACATAGTAATTTTTAATCAACTAAAAAATAGATTCTAATCCAGGATGAAAGTCTCATATGTCTATTTCTGTGATTTAAACTATGTATAACCAAAATTTAACGGAGATCTGGGTAATTGAAATATAAAAGCAGGACATGTTTCCATTTATACTATTAAGTTAAGATTAGGTTTCCTGATTCCATATATCCGATTCGAAAGAAGTAAATAATGTTAACGCATTCGTGCTTTTATGTTTAATAAATATTTAAAAAAAAATTATTTTATTTTTAAAAGAAATCAGAAATTTTATTTAAAAGATTAGATTATACAAGGACATTTTTTTACAAAAATACAGGCAGTTATTTAAAAGTTATTTTCATCCGTTAACGGATCTTAATTGTCTTAAAATATTTTAATGCATGCTGAAAATTCTCTATTTTGATAATTTTTCTCTTATGTTGGATTATAACATTCCACAAATGCATAATAACTAAAAAATTAATTGTCCTTTTTTCGGTATTAATTTAATGTGTTCTTCTGATTCAAAATCATTAAAAATTTACATTACTCAGCCTTACCAGTTACCGGTATTTTTAAATTGTTCTTATTAAAAAAACATTTGAGAAAATATAATTTTCAAGTAAGATTAATACATTGAAACCTTTTGGTTAAAGTATTTTTACTAGAAAGTATTTTGTTATAAGTTTAAACGTAGCCGCTTTCAAAACATAAAAGTTTATTGATATACAAAAAAGAAAAAAACGTAATGCCAGAGAGCCAAAGAGTTTTAACAAACAAAATCGCGTACACAAAACTACAGGTTCACATATTTAAATCAATGGAAATTATGATACTACAGACTTAAATAATTTTGTTTAACGTAAACTAGAAAATATATAATTTTTCATATGTTTTTTCAGGAATCTTGCTATTCTTTTGATATTGGAAAAAAATAAAACGGTTGCAAGTGATGCCGATGCGACAATTTAAAGAAAGAGACGTAGAGTCAAAGAATGCTCGTGTATAAAAAATATAGTTATGATGAAATAAAGAGTTACTTGTTCACTCCTAGAAAATATATTTGTCCACTCGCTAACAAAATATATGTGTAATATAACATGGGTTAAATAATAGACAATATCAACATGTAGACAAATCTGGCACCTTAAGCATTGACATATGCAAGCAATACTAAAGACTTAAATGATGGCGTCGAATATCGGTTCGTGCGAACAGAAGATGAAAGACTAACATTAACGTAGTACCTATATCGAGATGACATATCTTAATTCAACATTGGCTAACTGAAAACGATTTTTTTTATTTTGATGTATTTGTAACTAGAGACATTCAAATGGATCTAAAAGTATCCGTTTATGATTCAATTTCTATTTATTTTCCTGAAATTAACTGACTAATAAACATTGAAGCCAGCGATGTTGAATTTAACAACATAATTGAAAAACGAAGCTTTGAGAGAGAATATTCAATAAAAGAATTTACGTGTATGTGACTAATTTTTATGACTGACCAATATTATTACTTTTAAAATATTTTAGACAAAAGAAGTCATTTATAAAAGCGAATATCCTAAAAGAAATTAAATTTCAAAATTATTTGTAATTACTCGCTGTTCAAATCTCAGCTTAAACTCAAAGGAAAAGAACACATTTTAAAACACCATTTACATTTATCACAAAACTTAATATTGCATTTAGCGGACTGTAAATATATTCATATTTCAATCGAATAAATTTATTGTCAAAATAGACACACATAAAATTCCATAAATTTAAATAGATAATTTTGACTACTAACGCTGCATTATACCATAAAATTAATTCATAAAAACTTGTCAATTATTGATAAATAAGAATACTACACACAAAACAGAATTTGAAAATTGAAATTTAAAAAATATATTTAAATCACTCTCCAACACTTTATAAGTTATCATACAGTAAAGGAACATTTACTATTCTCTGAAAGAAATTTTCAAACACTTAAGTCCTGATCACAATAAACGCACATGTAAAATAATATTCAACTTATGAAACAATATATAAGTATAATCCATTAATTTAAGTGGATCTTTACTCGCGTATTTAAGTAGAACTTCTGGACTCGCTTAAGCAAAGTAGGCAGCCACACATAAAAGCCAATATTTCTATGTTTTTTTGGATCTTTTAAACATTTCTCTATTTGATTCAAGTTTTTTCTTGCCAAACTGCAATGCATTTTTGGATTTCGTAATAAAAAGTTTAAAAAGAGAACTCTTGTGGTGAGACTGTGTTGTTCGTTCGTGTGATTATTGTTCATGTGTCACGACTATTTCTGAAAATAATACACATGCTGTGAACTGGAAACCTAGCAGTTATGTAAGAAACTTTTCCATGTCTAGGCTCGTATCAATAGTATGGGATAGACAAATTTAATTTTCTTTACCCAGTGCGAATGGAATTTTCATAGCACATTCTAAAGTTATCGTTAAATTTTAACTGACGTAATTTTTTATACCTTATCAAAAAACTTCCGTATAAAAATAAGTAATCGTAGATTCGAAGTAAAAGTGCCAAAAATATTAAACGTTCCTTTTTTAATTAAAAAAAAAAACTTTTAATTCTTTAACGTTTTTAATGCAAACGAGCCAATTCTATTTACTGATACACTAAGATGTATAAAAATAAATGACAATTTGAATTTCGATTAGATCTAAACATTTATTGATATATTCGTAAAGTTTAATTTAAATTGTTAGTAGAGTTAAATAAAAGTAATTCAAATATATAAGCCGGAATATAAATATTAGACATAATTTTTCCTAAATTATTTCACTTTAAAAATTTTTACTGTTTGATATTAAAATTTGTTTGAAGCCCAAGAAATATATAATTGTTATATAAAAAAAGGGTACGTATACTTATGTACGCGCGTGAGAAGTTATACTTCTTTGGCATCATTAAATAATACATACGGATAGATAACCTCAATTATATTGGAGCACTTGAAAAAGTCTATAAACACAATTTTTTCACTAATATTTACGAATAGTAAATATATTAATCAAAAAATTGAATTTAAATCACTACTGAATGTAATTTATCAGCACATATATAAATCGCACTTATATGAAACTAAAAAACGTGTGTGAATGTAGACATTAGAAACATGTGGATAAATACTGTGAATATGAAAACAGTGAACAGAGGCGACGATGGTGTCAATAGCTTTTGTTTCGAGACTGCAACCGCTGCAACTTCATACTGTAACTTTTGTGTGACGAATCTTATAATTTCACTCTCATCATTATTTCATAACGCGCCTAAAGAAGTATAACTTCTAAAATATACTTATAACACAAATTTGTTCCAAAATATCCCTCCAAATTTGAATTACCAAACATTTAAAAATTTTTGTTCAATTATTTGCATACGTAAATGCGATTGTAATATGTTTACTCACAATATACGAAAAAATAAATATACATTCACTATATATCTCATCATTACGAAAAATTAATAATCTTAGGGATAATTAAAAAATTGTACTGCTAGCAATACATGTAACAGAACACTTATCTTACCTTTAAGGTTTTAGCTTTGGTGACAAGATATCACCCTCTCTAACCACCGTTGTACTGTTGTCGAAAAATATGCAACATGGGTGATTTATCGAGGGCATTGCACAAGCAAATTCAATAAGCTAGAATCAAACGATCTGCACTTGCTCGGATTATTAATCATCATAGAAACGCTGTTTATTAAAAAAAGACCGCTATTAATCTATTTTCCAATATTAATCTCGACGTCTCCCGATTGTTGAAACTTCGATGAAGAAAGTTTAATAGCAATTATCCCTTTACGTATTTTATTGAACGAAATGAATAAATTGAACGCGTAATTGTTTCTTGAATGATTATGCTAAAATACTTAATGTAGATAGACTAAAATGCTGAACTGTGCGTTGAATAGGCTTCTGTTAAATATAATAAAATTGTATTCGCAAATTTGTCAGGAATTGCAAATTGCAAAATTTTTCTATACATACATAAGTGCTTAATAGAATTTTATCTTAAACTTTTATAGAAATTTCTGCAAAGTACTAAAAATTTAGCATGAATTTTTAGTCATTAACAATAATTGGAAACTTTAGAAATAAAATATCTTGTATATAAATGACTAGGCATTTTAAATGGATTGTATGTCGCATGTAGTTTAAATTACCACATCAATTATATACTGAATGCATTATTGCCTTTAAAATTGCCTTTATGTAAAGTATTCATATTCGGCTCGTACAAATATTAATTTCATATAAAATGTGCCACTTGTAACACAATACCCATTGTAAACTTCCACAATAAACCAAGATTTGTACACTGTAAAAATAAACACTGAATCTATACCTCCCAGTATTTTGAAACAAAATATGTTTTGTGAATATCATTAAATGTTCAAGAGACTTCAAACTGCGATTTATAGCCGTCGTTGAGACCATTTTTTGTATAAGTAATTCTCGTTGCGCAAGTCCTTGTCCGAAATTTGGATATTATGTTAATGTATTATTATATTAAGTCACATCCGAAAGAATCAACGTTCACAAATTTTCAGACTGAAGCCTCTTTGATTGAACATTTATGTTAATCCTTGGTCTAAGCAAACATTATAACTGGCCATTCATCTACCAAGCAGCAATTTGAAGTAGGGAAGACTCGATTAAAATTCCATCACCTCACAAAGTACCAGCTCAGCTTCGTGGGTCATAAATATGACTTACATCGGAGAGGAAAAGCACGTACAGCTCCCTCGTTACTAGAAGGACTAATCTGTGGTTTAAAAGCTGAAGGAAAATTAAACAAGAATTCTAAAGCAAGGTTAATTATTTAATTCGTTTCATATCATGTAATCAAATATAGACAATTAATTATGATCTGAAATAAAATTAATTCCAAATATAATTCAAATTCACGGAATTAGGATTTCGTGTTATTATAGAATTGATTACTTGTTACATATCTTCATATTCAAGAAAATAGTTGGTATATTAGTACTTAATCCATTCGAAGCAATAAATAGGTTATTTTCTTAGAACAATTCATTTAACTGTAAAACACTCTAAACATTTTGCTATACGAACCTCTATATGATTCAAAATATTTCTGGAAATGTTATATGTTAAAGTTCTGTCTTAGGTATTATTTCGTCGTTAATAATTTGTGCGAAAATAACTGATTAGATTGTTATCTCTCTCTCTCTTTTTGAATGGACGTCACCCCAAATTTCACAATATAATTTGTAAAACTTTTTTAATACCAAAAACTATTTTTGATGTAATGCTACATTGATAACTTTCGTTCATTATACCCTAATCAAAGTTATTTCTAATGTATTTGTTTTCGTTTTGCTAATTGAGACTTTTAATTAAAGGATGGTGATATCTATAACAAACGGAAAGCAAATTAAAGAACTTATCATATTTTCAATTTGGCCATTCGATTTCAATAATACAGAAGGTGACTTTTAGTCTAACCTAAAACCCATTAAGTACAATCCCAACTCGTATAATTAGAGTACCGTGCTATAAAGTCTTGTCTTTACATAATATTAGGACATTGAAGAAAAACATTGATAGTCATCGCATTAGTTTATAATTGATTCCTATCTAAATTTCTGATTTAATATTTTCCGATTCATTGTGAAATCAACTCGTCTCCTGCCATAGAGAAGTGTTAATTTATTGTCTTAACAAATAATCTCTATTTATATAGACTGTCATGTTAATAGTTTTCAACAGCTCCTTTATCTGATACATCCCCTTCTTTTCTTTATACAAGTAATATCGCTGGAAGATTATCAAATATTTTTAATTTTCCATATTTCTTATAATATATGTAGCTTATTACATGCAATTTAAAATGAGTATAATACTTATTTTAAATTCACCTCACCAATCTTATTTCAAAGGCACTAATATTGCAGTTATCCCTTAACGTTAAAAAACACCAATTCTATAAGATAAGAAAGATCCCAACACAACTTTTCAAATCATCAAAAGTAAGTAAATTTCATTGTCTCTAAAGTAACCAGAGACGTATTAAAAAGTTTAACATATGAATTTAACAAACTGTATTTTAATGTAAAACGTGATGTCGGCAACTCCCACAAGAAATTAAGCATAACTTCGAAGTAAAGCCACGAATCCACGCTCTGAAAATAAGTTAAACATTAAAACGATACTTTTAAAAATTAAATATATTTTGTAAACATTAATAAATATTCAAGCGATTTCAAATTCTGACTTACGGCCATCTTTGATCACGTTTTTTAAGAAAATGATTTTCGCAGCTCGCGTCCTTGCCCATTATTTGGGTGTTATCTTAATGTAATATTATTTATGTTAAGTGACATCGGACGGGACTGAAAATAAACAGGGATTAAAGGATATAAAAATTTATAGACCAAAGACCTTTATGATCCAATATTTATTTTAATCCTTCGCCAAATCGGACATTGCAACTGGTCGGTTGTAATATCCGAATAGATCAAAATTTAGCATAAGTATTCAATCCTAAGAGCTTTAGTCTAGAAATGTTTGTGTCTTTTGTTCCGCTCTTTATTTTCACTCTAATCACATATGGTTTAACATAATATTCCAATAATTGAACATTTTTTGGATGCGTCATTAGCTAATACTATTAACGCATCCAAAAATGTCTTAAAATCCTTTACTATTAATCTAAGACTCATATGAGTCTTATATTATTATTATTTATATTTTTAAATATGATTTAATTTTTTAATATAATTTTTTATGCCAATTAAATTTTTTATTTTTTAAGTAAGTCCTTCATATATTTCATTTTTATTTTAAATTACCATAAAATTTGAATTTCATTTTTACTTCAATTTAACATAAAATTTGAAGTAGTGGTAAAGAAACCAACTCTTATATATCATTTATGCACACAATTACGCATTGTAGATATTTTGGGGAGGACGAAATGAGTAATCGAAAACTTTTTTAACTTTCATTATAACGGTATGCGTCAATTGAAACAATGAGCTATATGGGTTCTGAAACGATTTATTTTAAAATGTTATGTAAGCTAGTTCCAGAGATATTACTAAAAATGTCCACAAACTTTTCTTAAAAGCTGTTTGATGTAGAAACTTACAATTTGGCATAATTATAAATCATAATAATTAATATAATTTAATTACATGGACAATTGAAAGATCAACGCATAAGGTTCCCAAAAACAATGTTTAATTCATTCAAGATATAATAAATGTTATATTATAAATGTTCAGGTGGTGTTGTTTAAGTGTCCCAAAATATATGTCCCTGCAAAAACAAATAATCCAGTTACATTTTCGATAATACTAAAATCAAAATCACATAAAAACATCTTTCCTAAAATTATGTCTAAAGTTTCTAAATTTAAAGTAAATTTAAGTGATGATTCTAAAGTAAGAATAAAGCGATTATTGTAAATTTTATTAACATTTACGTGTTAAAAACAATATCTGTATTTGGAAATAATTAAGAACCTTTCATGAAAAACCGTTATACAATTGAATGTTTGTATTGGCCTAAGTGTCAACGGATCCCTCATATGTAGAACTCGATCATCGCTCTATATAGCACATACCCTAAATCACCGATAAACTTGTTAGACCAATGTAATATTCTAGTCGATTACTGCAATATGCCAATATTTTCATGTATTTTAAAATAATGATAACTGATTAAATAGCTTTCCGCATACATCAGTGATACATTATAACATCACTTGCAATATCATTATCAGTAGAGTGATATATGAGACAATAACTTATTACCTTTACTGATAATAAGTTACTGTCTGACATAACGCAGAATAAGTTACAATAAATTATAAGATACAAGAAAAACCGGTCAAAGTACGATGTCTGTCAAACAGTGACTGGAAGAGAAAATGCTGTTTCGCAGAGTAAGTGATCTCTACCATTCCAACCATAAATTATTTACTTTGATCGAATTAATATATATATATATATATATATATATATATATATATATAACCAGGCACTCACGTACAGAAGATGATTCCTCAACTATGTATCAAATCGATATAGCTTATCATTCTATTTATATACAGGTGTAGGATTCTGTACTGGCATTAAGATTCTTATTAAGATTCTTTACATCAAAAAGACAAATAAAATCCTTACAACATCATACACATATCTGTCTCTCTGTGTCATAGCCGTAGTTGACGTAGATTTCGAAATAGTTAAGTAGATGTAGAAGAGGATTTGAAATGTGACGTGGTAATAAAACATATCAACACGCAAATATCTTAATAACGAACATTTTGTGGTTCGTTACATGTTGTGGGGTATCGTATGATAGGGCTAATGATAAGGGTCGTGAAAATAGTTTTTTTTTCATAATTATTGAACATAATTCTTCAGATATGTACTCAAAATTATGCAAATTAGATATTTACTCACCTAGTCTTTTCTTAAACTAATAAAGGTAAATTTATAAAAAATGAGATTTTTAGAAGCCTTCTATTAAAACTATACGTTAGGTCTTAAAATCTTTGAAGTCTACAATACGTTTTTACGCATATGAGATAGTATATACCTGGAGAAATGTTAATATTTGTAAATGATATAATATAAACTTCTAAACAAATTTTATAATATAAACTTCTTTAAAGGTTTATAAGTGCCTTAATATATACGACACTCTCGTAGTGTGAGCTTGACAGGTATTTAATAATTACATTGTGAAAAATGTCTAAATAGATACTAATTATAACATCAAAAAAAGGCAAGAATTATATATAAAATATAATAAATTTAAATTTCGACGCAAGTATCAATATTTAAACCAAAGTATACAAAGAAGTATGAAATATTTAATCCGTCAATATCTCTCACATCGTAAAATTAAACCATTTTTTCATGACAACAATTAATTACTGCCATTGAGCTTAATTACATTTTACCGCTTATAATTTTTTATCCAGGACGGAAATATTAACTATCCATACAAACAAACTACTATTATTTATATATCCTCAATCCTATCTGGAAATGTAGTAAAAACGGCAATGGAAATGCGCTTGTGAGTGCCGCTTAATACCGACAGACGTATTTCGAGTTCACGCCATACGGTATTCATGAAAACTTTGAGATAAAATCATAAGAAGAACATCGTATTAATATGTAATTGAATTAACAAACCCCTCAAAACAATGATTACACATAGTAGTATAGCGGGGACTGTTGCTGGACGCTTTATGCCCAATGGTCTAGCTAAGTAAGCACTTGCTCGGATCTAGACTTTTTAAGTCTCTTGGATTTCTTTTGATGCGAGCTTTCCTCTGATTTAGGCCTTCTATAATTCCAAGCATATTTACGATTTATATGAGACGACATCTCTAATTTTTTTCTAAATTTTCTATTTAATACCGACTTCAATTAAATTTCGCCGAATATGTTCATTGTTTTACTTCGGGCCTAATAGTATTCTGCAAATTGTAATAACACCCAAATCAATATCCTTACTAAGCGCGTTTTTACGCTTCGTTAATATCTAGCTTTACACAATGCTAATTCGCAACAAAGAAGCGCATATACCTACACTAATGCGATAACGTTTTAGGCAAGAAAAATATAGCATGACAAATACGTATAGATATGCTCTATCCGTTGTGGGTATATGCATTGTCAACGAATTATTAGTCTCGTAGTTATTAGCGATTAAAATCTGACGGTATTTTGTAACAAAAAAAAATTACACAAGCCATCAATATGCTTAACTATCTAATAGACATAGAGGTCAAAAAATATCGAAGCCTCCAAAATAAATTGTTGCAAGATATTGTAAGCATAATTAAGTATAGTATTTTCAAACTGTAAAACTGTAAAACTAATCAAGGAGCTTATTGGCCAAAATCACATAAGTACTATTAAACCCAAGGTATATCAACAGCTAGAAAACATTAACCATTCGAAACATAGCGATAATACATATCACGAATTGAGCAGTAAACTAAATTTTATTAAATGACTTTAATAATAATTCCAGGAAAAAAATTAAAACCTAAAGGAAATGTACTGGATGTTCATTTTTCAAACAGCGATAAATGATAAAATGTTAGGAAACACTTTCTCCTCGCGTAATTTTAATTAATTGTTCAAATAGTTACCACGAAAAAAGACCAATAAAACTTAGACTTGGAAAATCCAAAAGGTATGACGACACGGCTAATAATTGTGAATAAACCAATATTTAGCTACGAATAAATAGATTATAACAATGTGATATTATATGAGAGAATACGGTTAGAACGACAAATTGTCCATTATTTAGCTTTAATCACAGTTAACATTCTGACAGGATATCATAAATTTAACATATACTAGTCGCCCAGTGGTCGAAATTCGACCATATTTCTTTTAAATTTATGTTTACCCGTTATTAAAGTTTTATACCTCTATAATCACAGATTTGGCCAAGGCTACACAGTTAATTTGTCATTTTTTTCAAACGAATTATATAACATTTAAATAAAAAACAAATCCAAAAAATTAAGACTAAAATAAAGAAGAATAACTTTTTTTATATATTTTTTATTAAAACAAAAAACCAGGCGATTAAAAAAATGCTGTCCATTGAACTTGACATACGTCTTTCGATAATTCAATTAATAATATAAACTCCGTAAATGATGTTTTTGGTAAAAAACTCTTTCATCGTTTGTTAAATGTCCTTGACCATTACATTCGGTAATATAAAATCCCAATGCGTCGAATGATCGAACTCTGCTTGCTGCGACGTACAATTGTCCATGTGTAAAAACTGGACGATTCAATAAAATTCCAATTTTTTTCGAATGATTGTCCTTAAGACTTATGTTATTGTCCTTAAACTTATGTCGCAAATGCTACCTACATTATTGGAAATCGAGTTCTTTGAAGGTTAAATGGTAAAATCTTTCCCGAATATGATAAATTTATACGTGGAATCAAAATTATCTTATTGCGTGCGGTTTCAGTTAAAACTTCGCAATAAATTACATTGCGATGCATAAATTTCATGCGCATTCTTATTCCATTGACTAAAAGAAGGAAGCATCCTTTGTATTTAAGTTTCTGATCAGCAAAACGATGCAATTAACTTTTAATACTAACTTGTGTGGTGGTAAACCACTAATGGTCAAAGAATTCATAAACTCTACTGGATAGTTATTGATGTCATTGTCATCATCCGAAATTATTTTATCGTAGCTATGATATGTCATCTGTCCACCAGAAATTTGGTTAAGTGCACCAGTATTAATCAAAGTGCAATCATAATTTTTAGGTGCTAAAATAACGGAGTTCAATATATTATCTGAGAGCATGTTTTCCGAAATATTTCCATACACCTCATTAATAATATTATTTTTATCTCCTATTAATTGTCAATGTATTTCGATAATATTTTCACCAAACTGAAGAAATTGTGGGGCTTCATCATTATCAATTTTTTTCAAGAATTCTACAAATTCTATTTCATTTGGTAAGGTTCTCATATTTCGAGTGAACGTAATTTTATGAAAATAAAAAAATTCACGCCAACTTGTGACACAATTTTCAATTAAAGTTACACGAGATCCATGTGTGATAACTGGTAAGATTTGCCGAAAATCACTGGACAGAAGTATTGTTTTCCCTCGAAATGGTTTATGTTTATCCTTTTCATCGCATAGATCCCACAATAATCTATCTATGATTTTTAGTACTTGCAATGGGCACATAGAAACTTCATCAATAATTATCGATGTTGATGAATTTATGTAACGATCATAGTTACTATTTGCAGTAATATTTGTTGCAGCATTTACTAAGATGAGTATAGGCAATTTAAACACATTGTGTAAAGTCCTACCTTCATGTAATAGTGTTGAAACTATGCCACTGAACGCAGTTGCAATACAAAGAAGATTAATCAAATTTAATATATGAATGATTGTTGTTTGAGTGAACGTTTTTCCACAACCTGCATGAGCGGTTAAACAAAAAAAAATTGGATCCACTATGATGACACAAAACTTCATGAATCACTTGATCAATGAGATTACGGTCTTCAATATTTGCAGTTTCATAACAATCTCAAAACAGCAACTCTTGTTCTATTATATCAATAGCATTGGCTTCTTCTATTCTCCGCAAGTATGGGGGAAACGGTAAACTAAGTATTTAACATGACAAATTATGAATATTCAAAATATCATAAATTTCTTACAGAGCTCTATTAAAGGAAGCTTTTTTGTTGTAAAATGCTATAAAATCTTCACGAAGATATATTTTAAACTCATTCCATAACGCTAATGCATGGGATGGCACATTTAATGCACAAATATAACCAAATAAATTCCACATTTCTTTTCGTGAATGTAATTCTTTTGTTTCGTTTAAACATTCGCGCCTTTTATTATCATTTGAAGCAATTTTGCGTGCATAGCACCTTTCATCAAAAGAAATGTATGTAATTCCTTTGTATGTTCTAACATCTTCAAATGATTTTGGACCACAGACATGTAATAAAAACAATCGTAAGTAGAAAAGTTCAATGTATTTTGGTGATACTATATACACGCGTACAATTATCTTATCACCTCCACGGCTTCTCTTCTTCCATTAGTAAATCTTCCTACACATAATGCAAAGGAATTTCAATATACTTATATTCTCCTGCTGATGGATCTGACAGATTCAAACCAAAAAATGCTAATAATTTTGTGTGTTACATTTTGTATTGCTTGACATTCTTGCCCTGCTCGAAGTAAATATTCTGTCTACGCGGTGAATGAATATCAAATCTGACGATAATATATAATTGGAAATGCATTGGTAATTCAAAGACGAGTCATGTAGCTTCAGTTGATCCGACATACCAACCAATTAAAAAATTTGTAACTTCATCAATTTGTATATTTTGCCCTTTTTTATTTCTTCCTGAATCTAATTCAACAGATGCACTGTCATAGCCTTTATACGCGTATTTATACATGTATTTAACGATTTTGACTGTAGTACATACTTCAATATTTATATGGCAATTAAATTTTGCAAGTAAATATGGTTTATATGGTACAACGTACCGATTATCAAGGCAACTACTACGAACTTCTGCATGCGTACCATTATCACGCCTTGTGTATAAAGGATATTCATTTAATGATTCACATCTAAATTCATTAAATCGTTTTGGATAATCTTTTATACATTTCCTAACTCTCATACATACACAATTAGGATTAAGTACTCCGCATCATTTGTTTTACAACATATTCATGTAATGTAGGATGTGTTTGAATGTTAGGAATCTCCGCAGACACATACGCAGAGACATTTTATCGATATCAGTAGCAATAACAATTTTATCTTGCTCATTTAAAGTGACTAAAATTTGAGCATAAGGCAATTCTCTTTTTTGAAATTCAATTATATAAATGAGTGCTTCAACTTTACCAAAGATATTTTTTTTCATAATGCCCT
Organism: Druceiella hillmani; assembly: GCA_039881145.1. Taxonomy (NCBI): domain Eukaryota; kingdom Metazoa; phylum Arthropoda; class Insecta; order Lepidoptera; family Hepialidae; genus Druceiella; species Druceiella hillmani. Next base: position 46,139,073 of record JAYKKI010000004.1, read on the forward strand.
CAATTAATGCTTTCAATTTGGACTTGAATATAAGCACAATAATGTCAGGTCTAAAATTAGCAGTTTTACCTACACCAATATTGTTAATTTCCAGCCAACTTGGATTGCAAGTAATTGTAAGAAATAAAGAAGGCTTTCCAAAATATTGTACAATTGACATTGCATCTAAATAATTCTGATACATATATCTTGGAGATCCATTGAACAAAGATGGTAAAATTACTCTACGGCCAACATTACTGGCATTGGTGTTCGATTCTAAGTATTCAGACCCAAGAATTGTTTGATTTTGTCGAATGAAATGTAATCTTAAGTCCTCTATTCTCACATACATATCAACTACCCGCTGCAGAAATAATTTTTGTGAATAGTGCAATATGCTTAAATGTTCTTTAATTGCCAGTCGATAGGCTGCATACTGAAGGTTGGTTAATTTATTCTGGACGCTCTTGAATTAGATATAAATGGTACATAATATTTTTCATAAGTATTGATACGTCACCCAGTATCGCCATTTGGAAAAAGTAGTGGGTACGCTAAAAGGTCCTATGATGAATCCAAAATTGAGATATATTTAATGATACCATTAACTTTTGAAAATGAAATCATATTTCGTTCAAAATGTGGCTCACAATCAACTGTACTAAATATTACTGCTACATCAGTTTGAACTGCATCATTGAAACGGCGTAGATCTAAATCATGATTTACTGTAATCAGCATACAAATTTCTTTAAATTTCTTTATTTTGATTTTCAACTCTTTGACAATGATATTTCATTGCAATGAATGACCGAACAAAGGGATTACTGCATCCCAATTCAAGAGAAATTTTGCTCATTATATCGTTATTGCATGTTTGATTAAAATGTTCTTGTAATCTATAATTCTTGTAATCTATAATCCTAATAATATAATTGCGCATAACATGGTGAGCGACCATATGCAGCAGTCATTAGACCTGATCTGTGATAAAAAATATCATGTATTTTGAAATGATACACTCCACTTGTAACTGCCTCGAAAACTTTAGCTTCTGAGCTAAACCATACCAAATGATGAATTGTATTTGCGAATATTTTCAAAATAATTGTTTGACTTAGTTTTGATCGAAAGTACATTTGAAATAAGTCCATCATACAATGATTTAAATTATTCATTTTGACTTAAGGGCGGTAATATTGCATTACCCTTATGACAACATGAAGTGAATGCAGTCCTGTCACATAGTGACTTCTTAAATCTGAATGTTTTGCATTGCAAAACCTACGTTGTAACTCCATTAATCCACAATCATAACAGTGAAAAAGTCTTGGAATTATATTGTTCATTTTGTATAGCATTAACACTATTCAAATTTTTATTTGGTCTATTATTATTTATATGCGAATATAGATTATTTCTTCTTCTCTCATTCCAACCCGTCGATGTTCTATGTCGAGGCATAATGAAAGTAGAAAAAAACTTTCATGAAATTACTGAAACCGAGATTAGAAAGAATTTAGTTTAATTAATAAACTGAATTCACATATTTTAACTACCACAATGATATTATACACAAAAAGATCATTGAAGGGGCAATAACAAATATAATTTTTGTACCTATATGATATTGTCAGTAAATTCAGATTACTGTTACACAATTTTCTTTTTACAACGTGTATATATATATATATGTACAAACAACGAAGGGTTTTTACGCAGAAATCTGTGATGCGGAAATTATTATAATATTTAGACTACTGAGCAAAATATTCTTGACATTATTTTATGGAGAGTCTGGTTTAATGAATTTTTTTAAACTCTACGAAATTACAGCCACGAAACCGATAGAACAAATCGTGTGCATCGAACACTTTCAAGCAAGACTTCAAGTTGAAACTAGTTCACAGTCTCTTTGGTTAGCTGATATTGGCTACTCGTGCTAATTTTCCACGAATATTCACGGAAAAAAATTCTAAAACTTAAACAAAGACACGAGAGACAAAAGCAAAGCTAACAAAGGCAAATCATGCTGCGAAAAATAGTTTGAGACATGTAAAAATTGTTTAGCGTCTATTTCAATACGTTCCATCAACCTATGCATTTCCCTTATTTTAAATTCATACTGCGTCTGTCACACAATACATTTTCTCCTATTTTAAATTCATACAACAAACTTGTGAAATACTGCAAAGTTGTGTAATGTGAAATAATATATTTTGTCCTATTTTAAATTCACACTGCATCTGTGACACATATTCACACCATTCGTACGCGAGTGGAATGTTTTAGCGCCAGTTTATTAGATACATAACTTGTAAACTTATATCAACATTGGACAAAAGATGACAATCTTATCTATTTGAAATCTTAATGACATATTAAGTTATTCTATTTTGAAAATTTAAAATAAATTATATGAAAGCTATTTCCTTTTCAATGCATCTCGGGTAAATCTTTTATGTTAGCTCATTATGGTATATGAAATAATTAATTGCGGAGGCATTAATTTATATAACAGGCCGATCTAATTTCCTGTCGTAGATTTTCCTGGTTTACTCTTTATCATTTTCTTTTCCCCAAATATTTTTCTGGTATAATGAAACTTTTTTTAAAATGTTTTTCCTTTGTCTGTGATCATTTAAATGTTTTTTTTATTTCGTACTAATACAACAGTCATTAGCTCTCTGTCATAACAATCTTATTTTATAATAGGTGTATCCAGATTAAATAATCGTTATGCCGAGCCACTTTCTATATTAAATTTCGAAGAATTAAAAAGTTTCCAAAATCAATCCCATGATCTCATACTACAATTGTAAAGCAATTTTATGCTTTAAAAAGAACATCGATATATTTAGTCTAATTACCATTTTCCAATACAGACTAGAATCGATGTATGCATGGAGTTCCCATCATGATGCGTAAAAAAATAAAACTATTTTCACTTGGACGGAATGTGCTTCCTCACTCACCGCACTTCTCGGACCTTCCGCTTTTCGACTAACATCATCTTCTTCACTCGCTGTCTAATATTACTAATCCATATTTTGCTAATTTGTTTGGTTCGACGGCATTTTTAACATCATATAATAAATAGGTATATATCTTTCTTCTTTGCAATAACCAAATTTGATTTGATAACAAAAAATCAAAAACATTAAGTCAGTCGTGAATTACTATACAATTTAAACCTAGGAAGCTGACATTGAAAAGTTTGTTAAAGTCGAAGCCATAGTGACATTTAAAGAATAAAATGTATTTCTTAACTAATTCGGACTTTCAACATTAAACAACAAAATGATGTAATTAGCTAAGCAAAAAACAGTAAAACTAAGTAAGAAGCGATAACATAAAAGTAACTCGGAAAGGGTTTCCAACGATTGTGACGCGTTCAGTAGCATGAGATATACTATGAGACGTTGTTTGAAATCTTTTCGCCTCAAGGTTTGTGCTTACGAAAGTCGAAACGGACCGACTCGGGTGAGCGATTACCTTATACGTAGCAGTCAATGTTGGACGTCGACTCAAAATAAAGATAACGAAGCTTAGCTCTACCGTTTTATATGCTATGGACAAAAACCTTTTCTTACACTGAACGTACGTGGTAATATATACCTGAGCGTTTAATCTGGCGGAGCACCATAAATTTAGACCCTTTCTTATATGTTTTTGCTTTATAGATTAAAAAGACCTTATATCCGCCTTTAAAAAATGAAATCATTTCTTTCTTTAATATCCTTATCTGCGATCTTTACTCATATCCTTTCTCGCTCATATCATTTCCTCTTAAACCCATTAGCCTTATACAAAAACTTTTCAATATCCACTTTTTTACAGATAAAGATGAAAACAGAAATGTAAAAACAGCTTACAATTTAACGGAAAAGAAACAATTTCAAGAAAAATTTTAAAATGTATTACTATTACTTTTCTATCATTAGATATGATACTAACACAATTTAACTGAATACTATATTAATAATTATTAAATCATCTGCTTAGGAATATCTAAATCTTGTGATCAATTCATAGGTAAACCAAAAATCTAATTTTTTTAAACTGCTGCAATATTGTTTTTTACGTTAAAGTAATTAATCACCGTATACTGTTTTAAATAATAGGTGTTAAGTTTGGAATTGTGACTGAAAAAAATATATACTATAAAATCAAATAAATAAATTTTCTTGTTTTCATTTCTCACTTTTCACCTGAAAACGTCTATTCTCTCGTTAAATTCAATGATAGCCGGTCGAAATTTCTTATGTTTTTACGTCAGATTTGAATCGGTAATAATTACAAGACTAATAATGTGTTAAGAACTTTTGACCTCACAGCGAATAGAGCATGTTGGCGTGTATCTGTTATGTAGTTTATCTGTGACATGATCGGACTTCGATAGATAAGGGTGATTGTTACAAAACAGCGATGTGTGAAGTTAGAAATTGGTGTCATGTAATAACACGTTTAGCCAGGATGTTAATTTGAGTGTCATTGTGAAGAGCTTATAGAGCACTAAAAGATCGCAAAATTATACAATAAAATAGTTGCTTAAATATAAATAAAAATTGGTATTAAATAGAAAATTAAAAAAGAAAATATGTCATGTCAAATGAATCGTAAATACGCTCAGAAATAATCGCAGGGAAAGAATCCAAGGACCTAGGATCGTGCAAAAACGAGACCTCTAGGCGTCATTTGTAACGTAATACAGAAAACAATGATGATCACCAAACATTGTAGTATTGTGTACATCGGGCATCAATGCGCATACGACAATGGAGGATACTACGTTAGATACCAGATACCACAGACCATTGCAAGGATATGATAACATTGTGATTTATTTGTCTGCACCCATCATACTACTCTACAATTTAGTTACCAATATTAAGAACATTTGTAATTAAATTACATATTAATACGAAAAACTTGCTATAATTTTATCCCAACGTTTTGTCTAAAATTTCTTGGCGCGGATCCTTTTTATTATTTTTCCCTTTTTTATTTTTCTATAGCCATATCACAAAATAATAATCTTATAATTTTGTCACGTCCTTGCGTAAGTCAGTATGTCACAGCATTATGCCCTGTCAGTTTAAAGACAATTGTGATAACAAAACTTAAAGAAAGATCTAATTATATAACCTGAACACATTGAAAAGAAGAGAAAATATATTTTGATTCTTTTTTAATTTCTGTTCATAATATTTTTGTATGCCTATCTTTTCACGAATCTTAAAAAGATTAAGTCCCGCCCTCTCTCTCCACGTTTCAACCACGTCTTGAAAACCTGAAAGAAATATATAATGGGAATTGCATTAAGAAACGAAATAATTACTTATGAGCCACCTAATTATTTTTTTCATTCTTTCACAGGCGCACCAGAATTATACTAGAGTAAAAGTTGTTTACATAGTGAAAAATAATATTAATATTTGGTGACAGAATATTAAAAATTCGGTTTCAAACTATTATATGTACTTAAGTGTAAACTTATGGTGGAATATTTTCTCAAATATTATATATTCTTTTTATCCTTTATTTTGTTCAATATACTTCCTTTGTTTTTGGTAATAGAAAATACATACATATTATGAAAATAAAAAAAGAGATTCATTAAAATCTGTTTAAGGATTTTAAGACGTGCTTGTTCCTATTTGCACAAAAAATTATTTGACAGAGAAATTACAAATTATTTGCCACATACACATAAAAAATTTAACTAGATATATTGACAAGGAATTTGATCTTATTCAGATTGTTGATCACTTCCTATCCGTCTCCTTGAGACCAGGACGAAATTTATGTGGAAGGGCGAATAGTGGTTTGTATAAAATATCCTTTAAAAAAAACGACTTGAAAAAGTAGATACTAAAAAGTAAAAAAATAATTAACTTAAAATAGTTACCTTATTCGTAAAAAATAAGTTACTTATATTTGAAGCCGGTGCCAGCACTGTCGATCAACTTAAACAAATAATAATACTTAATTTAATTTGTAATTTAAATTCAAAACTTTAACTTCTAACGTGCTCATAATACTAAATTAATTTGGAAAGGCGTATTTATAATATAAAATTTTATATTTGATTAAGTCGATCGGCGGTGCTGGCACCGACTTCAAAAATAAGTAACTTAGTTATTAATTGCAAATAACTAGGTACCTATTTTAAGTTAATTATTTTTTACTTTTTAGTAACTACTTTTTTTGAAGTCGGTTTTTTAAAAATTATTATAAATTGGAATTTTTTGTTAACAATATATTATTTTTAATCATCACACTGTATCTAACATTCAATGATTTCCTTTCTTAGAATATTGTATAATTATTAAAAATCACGGGCAAAAGCTAACATAAGGATAATTTCCTCTTTGTCTAAATTTGGTTAGAAACAACACATAGAAATGAAGCGACAATAGTAGCCGCCCGTGGTCAGTTGTTAACCATTGAGCCTAGTGTTCCATTCTTCATACCCGAACTCCAATGTAAGATTTTGCAAATTAACAACTACCATTTAAGGAGTTCCGTTCTTCACATCCAAAATCCAATATTAGATTTTACAAAATAATAACTAAAATAACCAGTCACATATATATTAAATGTACTGCCATTCGTTAAGGAGTTTCATCATTCATTTTCAGACCTCATTACCAGTTTATCATCATATTTATGGAACCACCCCTATAGCCCTCCTTTCAAACAGGTTAGTAGTCAATAAGCAGTTTCAAAATCTACAATTTCATTTGAAATTAAAAACATTTCGATGTATTTGCAATTGCTAAAAGACAATTATATTTTTCCAACAATTATGAAATAAATAGGTTAGAATAATTTTCCATATAAATTAAAATGAATCCCAAAAAAATGAGAAAATCCTCAATATTTTAGATACATTTCAATTAATACCTATATAATTCTGTCGTATTGAATTCTTCATAATTATGCAATTTTTAATCAATAATAATAATATTGAAAGGATACAAAAAATTTATTTTCTTTTTAATTACGCTTGTAATACCGTTCTTAGTTTTGTTTTTAGTCATGTATGTCCAAATGTCCTAATAATGGATTATCTCACCTTAAAAAGAATATTTTTTTCGATTTAAAAGAAACCGGTGACTTTGTGCTGAAGAAGAAAAATATTAACGGCATCTAGTAAATATTTCAATGGAAAACTTACTTCCATAAATTTTCATTAATAAGGTAAAACGATATACTCATAGGAAATCATTTTTATTACGCCCTTGATTTGCTTAATTTTAGGAATTTAAATGTCTAATTTCTTATTCAGGTTTTTACCTTCATTCATTTTTTTACACTTTTATTTATAAAGTTATTTTCAATATTTTTAGGGTTTTATACCTTAAAAGGAAAAGGAAAACTTATAGAATAACTTCCTTTATCCGTCTGGCGGTCTGCCAAGACCATTTTTCTTAGGAACACATGGAGGTATCGAGTTAAAATTAATATTAAATACATAGATCTACGAACCTGGAGCCGTAAAACAATCAAGCTTCGAAGTCAACGCAATCAAGAAGGACCCTAAAATACGATCATTTATGCCGTATATTTTGACACTCGCAAAGAAATTAAACCCTATAGGTCCCCTTGACCTAGAATAATGAAATTTGGCAAGAAGCAAGATTTTACAGCAAAAGTAAATGAAAAAGCCAAAAGTCTCTCTGAGTAAAAATTATTCAATTCCTGTTCAAACCGTGTTTTCAAGAAAACTCGATTTAAACAACAATTTTCAACAAAAATCAACCAAATTCATAACTAGCAACAGTAAAACAGTAAAAGTCAAACTTTCCACATTTTTATTAGATCGGTAGCTGCAAAAAAGAATAATTAGGAAGCTATAACGCAACTTTTTGCTACCAAACTAATTGTAGTTCCGTAGTCAAGTTACGTTATTCACATCCTAATATTCCACCAGATATTGACACTGAAAAATATACTTAAAAAATACAAAATTTGGTACAATACTTTTTGAGTAAGTGGGGAACAGACAGGCATACATCTGGGCAAACACATATCTCGTTTTATTCCTTCTTTAATTCCACCCGGAGAAGGACGCCAGGAATAGCTTATACTTCATAGTTTTTTTTCTTATTCAAATAAATATTGGGAGAGAAAGTAATAATCATGTACAGGATCGTCGTAGGTCAGGTAGACATAGGTAAGACAAACAATGAAGCAGCATACGCGAAAGACAGAGATAGAAAATATCTTACACTGCGGCTTGAGCAGGATGCTGTTGTGTTACACGCGCCACTACGAGCGGCTCGTGTAACTCTATCCCGAGAGTGTTGAAAGTGTTCATTCACAATAAGTGTCCATTCGCGATTTTTGAACCACGTAGTTACAATTTTTGGTTTAATTTTCGTAACAGATAAATAATGATTAATAATTTCGTTTTTTACATTAAAAAATTATTAGAATATTAAATTGCGTACAATAATAAAGGCGGATGATACATAATATTAATACTTCTTCTTTGCCATTTTAGGATCAGGGATCTCTTGGTTTTAAAATGATTCAATATCTGATGGTACATAAATTTAAAATATAAACAGTTTCTTCGTCTTTAATATTTTTACGAAATGTGTAAACCATTATAAATTCTAATCTATTATTTTAATCAATATAACGTATTCATTGACCCGTAAATCAAATACATAAAACCTTTCTCTTAGCATGTCATTAACGTAGATACTTATCAAAACATTTCATGTATTCAAAATGATAAGTCCATAAATAACTAAGCGGCATCCTATGTATACACGAGATAGTCCCTCCTCGCCAACAACGCGTATAACATTTTCCCCTACTCTATCAAAAGCGCAAACATTGATAAGAGAATATTCCTGCAAAATAATTTCATTGCGATCAATTTAACATCTACCTGAAATGAAAATAATTTCATTTCGAAGGTGAAACTTGTTCACTTCTTCATTCAATTTCACGCAGCAGATGCCTATGCAGCTTAATACTAAAGTAGAAACTAGTAAGTTCAGTCTTTAAATAATTAAACATAAATATGAAATGTTAAAGCAATTTTTGTTTTCAAATATGGGATGATATTAACTTAAACCATAAAATTAAATAATCGGAAAAGGGAAAGAGAAGAAAGAATTCAAAGTCATAGATATGAAGTTTCCCTAACAGTAAAATCAAAAATAAATTAAACATTTCAATAAATTGAGCTTAAATTATATATTTATTTTATAAGATTAATTTACAACAAATGGCCCTTTTATTTTCTAAATATTACTTACGTTAGTTATGTGATAAAGAAAACCATAGAAAAGTATAGGTAAATTTCAATTCTGTCTTAATAATACCATATCGAATTTTTGTCGGCTTTTTACTTATCTCCACCAAACCTGCAAACGACGGTGTGGTATCTCATAGAAAAGACTTACTTGCTTTATTGATCACGTGCCTACCATGTACAGATCCATTCATTATTAAAGCTGTTGATTATCGCCCTTTTATTAACTAATTGAGATTTAATTAAAAATCTGGGGTCTTACAAAAGTTTTCCCATGTAATCTTACAACTCACTTTTTGTGTACTCTTGTTTTATTTTTCAGCCTATAGCTGTATACCACGTGTCAAAATAGTTACTGACAGTTTTTTTTTATTTGAGTCTAATGAAAATATAACATTTCCACACTACGAGGCTCTATGAAACCAAGAGTCACGGTCGTATTTTGTAATTTAAATTTTGACCTTTAAAAATCATTAAAATAATTGTTTTTGTTCTCTTTTATTAATTCATTAATCGATAATTTTTGTGTGCGAAAGAAATGAAGTAAGCGTTCCTTTTTTTAAACTTTAATATAACCGTCCTTTAGCGGTATGAAAGCTTACTAATTTGTTGCAATTGTTTGCTCTTTTTTTTGGGTGTCGTTGCTAATTTTTTTTACTGTGTTATTAGAATTTGGTATAAATGAAGACCGACCTAATCAGATAGCATTTTTATAAACACAATTGAATAATAAAATATACGAGCCCTAAATATGATAAGATTGATGAAAATTTCTCATGCCTTCGCCTAATTTTCACATAAGGTCCTGGATGAAATACAATCATAGATAATTTAGGATTTCGTGGAAACTCTCTCCAAGATCCTTTACTACTGAAAGACCTTTAATATGATTCCCTTAGTAGTTTTTCATATTAATTCTATGTGCAGTAAATTCCCTTGTAGCACACAGTTTAACTCTGATTATATATTTCCTTAAATTTTCCCTGATAATAATAATAATAATACACTTTTTGTTATCAATACAATAAAGAGTAGACTTAAATAAGAGTAAATAAGACAGAGTAGATATGTTACTGTCGAGAAGCAAGGTCTTTATGTTAGAAACTACTTAAGCACTATTAATACAAACACCAACATCAAAGTGTTATTTCTCTAGTTGATTTTTTTCCTAATATATTTTTTATTTCTTCATTCACGAGTGAATAATTGAAAGTGGCATATATTTTAAAGAATTTAACTATAATCGAACAAACACCGAATATTTCGCCTTGGTCTACTTAATTAATTACCTTTTTGGTAATATATTTTTAATAAAATTTAAATTCGACGGCAATCATCAGTCGTAAAAGCCACTTTTTTCAATTTTTTTAAAAAACGTATATTGTGAAGAAAAACATAATGATAAAGAGAATACGGGGCACCTATTTTTGCTAAAATAGACTCGGAAAAACACCATCGATGAATTCAGTGTCACTTGTTTAATTTCTAGATGAAACTAAATTAGTTTTATAAATAACACTTCAATTTAATTTTATTACGTAAATTAAATTAAGTAGACATCTATTTAATAGCGGTTATTATGGTTGTGCTATATTAGCTATTTATCACATTTATATGATTTCCTTTAATGAATATACTAAAGTATAAATTTAAACGCACCGTTTATCAAAGAAATATTATCATAATGAAATAACGTCTTATATATATATATATATATATATATATATATATATATATGTGTGTGTATATATATATATATATATATATATATATATATATATATATATATACATGTATAATTTAATATAATTTCTGCATCTACGGTTATTTTTATGGCAATTTTTAACTAATAAATTTTAATGGTTGATATTTGTATCACAAAATGTCACAAATCAATGGAAAAACACTAGCAACATACATAAAAAGCAAAAACTAAAATAAAACATTGTTATTAATGTAAGATGTCGGTAACATTACAGTAAACATTGTTATCAATATTAGATATTTAATATGGTGGGGTAAAAAAAGACTGAAAGAAAATTGCGCAGTGTGTCTTCTAAAGATGAATTTTGAAATTTGTCACTTAAGAAATGAGTAGATGTGTAATTATTATAGCCTAAATATTGTATACGTATTTAAAATTAAAATTTAAAAAAATATTAATTTATTATATAAAGCTGTCGATAAAAACCTTTAGAATGATAACATCGTGGTCATATTAGGCGGTTGAAGATTTAGCAAAGGTAAATTTATATTTGAAAGTATAAGGCAGACGACACGAAACGACGAGTAAATATTGTTGACGAAATTAAACGTGATAATAGAAAAAACAACAAAACAAAACTGTATTAAATTATGCATCACCTATTATATATAACGATACTGCTTTATAATAAACTAATAGTTACCCAGTGTTCAAAATTCGACGGCAATGTTGAAAATATTAATAGCTAGGCAAGAGTAAATCAAATCAGATTGCTGGTACAATATCAACATAAACAATGAATGTTTTATTCTCTTACGTAAACAATTACTCTTTTCATGTATTTATAAAATATAATTCAACGTATTTGTAACACATATAATATGTGTTACAAATACGTTGAAATTTATTTAAATTTTAACCCTCTGCACTCCTTCTTCTCATAAACTTTACACTAAATCTTGCACCCCTCCGTGCGCGCAATATGATTGAATCCGAAACCAATTTACAAAAAAAATTAATCGCATATCCAACAAAAAATAAATTAAATGAACGTTGAAATACGCAGACATTCGAACAAATTTTTCACTTTTCTTTTTAATAATAAAGAAACGAAATACCGTACGTCATTTTGGACTTAATATTTTGCCAATCGAGATAAAACAAAAAAAATTATTATTTTTAAATCTCAGTTTCATTTTTAAAGACTTGTCCATCGAATTTCCATTCGATTCAGAATAAAGGGAGAAAAGCAATTTCATCGGCACTTTGCGCAGATGAAGAGTCACATGATTTGTTATATGTTGCTGCACTTTATTTAAAATCTCCATTTGCGGTATCAACTTGCAGTTCAATGCATATTTAATGGTTCAATTTGTTGAAATCATGAGGTCGTGACAAACGGACGAACGTCACGAAATTTTTACGAGACGTCATCTCACTATAGATCCGTAAGAAAAAACGTTGAACCTATGTAAATCAAATAATGACACTGAAAATTAATAGGCAAAAAAAGGCTAGGTCAATAAATATATGGATCGAACAAAATTCAGGACCCTTGAAGCATAATAAATAAGTTTGAGTAAATGTCACATGAAAACATTGTCGCTTACTTTATACAGTGGCAAATATAAAGGCGTTTACATACCATGCACAGTAACGGCACATATGGTTTAGACAAACAGAGATTTGGCCGATGGTCAATCGAAGTGATATTCAAATTTACTTACGCATGTATGAACATATTTTACGCAAATACCTATAACCTATAAAATGCAGAAAAGGTAAATAATATTCTCATCACTAAATAGTAAACATACAAACCACGGTTGTGGATATACCACTTAGCAATTATATTTAAAAACCTACAATGTATTCACACTAAAAGACGGAAAAATAGCCATTTCTTAAAAATGTTGCATAACCTTTAACTTACTATAACTTGTGCGCTATATAATACATAGAGCACAAGGTGTCATATATCTATTAGATGAAGGATCCATAAAATCGCTTACGTTATTTTTAAATACACTTTGAATAAATAATCTTGACCTATTCTTTATTTTAGTGTGGTTAAAAAAATGTGTAATAATAAAGTTAATAATAAACTAATAATAAAGCTAATAAAAATATAGGAAGAGATTAAACGTGCTAGGTTACTAAAAATGCCTGAAATGTAATGATAATAAAGATAGATTATTTTTAAAATTAAACTTGAATGGCAAAAACACAACTAACAAACCGTTATCTGCTGTACGTCAGGTGATTTTGTTAGACTTGATTTTAATTTTTTTGTCAGAATTATGAAAAATAATGTACAATTTTAAATTTTAAAAAATTAACCTACTGCATACATAGTCATTTTGTATACACATCAAAGAAAAATATCAACCATAATCTTCGGACGTCAAAACTAGTGGAAAATTGTAATCAGTGATTTAAATTATATTTAAGAGCTCAAACAAACTCGCCCGAGAGATAATCCTCCCATTTACTTTATTAAAACTTAGAACAAAAAATATAGCCAAAAAACCTACCTATTGGAGAATAATATAACTAGTAAATTGAACTGTGAATGAATTATCGAGAAGAAACGTAGCATGAAAGTAACTCCACTTAAAAGTCATAATTTTTGAGAAGATGCGTGTGAAATTAGTATTTAATATTTAGAGTGTTCTGTAAATAACTGGCACGGGGGCAATTAGTGTAAGAAACTAAGTGTGTGTTTCAATATTTACTACTGTTTCACAATCTGCAAGTTATGGAGAATTATTTTTAGTATTACCTTAAAATTCCATTAACCCATTTTTTCATTTCTTGAGATGAGTTTATTTCATTCTAAAAATACGATATCTTACAATCAATGCAAGAAAATTTGGTCCCAAGACTCATATTACTAGACGGCAAAAAACAATTACTTTTAAATTCCGATAGGATTCGTTATGAAAAAAGATACCACAACCTCACAGTTTCTACTGTTTTAAATGAATAAAAAAATTATGATTTATGTGCATTTTAAAATAAATAATTTTGTTAATGTTAAATAACATATACCAAGAGTTTTAAAATGAATACTGTATTTTTCCTCAAGTACCAGTTGAACTAAGGAATAGTTCAAAGTAGAAAAATATATTTTTCTTACACTGAATCTCTGAGTAGGTCCCCAAAAATAGTAAACGAACCTGTGGTTGTTTACAATTTACGCTTCGTTTACTATTTTTCATTTTTACAGTTATATGATTGAGATACTAATATAATGTCTCCCCTTCTGCATGCTTTTTACATTCTGCCAAAAGTGGATTTGGATTAAATATTTTTTTATTACATCAATTTAAGTTATTTCGGTACATCTGCATGAACAATTTCAAGAGATGTAGACCATAATGCAATCACATTTTATGCATGTTCTGGCACGCACTTTGGCTTATTTTGTTCGCGTACGATAAATAATTCTATTACCAAAATGGTTTACAACATTTTTCTAATAGTTTCTAATCAACATACTATTTTGAATTATTAATATTAATAAAGAACACATACGAAAATACTTACGATTTAACTATCAATTCCAAAAGTTATATTGATTAAAGTACAAAGTATGAATTCCATAAAAACGATTCGCCTTCCATAAATTTACTCCATTTTGTACACTTTACGTGTTCAAAAGACGTAAATTTTATTTACATATTGTTACGATTTTCAATCTAAAAATCATTTAATAATTGAACCTTTTTAAGCTCACTCCCATTCCAGTCCATCTGTTTATTACCAGTTGCCTTTTTTTTAAGAAAGCTTTTGACTATACCAAATTGCAGGTGTTATTTTATTATAATATATATATATATATATATATATATATATATATATATTTATATATATATACATATACTTATATATATCCCATGGAATATCCGATGTCAGGGATATCATATCGGGAGCCAGACTCACAATTGCCTGTTTTTTTTTTATTTTTATGAAGGCAAATTCGCAAAATATTAACCTCCCCAAAAGAGCAACCCCTTTTAGTCCCTAGTTTTTCAACGTATAAAATGTAATTTTTAAACGTATAAAATTTCGTCGTTGAATGTAGTTCGTAGTGAGTACTTTCTTTCAAAATGATCTTAGTAATATTGAGCTAATAAGTTAACCCTAAGTTTCATGAAATGATTTCCAAGTTTTATTAATGAATTCTGCACGTAGTCTTAAAACTAATAGTTTTATAAGCCAAACGAAACAAAAGCTTTTTTCACCAAGTCTTTAAAACGCTAATATGACGTCTTTATTTTAATTGTATAGTGAACTTTTATCAATTTTTTAAACATATGTCGAACAATTCGAGCTACTTTTTTATTTTCCTTACTTTTATAGATTTTACAACACCTAAACAGATCCTGCTATATCTCAAAAGTTTATCGTTAATATCATATCTCATCTCATTATGTACAATTTTAAATATTAAACATATATGAATAACTAGTTGTCTAAATTTTTAATAGCATGTTTTTAAATCATTGAATCTGTCGTCAAACTACCCTTTAAATAAAATATAGGAATGAAATTACTAAAAAAACATGGTAATGAAAATAATTTTATAAACAACAATTTGTTCCTTTTTTGATGTTTTTAGAGCTTGATAAAAAAAATATTATCCTATTGACATGAAATTATCATCGTCATATAGGTTTTATCATCCACATACAGTTATTGTAAGTAATACCTTTTTAGAGCCAGTTGGTAATTCTCGTTACCTATTGAAGTAAAGTGAACCAAATTTTGCCGGGTGCATTTCTGCATTGAATATATAAGGTATTAAAGTTTAAAATTTTAATCGAAACGCTATATATTGTAGATTACATGAAAATTAAAAAGAAAATTCAACGATATATTGGTAAACATTGCAGTATATCTACTTGACCAAGTTTCGTATTATATTTATAATTATATTAGCATCAAATAATTTAATTGTACAGTTCCAATAAGTAAATACTAGCGTGACCCGTGCGAAGTCTTCGCATTATTATTTATTCCATTATGAAGCTCAGATGACAGATCAAACAAATATTTTACTAAAATTGACATATAGAGGCGCAAGTATCAAAAGCATTGAGCTAAAGCGCCACTTTATTTATACGTGAGTGGATTTGAAATTAAACAACAATTTTACCGACCGTCAATCATATTGCCGTTAGATGGCAGCATTGCTGTTTTGTGTATATAATTTTAATAATTAATTAATTTGCAAAAACAATAGCAATAATACATTTTTTAGTTGTGGATGCCGGTAGAGCAAGCAATTATCTATAAAATGATATATAATTTATGTGGATTAGTTGTGAGGTTTTTTCTAAAAAGGGAGAGTAACATCTTAAAACCTTAGCGTATTAATATATATGATGATGATGATTTAAACCGTTGAAATAATTGAATTATGTCCATAATAATTATTTTATGAAACCAGAGTTTAAAACAAAATAATTCCATGGTGATAATTACGGGGTCTGGTCCAGGGCAGCTAATTTAACTCCAGATATGTAGAATAAATGTTTATCTATAAATTAAAATACAAAAATGGTACAAACATTCATTCTAATATCTAATCCAATTGTGACTAATTGACTGATCACATCATGATATTCTGCCGTATCCGCTACATAAACAAATAATTGGGTTTTAACTAATCCCTTTTTTTTAAGCTAACTTAAGATAATAAATAAATATAAAATCTTTCAATACGAAAAAATGTAAGTTGATTGTTTAACCTATTCTTATGGTGCAAAATTTTTATGGTACTGCGTTTTCTATAGTCTATTCTATTTGGTATAGTGACTAGTGGCCACCATAATGTCATCATTAGGTTTTCTATCTAATCAGATTTGAACAAAAAAAAGTTTAATTAAGCAGCAGATTCAAAGACATAAAACCTGGAAAGCACAATTCTGGATATCAATTTCAAATGTTATGATGATGGGTTTATTACAGCTACATGAAGAAAATATAAGATTGTTAGAACTATCAAACTATAACATCTTTCAACGCAAAATTCTACGCATAGTTCAACATAAATTACACTATTTAACATGCTTATCTTTATTACTAACTAGTGTTCCATCCAATATGAGAATCAAACAAAGGAAAGTTACGGAAAATTAATATAGACTGAACAAGAGTACTTGTTTCACAACTCTATTTACAACTAACAGCAAGCAATTTATCTCATAATATTTCATACTTGTCGAAAGGAAAATAAATAAGAACAGTTGACTAAACCTTTTACGTTCGTTACTACACCACTATAATAAATATAGTTACTTTCTTCAATAAGTAAGTCTTCAAAAAACTTTCTGGGACAACAAACGTATATCAAACGGTAGTTACATTAACTTACTAGTAAGTTACAGTCGACTAAGAGAGCGCAACGACGAAATTTGTATATTACATTTGTAGGTTTCAAGTTATATTTAAATCTGATATTAATTCCACTCAAACATAATTTCGAAATGTATCCTATTTGGTATAGTACAGTATAATAGCTAGTAACCACCGTAACATAGTCAGTAGCTCTTCTGACTGATCAAATTTGACGCCAAAAACATAGCATCACGAAAATGATTTTATTATACCTTTTAGTTTGATTTAAATCAAACCACTTCATCTTGGATCAGGTTACATCAAAGTGTATTATTTGGAACTAGACTGTAGAGATTCAATATAGTATTTACAAAATATGTAAATTGATTTAGATGTTTGGTCTCTTCAAGTTTCAAAATGAACTAATATTACGTGTTTAAATAATATTAAATACAATAAATGTTTCATACTGATCACATATACCATTGTGACAATTTCACTTTGTCTTCCAGAAATGTTTGTACTTCATTTCGTGCTCGTATTGATATGTTTTAAATTGTCAAATTGATATAGCAAGCCAGTTTCTATAGTTTCCTAAACACAAAATAAAATGAAAGTAGTACATACTATTCATATAAATCTCATCCCGTTCTCAAGATGCAGGAATGGAAATCGCACAAGAACACATTAAGGTATTTATAAAACATTTAATGGTATAAAATATTTCTATTAAACTAATTACAAAATTTTAATTTCATGAAACGAAAACCTATCGCGTGTTATATATTTCACAGGTGCGTATTTAAATAAATATCTGTTATGTGACATAACCAGAAATTAACGATTTTTGGATTTTTTCCTTTACTTGTGCTGCTTCTTGCCAGATTTCATGATTATACAGATTTTGATTGATATAGATTTTGATTAATTTGTAAGTGACAAAATATGCGGCACAAATGGCCGTATTGTTTGATTGCCTTGACTTAGAAACTTGATTTTCCAAGTTCCCTTGAGCTCCAAGGGACCGTAAACCTAAGTATTTGATATTAATTTCAACTAGATACCTCTGCGTGTTCTTGAGTAAAAGGGTCTGTCTATCTGCAAAGACATACAGACGGACAACGAAGTGATCTTATAATGAATGGTTCTTTTTTTCCTATTGAGGTACGGATCCCCAAAAATTACCAGTTTTGTTGTAGACGCAAGCCAAGTATCGTGGAACATCATTTAAATAATACGATGCAACGTGGCGATTAACAAATTAACGTCATTGTGATTTAAATATTCAGCAATATGGGTATTACTACTTAGTACGAAATACCACTATACTAGTGATGTAGTGTTTTTTTTAAGTTTTTTGTATGGTAAGTTATGTTTATGATAATAAAATTAAAAAATAAAGATTTTTTTGTTGGAAAGTTAATATTCTTTATAATGGTTTAAATAATGAATATCAATGACTATTTACATCCCTTAACTTTGAGAAGACTCCAACAAAGACTCTATTGTATAAAATAATCTGCTATACATTTTCGGGTATAACTCGAAATAATTGCACAAAATTAAGAGCGGGTAGCGTTGTTCGTTAGTGATTAAAACTAAAAATGGAACATAATATAAACAAATTTTTGAATGCTTTAAAAGAATCGGTAAAATAATTTAAAAAGACGCTTTCGTACTCCATCTGGATAATCAAAGGAAAGAAACGGTTAATATTTCTAATTTGTGAGAATCGACAACAATGACCTGCGCCTACGTTTCTACCTGTCTTTTCCTCTGGTTCCACAATTCCACGAACATATTTATATCCAAAACTAACTTACGCTTAATTCGATGGGTTTCTTCTTAATTATAAGGTCTTTATGCCTATTCATTAACACACAAATCTAAATGTACTATTGTTTTATTAAGGCATTTAAATTTTCCAAGAATTGCCTAATTTAAACCACCAAACCTCGGCCCTTTTACACGGTTTTTCGTTGTATTAAAATTATGTTAAAAATAATTAACTTGTAATTAAAGCGAGTATTTATATAATTACAATTAATAAACCATATCTGTATAGGCTAATCCAACTTTGTTTATTAAATTTATTTGCTAAAATGAAATTAATGAATTGTTTTATCTAAATAAACATGACGAGGGCTATAAAAATGTATGATTTCTAATAAATATTTGCGTATTGTTCTTTATATTTTTTCAACTTTTATAACAAAATAATTTTTCAAGTTTAAATATTACTCATCATCGTCAAGATTTATCGGCAACGAAAGAAGCGTCCGGCAATGAAATATCATACTAGTTAAACAAAATTAAGTCAAATTTGCAATATTGATAAAATCGCAAATGATAACCTCTACACTGTTTTCCTTCATTAAAATGGAGGTCGTTAAATAAGTGTTTAAAAAAACAATAAATGATACCATAAAATATTTGGTTTTAAATAATCTCGTTAGTTGTGAGATAAAAGCCTTGGATTTCCTTTGCACTATGCAAATGACATTGCAATGTGCAGATGTATTTAATTTTCTAACTGAAAAAAGAATATCAAAGGATAAAAATCTGAAAAAAATTGCATTTACTAATTTAAGCAACACAATAAAAAAATTCCGCGCAATTAATATGTTTGTTATTAATTGAAATAATACGGCAAAAAGAAAAATTGTTAGATGTAAACTTAGATACACGTACGGTAAAGGTCAGTGCGTTAACATATCACACATTAATTACTTACCCCTAGTATTTATTAACTATAATGTGCCTAAGATATCTTAGATGGAACGTTTTATTTTTCTATTCGATTTGGAATTTTATATTTCAGTACTAGGATCTAAGGCGAACTTCCGCTGTTAAAGGACTTGACAAATTCTAAAATATTTCGAGTTACTTTAATTACGAGGACCGTTTAGTTGGCAGTTGCGCCTATTAATAGCATAAAAACTATCACTTAATTGGATTTTTAACACGGTCAAACCATATTAACTAGCCAAAGATCCGAGTTAGATTACACGGATGGAGTATTTTTAGCAATAATGAAATATTTTTGTTAAGGTGATATATTTTAATAAAAATTCCTTGTGATAAACAAAAGTCGCTCTGAACTATATACGTTTAATTATGTTGTTGTAATCAACAAGAAATGCGCCTAAATTGAAATAAATAACTCCCAATTTGCTATTTATTCCTTCATTCAACTTAAATTGTTAAAGAGACATAAATTATTAAAGAGATATAACTGGTAAATTATTAATATGATTATAACTGAAGAGTTTCATGGTAATATAATTAATGTCGTATACTTGATTTACATTTTTCATCATTAATATCTGTTCACTTTAAGAAGAAATCCACTTCTTCATCCGGGTCTCTGTTCTGAAGTCCTGCTTAATAACGCATTTGCTAATTTTTCTTCCTAAATTGGAATATCCTACATCCGTACATATCACTTATAAAAAACTTATACGGATATTTTTCCATTAGAAGATTGATTGACCGTTTTGTTTTTTGTGAAATAAAATACAATGGAATGTGAGTTCTTAAGATAAATTACTTATCATTAAACTATAAGGCATAGACTACACGACCTATAAAACTAAAATAATTGGCCTTTATTTTCAGTATTCATAATTTTCTACTAAAATAATTGGCCTTTATTTTTAGTTATGAATAATTTTAAATCGAACGGTATTAAATGCTGCAGTACTAAATCAACAAATAAGGTTACATTTTTTAGCATTTTATCTTACTTCAAATTGTTTAACATCGAATTTTCTCATTGAGCAAATATCTCCATTGTTCTAGTCAACAAAATTGAAGAACGACGGATCCAGATTGTCCGAGACGAAAGAGAAAACTAATAAGAGACGTAAAGCATGCCTAGTAGAGATACAAAATATGGCATACCGATGTCGCATACACATTTTGGCAAAATAAAATATATTTGCCACAAAAAAACACTTTCGGATTAACCGAAAAGGTTGATTTGTTGCCATAAACTTTGACTATATTATATTATTCAATGATCCAGCCGTAAAATCATAAATAAAAGACAGTGATGATGTGTGTGTTTCCATTACCATAGTTATAACCACTTTTCAAGGTATGCGCGGATACGATGATATAAAACGAAGAACATTGCCCGTCCCTCCAATTTAGTCAGTGACTTTATCAACTCGAAGTATCATACTAAATGTTGATATCATTGACTCTAGCCGTAATATTTTTATCAAAGACCAACACTACATGCCACTCAACAGAATTAAATCATTGGATAGAATAACTATTCCCGACTTAAAATGGAATAAATATTAAACCATCCACGTGGCAATAAATTATTAAACCATCCACTCCTTCGTCAAAGATAGAGCTAATGTGAGTTTTGGAACAAAATTAGCAATAATTCACGATTTAGGAATGAGTAAGTGGGAACATGATAAAACAGTAGAACCTAAAAATATGTTTTTGGAATTACTGTTTACTGGACTATTTCCTAGTAGGAATACTGATGGATAAGTGAATTTTATAGCATTTCAATTAACGTTTAGTCTTTGTCTGCATTCAATCAACCTGAAATAAGATACTTATGCTAATTTGAAATATCAATACAAAGCGCACTTACTTATCTTCTTATCGTCATTGGAACGTATAGAAAGTGTAATATAATGTAATTTTCACTCTAATGTTTCCATGTGTGTGAAAAGATACTTATGCTAATTTGAAATATCAATACAAAGCGCACTTACTTATCTTCTTATCGTCATTGGAACGTATAGAAAGTGTAATATAATGTCATTTTCACTATAATGTTTCCATAATTATGTGTAAAAAAATTTGCCACCCACTGCCTCTACTCTACATTATTCTTCCATCACAAAATAGAAACATAGGAGGCACACACACACACGCACACGCACGCACGCACGCGTGCATGCACGTACACACGCGCGCACGCACGCACGCAAGCACGCACGTACGCATGCTCGCACGCATGCACGCTCGCATACACGCACTCATGAGCGCCCTCCCGCCCGCATGCACATACGGACGTACACACGCACATACGCACACACACACACACACACACACACACACACACACACACACACACACACACACACACACATATATATATGTATATATATATATATATATATATAGTAGCTGTATTAAAATGTATTTGTATACGTATATATAAAAATCCAAATATGAATGCATTTATAATAAACGCAATTTTGAGTATAAAATTATAGGAATGTTAGAGTACCTATGAGTATCGTCTTACTGTACGGCATCCATTATGTAAGAATGTATAATCATTCAATAATAAAGCCTAAAATTTATCTTTTGCTAGAGTAGCCAGTCATGGTAATACTAGTAACATTGTATAATGTATGAAATAAATATGAAAATAAATATGAAATAAACACTGTTATCGATTAAATTTATTCTCAAGAAACAAGTTGATAGTTTTATTATAAACAAGAAAATGATTGTGTTTTACCTGCAGCAGGTAATTTTTAATAATTAAAAAATACTCCAGGTTGAAAATATATATTATTTCTGTGACTTATGCCATATTTAGGCAAAATTTTATGGATATCGTTTGAGTACTTGATGTGTGAAAGCAAGACAAAAATTTACAAAATTAATTTTACGTTTATATTAATAGTTAAGACTATGATTTGTAATCGCCTACGTTGGATATGAATAAAGTTAATAATTTAAATTTCAGTGAAATGAAAAAATATTATATCTATATATAATTATTCAAAACCTTGTTTTACAATATTTAGTATAAAGTTCAGACATTGGAAAAACTGATAGGAAGATGATTCCGTAGAGCATCGGTTCACAGGAATATGGGATAAAACAGTAATCTTCAGTAATACCCAGATCGAAATGAAAATATATCCAAATTTATCATTCCTTATCTGGAAAAGAAGTATTGATTTCGATAAATATATAACTAGAAACATTCGAGTAAGTCGAAAATAATCGGTTCATGATCCGAATTTAATTTACATTTCTGACGTTAACTGACCAATAAATGTAGCCGTATGATTAGCCCGCGACCTCTAGTTTAACAATATAACTAACAGATATTAAAAAAAGAAAACAATTACACACATCTGACTAATCTTAATTACTTGCCGATATTAGTTACAAAATATTTTAATTTGAAAAAATAATTTAGAATTTTTAATAAGAACATTTTTCTTTACTATCGGCACAAAACTTAGCTCCAAATTAAAGAACAGGAAACAGGCTTATAATATATTTAGACACAATATGAGCCATTCGTTAAAAATAATTTTCTATTTAAAAAAATATTTGCTTTATGCTTCACGCGGTTAACTGATAAATTGCTGTTGTCGTAGAAATATTATTCTACTTATATAAAATACAATACTAATTACTGCAGTAAACGGGCCGTGAAGAATTTCTGAAATGTATTCATGTTTAATATTTATGCAAATAAACGATTTAAAAATTAATATTCAATCGAATAACTTTTTATCAAGATAGACACATAGGAAACATATTTATTTTCATCATGACACTATAATATAATTTTGCTAGATAATTTTGACTATTGAGGCAGCAGTGTCCTTTTAGCTTATTAGAAATATTTTGTAAGTACTTTTAAGTTTTGAGAACGAAAATTCTCTACGCAAAACGGAAAACTAAAATTTTTCAACATATCTACTAACCGTCCTCTATCAAATAATAAGGTATTATATTAAAAAAAATACTAATAAATAATAAATAATAAATACTACTATATAAATATTAAGCCATATCCAACGGAGCTTAAAATAAAGAGTGATCAAAAGACTCACAAAATGTCCAGGTCGATGCCCTCACGATTGAATGCTTATGTTAATCCTTGGTCTAATTAGATATTATAAGTGGTCATTCGTCTACCGAGTTACGATGCGAAGCAGGGAAAACTCACTTAAAATTCTATCACCTACCAGAGTACCAGCACAGGATAAAAACGAAAGAAGTTGAGTAGAAAATTTGGAATGAGATGATTTAATTTTCCCAGCTGTTCTGCATGCCTGGAAGAAGGAAAAACATTTTGATCTTTCCCTGCGGGACTGTTCGATAACCTCAAGTAAATTCTTACCCTTTCTTGTCTCTTTTTATTTACACTCCCTAATTTGTATTGGAGAATGTGTTTGTTTGTCGGTTCGTTGGTTCCATACTTTAGCTACTATTTTATCAATAATTCCTTCAACATGTGCGTGTGGCGATATGTGCTAATATATAGAATATTTTGGGTGAAAATGGAAAAAGATTTATTTCTCGTGGATTGTATTATTGCGCACATATTATTTATTTTTCAAATTATTAAATGTATAGTCAATACGCAAAAATTTTAAGTTTCTTTGTAATCTATATTTCTTAAACTTTTTTTATGAAAAATTTAATGAGTTCCTTGGGTCTCAAATTGTTTTCGCTAGCTACAAAAACCGACCTGTTGTAACATGAATCAAATTATACGGTTCATGAGTATATAGATCTTGCATGAATTTGTTTGAATGGTACAGATTATTGATATTTTTACATATTTATATTTATTTATTTCATTAATCGCGGAAATTATATCTATTTTATTTATTTATACTGTGCTAGAAATGGAGTTGGAGTAATTAAGAAAACTGTTTTAATATAAATAATTAAATACCAACTTTAGAATTTTTAACAATGTTAGAAACAATTATTGTAGGATGATGGTGTAGCCGTAGGCGATTAGTTCCGTCAATAATTGAAATGTAAACAGTTCTACCCACAAACAAAATTGGTTTGAAAACAAACGGCATAATATTGTCCCAATATTTGTAATAGAGAATTATGAAGAATTAATATGTACGAAAGAATTGAGAATATACTCTAATGTCATAGTCAAGAATTAATTACGTAATTAAATATTAGGTAATGCGAAAACAAAAGGAAGTATATAATTTTAAAGCACTTGAAATGCCAAATATATACTAAAATATTTATTTAATATAAGTAAAAATGCACATATTCATAGATAATATTATCTCAAAAATGTGATTTAAAAAATAAAAAATCGACTTAGTGCGAATCGATCTCGCACTCGGAGCATGAATAATGTGTGATGGATAATTAAATAAACAAGTGAATTTTTCGACTCACTAAAAATAATTAATCACCAACAAAATATAACAAAATTGATCCATTTTATTACGGTACCATTCAGGTGATTAAAATTGTTTTTCGCGGAAACCTTGTGCTATATAAATAATTGTTTATACTTTTATGTTTATATTTGGACATAATTTAAAATTTGTTGTTCGAACTACCAATTTCAAATACATACATACAGACATAATGAGAAATAGTCGTGATGTACATAAAGAGAGACCGACGAATAGACAACGAAGTCTCATTATAAAACTGTTCTTTTTTAACAATTTTTACCACAGAATCCTGAAAACGCAATGTGGTTTGGCAAAGAAAAACCTGAACAAAATTGAGAAATGTTTTATAAGATCCCAAATGGGACAAAAAATTATAGCAGGCATGTGTGATATTTCATCATCGCTGCCTACTTTTCCTAGTGGGATAAAGCTATATATTTACAAAAAAAAGTTAATTTTTGAACTTTATTTTGAAGTAACGTGTATTTATCATAAAGTAAAACGTGTGTACGCGCACGTGGATATTAAGAAAAGACTTAAATTACTTTCCATTTCTTACTTTCAAAGTCCGAATCAAACTTTTGTAATCGTTAATGGCTCAGTTGTGAAAATTTACATTTTTGTTGAAAGTTAATACAAGGGAAGGCGGAATCGAAGAACGCGTTTTTTTATTTTTCTAAAAAAGCCAGTATTTCGATGACGGTAACAATTTTCCATGCTATTTGCAATTTCCTTTCGCTTTTCTAAACGGGTTTTCAAGTTGGAAATTGCTTCTAGAAAATAATAAATGTCATTTTATAATATGATGTCTTATTACATTTTGAAGCATAGATGGTAGATGTGCGTATATTTTTCTAATTTTATGCTTTAAATTCTATTTTGCATTCAGAAGTTAAAATCGATTCTTTTAATTTAATTTAATTTAGGGAATAAATTTCTTCCAACTCATTTTCCAGTTACAAAACAGCACAGAGTCAAAAAATTGTTCTTTCCATAATTAATTACACCATTAGCTATTGAACCGATCGAACAAGTATAAAGTACAAGTCCATAGTTGTCTATATATTTTTATTTGAAGTGTCTACTTGAGGAATTTTATACACATTGGTCAAAAACTGCAGAAATTGTCGGAATTTGACAAAATGGGTGGATGGATGAATATGACCATATAGAGGTCCCTTGCTTTACTATGGAACCTTAAAACCAGAAACCGTACACATAATGAAAAATGGCCTTTTTCTCCACGGAGTGGAGTCATTAAAAGAAATAACCAACATTGGCTAAGCCTTAAAACTGAACAGAAGTGTTTGTGTAGTAATGTAAGTTATCACATTTAATACTATGTTTATAAATGTACTCTGGTTAAATGTTATTGAAGAACGAAATAACGAAAAGTTTGGAAATAATTGTTTTTCTTACTATTAATTTTAAACTTCGTTTCGGGAAATGTTTCGCATTTTTACAAGAAGATAGGTCGTTTCGACGAAATAAAGTTCTTTCTTAGAAGTGATTCCAAAATATTTTTGTAGTAATGTATTTGATGTCATATAATGACTTTCTCTGAAAATAATTGTAGAGTAATCACCGAAAAGTTTTTTTTCGTTTTGTATTTCGTTTCCTAGATATATTATATTGATCAATTTAGGTAATGTAAATAATTTGAGTAAAATTGTTTACTTCATTTTGTCTTATTTATTTAATTACTCATTCGTATTGAAACGAACATATGTTTAAAATATATCTAAGCTCCACTGACGCAGTTTTACATAAAAATATATTTAATCAAAATTTATTTGTTTTTATTTTGTTTTTCGTAAAGATTTATTTCTTACAATCAATTTTGTTAACATTTTATTTATTTATTTATTTATTACAAGCTTCAACGTACACATAAAATATATTGCATTTGGTGTACTTATTGCTACGTGAAGAATCTCTTTCTATCAACCACATTGGATAAATATAAAGGTTTTGTAACGTAGGAGACTGTAAATATCATAACAAGTAAAAAAGCAAAAACCAAAGTAAATATAGAAAAAACAAAAGAAATATTTTTTAATCATAAATTTTCACATGTTTGGGAACAAAAAAATGGTGACAAAGGATTATGGAAGGAATAACTTTTCAAACGGCCTTTGCATACATTTATGGAGGACGAATTCTTGGTATTCAACTCTAGTCTGTTTAAAACTTTACACTTTGGAAAGCCATTTTCACTGCATTGTAATTACTTTTAGCACATAAATTTTTTTTCTAAAGGACAGAAATGAAATTTCCATAAAAATTATTTGTTTAAAAATATTTTCATGCAAAGAAAAATATTTTTTCATTTATTATTTTATTTAATTTCAGTAAGGGTTATGCAAAATAAAAATTATTATTATTTTTTTCTTTTTTTAATGGAACTAAAAACATGTAATGGTCCAAAAATGTTAATTTTAGTAAAATTTACTTACACATAATTGTATCTTAAACTTAAGTGAAAAAAATCGGAATATAGGGATGTCAATATTTTAAACTTGCAAAAAATAATCAAATGATTTTAAAATTTAATATTCCTTTAATTTAAGTATCAGTTTATTCATATTAATGAAAAATATTTACATTGCCGTAAAAAACATTTTTTTAATTATTTACGACTGGAAAAAATAATTAACTACATATTTTTCATCCACTTATGTGAAATTATGCAACAACTTGTTTTTCTGTTATTACGAATTTACATTCTTGTTGAATTTACTTAAAAACCGTGAAAGAGGTTTTTTCATACAAAATTCCCCTCTTCCACAAATTAGAATTTCACTATTTTCTCTACATTAACAACAATATTTAATATAAAAATTAATGGTTTATGAAAAATGAAGATAAAAGAAAATTACTTTCCAAAATGTTAGCACAAAAATTGTTAAATACAAACCTCACCGAAACACTCCAAACTATGTTATATAGCTTTACTTAAAAAATAAATGCATTATAGGTATATTATTTTGATTGTTAGATAACAATCTCAACAAAAATTTAACTTCTTTGCCTGTGAAAGTGTTGATTACGACATAAATATTCCAAAATGCAAATTGCCGGAACGTTAAAATGAAGGTCTTTAATAAATTGGCTTAAAAATTATCTAAAGTCACTTATTGCTACAGTAACAATTAAATTCATTTTGTCTTGAAAAGAAAAAATAGTAATTGTCATATCACCAGTCGACTGTTTTGTTACGATTGTGAATTAATTTTGTAGTTCTATGTTTCAAAAAATATGCTGTCACTCAGCACTGGATTAATCGAAAGCATGGCACTTGTTAATTGAACAAGCAATCTGTACTTAATCGAATCATCATTCACCATCGAGATCAATCACATGTTCGTTAATAGTAGGTCACTATAAACCTGTTTTCCCCTTATAGCTCATAACCTGTTTACGTCTCCTAATTAATCAGCCTTTCGCTTTTCGATGAAGAAAGTTTTTTTATACATACATACCTTCCCTTCATTTCGACGTAACTTCAGTTTGAACATTTATATGAGTTTCTACGAATTACTGAAAACTTGATATGGCTTTCTACTTCCGGCTAATGAAAATAATTTAAAAATTAAATTTTCTTTTTCTTCTAACGTGTAGGTATTTAAGATTAATTTTTATCTTAAAGTACATAATTTGATGAGCGCAATCGTTATCTCCATCACATGACTTCATTATTGAATATTATGATATAATTTGCCCCTTCAATCATTTCCAATTTATTATGATATATTATCACACCGTCTTTTTGCCGTAGGGAAGAATCGTAAAGACTAAACCAATTGCTGTTAATTCTGTATAATTGCAAAAAGCTTTCGACAATTTTTTGATTTGACCATTCTTCTTTTTACATAAAACAAAATATTGTCCCTTTTAGTATCTTATCAGTCGATTATTTTCATTTATACTGATTATTCGTAATAATTATTGTAGTTCAATATGTTTAGATTACAATATTTATTATCTGACTTATAAATCTGCCATATTAAGCTAATTTCGAATATAAATTCGTTGAAGGTCAAAACCGTATAAAAGAATAAAAAAGGAAATGAATATAAAAACAATACACAGACGAATATGTTTCATAAGATCTGGAAAAACTATTAGATTTACACTTAAATCATACCACACTTACCGAATATGGTAGGTAAATGCGAAGTAATACTACCAACAATAGAACCAATAACTTTAATAGATATTCCCCAAAAGTCTTCAGTTTCTTTAGATCAAATAGTTTTTAAAATCTTTTTATTTTTTTTGCATAAGTAAATTTAAAATCAGATCGTGGTTATTGAGCTGGACATTATTTCTCAGTAATTTTGCAGATTCATCTCACGCTGTGTTTAAAGCATTCGTAATCAATATTAATAAAAAAATTCTCAAAGGCCTAAGCAACTTCCGATTGTGAAATGATAAATTATTTATTGACTTCCATTGTTAGATTATTATCGTGTGATTTACTTTTTTCCGTGATAGTACCCCGGACATATTTTATTTCATTGTCTAAATACTAAATATTTGATGAAATATGGTTAGATTTGGCCACTTGGGCTTTAGTATTACTTTTATCGAAACTATTTATATTACTATCTCGGAAAAAATAACATCAATTCTCATAAATAATAAACATGTCAGCAGAACTTCCCAAGTAAACGTGAACCCATGTCAATGCATCTAAAATAAACAGAGACGCAGGGAAATGTTTATTTCATGGATTTTACTAATTGTATTTTAATATGAGACTCGCGAGATATAAACCAAGCACAGTAATAAACACTGAAAAAACACCTCTCGGTCCTTTGAAACTAAATGAGTTTTATGAACAATAATAAATATTCAAACGACTTTAAATTGTGATTTATCTTCACAAAATATCATTTTTGGGCGGTACTCTTGTTACATGATCCTTCTTCGAAATTTGGATATTATGTTAATGCAATATAATATTAAGCCACATCCGACGGGACTAAAAATAAACAGCGGCCAAGGACACATAAATTTCTAGATTGAGGCCCTTTTGGCTGAATGCTTATGCTAATCCTTCGTCTAAACGAATATTATAACTGATCGTCCACATACCGTGCAGCAATTTGAAGTAGGGCTCACTCACTCGTAACTCCATTACTTTATAAAATATCAGTTCAAGTCCGTCCGTCATAAAAGTGATTTACATCAGAGAGGGTAAACATGTAATAACTCTTTCATTACCATAACAATGAGTTGTAGTTTGGAAGCATAGTGATGCCAGAGATTGAATAGAAAATGTATAAGCCACATTTTAATTATTTAAAGGAAAAATTATGTTTAATTCATCCATGAACCGTTTGATTTTCCAAAACAAGGTCGTTTTATCATGCTACCTTCTACATGAATTAAATTTTTAACCCGTTCCTATTTTCTATGATTTATACACATTAACTTATATTAAATATGTAAAAGTTATTTTATTGGTCGATTTATTGGTCGCCTAGCTTAGGATTTGTTTAAGTAGTATATGGAATTATACATAGGTTTACTGACAAGAAATTTAACAGTTTCCTGGAGGATAATAAAAAATTATTTTCTAATCCCCATGGATTATGTCGCTCTGCGCCTAATATTTACTTCTTCCATTATTCGCTTTATAATTAATATACAGGAGTGAAACAGTAATAATTAATTATGATTGTTATGGGTTGTTCACATATATTTTATGAAAAATTACACTTCATTCCTGAATTCAGTTACCAGTATTAATGTTAAATAAATGGAAAGTGTTGCCGCTGACTTTTACTTTGGTAAACGATATGGCGTGTTGGAATGATCATTACTAGAAGAATATGTATTAAAGCATTTATACTTTTTCAACAAATTTATTTAGTTAATCAAATTTAAGTGTTTCATCACCCCAATATTGCCTACAAAATATGGCACGTTATTAAGTTTTTATGACGTACCTCACCTAACCTATTAAACAAATTTAAGACACATCATACAAATATATATACATACATACACACACACATATAAATATATAAATATATATATATATATATATATATATATATATATATATATATAGTTCTCTTTTTATGTTATATAATTCATTTCTGAAGGGTAAGTAATCGTCACAGCGTTATGCTGTAAACGAAGGATTTATTCCAATAAAAGTAACAACACTATTTGTTGGCTATAAGGAATATTCATATTAAGAGACTTCTCCTATTAAGGGACGTCATCCTGAAATACAGATTGTACTCTGTTGCTGAAGTAAAAATCCGCAACAAAAATTTAACAATTATAAAGCTTCCGAACCAAATCAGTAAATAGTTTGAGCAAAAATCCACTCCGCTTCATTAATTCTGAATCGATAAACAAAAAAAATTAATTTAAACATGTATTATTTATTACATGTTATTCAATAAATAATTAAGCAATGCTAGTTATTTGACCATAAACTATCATAGACATTAGGAGAATCACGGCAACACTTAATGAACCTTTCTACTGTAGTTCTGGTTTACGCAAGACTTGATCAAATATGTTAAACACAAGTAAAAATCTCACTATAAGGATTTTTTACTTACTCAAGTATATTCAAACGTTGTACAGTATTTCTATTAAATTGTAATTCATCTCTGTTGTTTAATAATTTGCAAATTTTAATGTTAATCTTCAACACGTAAATATATCGACGAGTGTTTCGTTCAGAAGCAAAAAAATATCACGAATTCCTAATAATAAATTTTAAATTTAGAATCATCGATGTACTTTCCCGATAAACTTTCCGTAAGGCCGGAATATACATGACTGTAGCTGGCATACTTGCATAACACCTCCTTGCACGTGCCAGCTACTATCATATGTATACGCTAACTGGTATGCTTGTATCTGGCAATCAAGTAAATAGCACAACATTTGATTTACTGATATGCGATATAAGGAAGTGGTGGCGGGGAGCTGTAAAACCGGCACGTGTGAACGTACACGACAGCTACAGGGATGCCAGCGAGTTGTGTCCGTAGGTGCACGTTTTTTGTTTGATTGCTTTTTTGTGTTCGTATCAAGTTTTTGTTTTGGTTGCTTTTGTATTCATCGTGTCACGATGGCGAGATAAATTTATTATTTATTCATCTGTACAGAAAATACGAATGTCTTTGAAGCCGAGTAGCTTTCTTTATAAAAATAAAATAGCCCGTGACAATTCCTACACCAAAGAAAAGGGAAATTTAATGTGACTGTTAAAAAGGTGTGAGGTGAGGTGTGAGGTTAAAAATAAAATAAAAAATATGAGAAGTACTTACCATCAAGAATTGAATAAAGTAAAAAAATCAAAACGATCCGGAGCAGGATCAAGTGATGTTTTTATAAACCCACTTTGACTTGGTTTAAAGAAATGGATTTTCTAAATGATACATGTGAGTACGGAAAGTCAATCCATACAGAAGTAAGTACCTATATCTACCTACCCTGTCTTTAGTTTCGCATTTGTTGTTATTTAACAGTTCGTTTTTGTTGTTTTTAACAGTTTCGCATTTGATTTTATTTAGAAAAAAAGGACAAAAGAGAAGTTATACATAAAAGTTTTATTAAAAATTAAATAAAGTAGGCAATTACATTCATTAACCTAAAATATTGACCATACAATCTTGCCAAGGCAGCGCTTCTATTGTAATGAAAATACCAGCATAATCATTTCGAAAAAATATTGCTTCTTTAGTGAATGACCACTACGCGTTGCTAATAAAGCCTGAAATGTACTTTGAAATTAATGACACCAGGAGCCGTAAAAGGTATTTCCGACTGTAATTTCTTCATAATGTACACATCTTTGAGTGATATAAGTATGAGTAATTTTTCGCAACCAATTGTATAGAGAACATGTCGCTAATACTATGTCACCAACTTTTTCCAGTTTTAGGGCTATATTTCATCGAAAAACTCTAAATCTTTATATATGAATACAGAACGCATTTTTAATGATTCGCCTAGCCCTTCATAATAGATAGTTAAAAACTTTTTCTCGTTAAGTTGTCATGGTACGAAACGGTTTCATGAGATATTTTTTAATGGAAAAGCTGCATCTCCAAATATAACAGAATATTCAGGAATATACAAAGAATTATTCGCTAGTGCTTATAGCAAACTTGATCTTTCAAATACTCCTCCATCTGAAGCTCTACCGTTTCATCCTATATCAATATAAAAAAACAGTCATCATCCACCAATTCATCATTCAAGTCATCATCCACCAATGCTGGTAGTACTATGTTGTTGCTTCCTTTATAATTGACTTGAAGTCTCATCAGGAGCAATTATATTTATGCGTTTACCATCGATAACTTTAATACAACCTGGAAAGTTCCATATAGTTTGAAAGCCATATCCTATCTCCTTCCATTTCTGTCTCGTAAGAAACTGAAAAACAACATGTTTGTTATGTAGCTATAGACATGCACTTGTCACACTCGATAATAACTACGTATAGGTTTTTTATAGGTACAACCGTCCTCGCAAACAAGCACTGCAATAGTCGAGCAACCACAGTCGTTCTTTCAAACAAACACTGCCACAGTCGAGCAACCACAGTCCTCCTATCAAACAAGCACTGCAACAATTAAGCAACCACATTCAGCGACAACCACAGTCAACAACCACAGTCGAGCAACTAAGGTCCTCATCTCAAACAAGCACTGCAGGAATCGAGTAACCACAGTGCTTCTCTCAAACAAGAACTGCAATAGTTGAGTAACCACAGTCATCCTGTCACACAGGCACTGCAACAATCGAACAACCACAGTCATCTCCTCAATCAAGCCCTACAACAGTCCGGCAACCTTCTCAAACAGCTTAAATAACTGTTCAGAATAAGAGAAAACGTATAGAAGAAAATGAAACTTTAACTGCACTTCAACGCCTGGAAAATATTTCTTCTGCAATTAATATTTCATGATCCAACGAAGATGAGTTTTATTATTTCGGTCCAAGTTTTGCTGCCCAGTTAAGATCATTACCATTAAACAATGCACTGGATATGCAACCCAAAATTCTAAATTTTATTATCCACATTCATATTCTCAGCCATTTACTCCATATTCTAATATATGTATACTTTCTGAAGATACAACAGCATCTTCTGCCAGTTATC
This sequence comes from Druceiella hillmani, assembly GCA_039881145.1. NCBI lineage: Eukaryota > Metazoa > Arthropoda > Insecta > Lepidoptera > Hepialidae > Druceiella > Druceiella hillmani. The sequence goes on from JAYKKI010000004.1 coordinate 46,173,701, forward strand.
AATTGATAAACGGAATATCGTACAAAAAAATAAAATAGTCGATTTCCTTACTCTGTACAATGCTTCTAGATATGCAATTGAATCACTAGTAGCTAAAAATCTTAAAACTATTTACAATCTAGTTCTGGCTGGGATTGTATTTCGCATATGACTATCATTTTTTTTTATTTTCTCCAAATTTGTTTATAACAATTCATCAAATTTTGCTATAAGCATTCTTAAATTATTTATATAAACACCTACATCTTCTTGTCGCATCTCTGTAAGCAGACACTACTTGCTCCAAAATTTTCCCTTCTGCCTTCACTCAAATCCGTGATCCCCTTTTTTTCTTTTCTTCTTTCATTAATTTACACATTGAACACATACTACTACTAGTAGCAACACGATATTAGTTAATTCACTTCAAATGTTTGCTGTGATGCAAAAATAAATTGCAAAAAACCGTGGAACTGAAATGTACTGTCTCGTGACCTGGCTTGTGTTTACACAGACAAATTGCATGCAAGTTTAACTTCCAAATGTATCCACGGTATGGCAGTTACTTCCACATGCCGATTTACAGGCATGTTTATTCCCGCTTTAATGCTTTTAATTTTGACTTCAGCACTTTTTTAACAATTTATATTAAATTCTTCAAAAATAGTTTAAGAACTTTTGCACACCTAAAATGTAAAAAAAATTTGATACTTAATTTCTTTTATGCAAAATTTTCATACAAATATTTTGGAATACTAATTGTGCGGGCCATAAATATGCCAAATTTCAAGTATTTAATTGAAATGATTTCTTAAAAAACCGCTATCATAAACTAACTGATAAACACGTGTGTGATTTAAAAATGATTTCTTTTTCTTTTTGAGATACTAACACCTAATAAATGCTAAAAACAGTTTTTTTTTAATAACAAAAGTTTTTTCGTTTTTTGCAGAAAATACGAAGAGTATTTATGACTTATAATGAAACATTATTAACAAATTATTTAAAAACTCAAAATCAATAGAAAATAAGAGAACTTAAAAAGAAATTGCTTTAAGGATAGAATTTCTCACGCTCTACTCGAATTTAACGAGTTTATTAGAATGAACGGGCTGAAATATGAAACCAAATATACTATTTCTCAATAAAATATTCATCAACCTGAAATAATGTAGTATGAAGATATTGTAAGTATCATGGGCAGCTAGGTTGAAATAAAATTTAGGACGATTTTTTATTTTTTCAAATCAGTGACAAAAAAAATTACTCCAAATGGTATTTTTAAAGTTCTTTTTATTAATATGTCGTTCGGTAATAAAATATCAATGATTTTTTTACATTTGAATGCTTGTATATTGAAAGGATTTATCCAACTACGTCAGAATGAATCCAACAATCTGCAAGAGACATTTTAATTCAGCAATTCAAAGAAATCAAAACAGAACGTTCATGACAAAGGGTAGATGAGACGTTTGCCGTCTATGTTGAGATTTAAAATCGAGTCTTTTGATTCTAATTATATTTACTTGCTTATAAGAATAACCTAGATTTTACAAAAATAATGCATCATGAGGCAACTTTAAAGATGTTCTCTACATCTTCAAAATTGCTCTATTTGCTTCCTTCTACTTAAAAATTAAAGTCGATTGTTTTAATGACGAATACAATCTTTATTTTAGTTATCCACTTTTTTTAATTTTTAGGGTTCCATTGTAAAACAAGAAACACGTATAATATATCGTCACGTACGTCTGTCTATCCGTTTGTCATAGCCTCACAATTTCAAAAGTTTTAGACCCACATTCTTCTTCTTAGTCGTGCACTCTTGACAGAGTGGTCGTGATCATGATTCGGCCGGTTCCTTCGCCACTGCCGCCTTCGCGATGTGACGCCATGTAGTTCGGTGTTTTGCGGAGTGAGAGCAGTCATTTACACTGGAGTGCGTCGCAGATTTTATTAGGTCTGTCCACCGTGTCGGAGAGCGTCCGCGGGATCGTTTGCCTTCGACTTTGCCTTGCACCACCAGTCGTTCCATGGAGTCCTCGTTACGGGTTAAAGAATTTGAGGAGGAGACCCACATGTAAGCAAGTAAATCATAAATTAAATTACATAAAAAAATATTATAAAAATAATTTTGAAAGTATATAATTCATATTCTATAAACTAAGATATTAACCTGTAGCAAAATATTGAAAAGAAAATTAATTTACTTCTTCATATACCTAAATAATGTGGGAGCGAAATATTTGTCTCACCCATAATATCGCGTAAAGTACCAGTGGATATATCGTCTAAATGAAATTGAAATAATAGATCAGATATCACCATTTTATGGGAACTTTTAAGCGAAGTTATTTGGTAACTTTGCATCGACGATTTCGAGAAATATATACAACTATGAAACCATGTATATTCCGACACGCACTTGCACGATTTTAAATATTCCTCTAAAAGAGATAACTCTTTTAGAGTTTTTTGGTGCACGAGCTGACTGTAAACTAACAAAACTTGAGTTATTTTGGCCAAAATACAAATACATGGTACCTAATTACATTTTAAATACAATTTTATAGAGTAACTAATTAATTATTAATTCACCCTTTCAAACAGGGCCTACAAAATTATATAATCCGTGATGAGAAAAACTTTCGATTTAATCTCCATTTCGCATCCATTTGCAACCGAAAAATTTGTCCTTAAAAACCCGTTTTGAGTGGGTTATAAGATTAATCAAATTATATGACATACATCAAAGGTATATTGCCGGGTTACATCTCAGCACTTATTTTAACCTAAATATTTTTTTAAATATTTCTATTCATATAAATGATTATTCAAACCAAAAAAAATACGAACTTGACTACCTTAAGAATATTACAAATACTTATTTACTGTTAAAGCCTTAAACTTTTCTTGCAACAACATAATCGAAGGCCGACAATATTGTATTTTAGTCATTATCAATCATTATCGACGTAGTCTCAAGGGTGAATTTTGTTCATATCGATTAAGCAGCAAAATTGTATATTTTAAAGTTTTTCAGTGTTTGAAATTAATGAATGTGAATCGCAATTGAAAAATTACGTTAATGTTTTGTCTCTTGTATAAATATTAAAATGTAAACAGGTACTATAACTGATAGATCTTTGCATTAACGTTTGAAAATCAATACAAACGTGTGCAATGCAGAGTATTGTAGAAAGTAATTACACGAAATCAAAATATTTGCTGCTCATCGTGACCATATTACTTGAAATAGAACTGTTTAGCACTAGCAAAAGGTAAGTATCGCATTAAGAGGGTCCTGTATATCCTGAAGCACATGTGAATGCTACATATTTAAGTATACAGAATAATGAAAAAGAAGATTTTGAAATTATAATTATTTGACAAATGTTACAACGAGAAATTTTCAAATAATGTTATAAATACTTTAGTTGACTTTCCATGTTATATTTCTAAGTTCCCATCAAAGAAGGGCTCCATCTTTAATAATTTCATTCCATACAATAATAGTTACGCGAAACTGACCTGTCTGAATTTAATATCAGCGGGACATCAACAATACAACAATAAAAACTTTTAATTAACTTTAATTAAATTCATTTACAAATTTTTAATATATTTATATTTTATATCAATGGTTCAAATGAAAAAATTGCTATTTTATAATTATTAATACTCACAAATATATCTACTTTCACAATATGACAATTGTCGTCGGCATGGTGTTGCGTTTAACACACGACAATAAATAAAACAATTATTCATTAAGGTAAGTTGTGAAGTTCGTGCTGACCAAGTAAATCACGCTTAAGTGCAATCACAATCAAATATATGAGTAAATAGAGGAAAAAAAATGGGAACGGTTAAAAATCTCACAGATTTAGCATAATTAAGAAATAAAAAAAAAGAAATGTGCGAGGAAAAAATAAAACTGGCAAACTTTTAAACAAGTGCTAACGTGTAGAATTATTTTTAAATTTTTAAAACTCGTAGAAAATTAGAGGGTCATAATTTTTAAGCCACTTTAAAACTTAATGTTTCCGGAAAGGGACTCAAAAATTTTAAAAAATTGGTACATGTCGTTGCTTTGATTTGTTGAGTTAATGCTAATGTATACGGTGTGACGCACCACGGGGATCCGAGTTCAAATCCCGGCGGCACCTCGAGCAGGGTTGAACCGATGTTCCAGATGGCTCTAACTTTCCTAGTAATAAGTCCCCAATTTGTATCAATTAGATACATTGAAGTACATAAATAAATAAATAAAAAACTCCATATTATTTTTAAATACCCATCCAATGGGAGTCTACACGACCGGACGTGTTACGAAAAAATTACTCCCGCTTTACATGAATCCAGAGGTACATTAAGAAATTAACTTAGTTTTAAATTCTACTGCATATTGATTGGGATTTCTATATAAAATCTCTGCTTGCAAAATGTCATGTATGTAAGTCAAAAACTGTTGAAAGTACAAGTGTATGATAAGACAGAGACGGATAATGAACCGACCAAATTATAATGTCCCTTTTTGTCATTTGACTATAGACCCCTAAAATAAACCCTGGTGATTTATCGGAAATAATATCAAAATTCTACCTCATTGTATTTAAAAACGCCTGTATAATGATCCTAATTTCTTTCAATGCTGCTATTCTTTTTTAAAATACATGTTTTCTGGAAGTGCAATCATTCAATCAATCAAACACTCCCGTAAACAAGTGAATCCTTAGATGAATGAAACAATTGAGATATATACGCAAGCCACAATTAATTTTTAATCACAACACTAATAAAAATGGCCAGTTACAACAATTCCAAAGTCGCTCCTTCACAATATGACATAAGGTTTTTCCAGAGATATTATAAAAAATATGCAAAAAAACATGATCTCCTTACTCCAATCCACCTTCGGAAACGCTAAAGCAAAAAATACGAATTTAACATTACTCAAAGTTTATTTAAATTTGAGATAACCATGACTCTAAATCTCATAATGGTTGAGATTTCATAAAGTAAAAAATGATATAGATATTGATAGTTGCTCTTAAATGTTCCTTAAATACAAAAAGCATACCACCAACTACTATGCTTCGCAAACTTTTATGATTATAGCCATCACGGAGAAAACTGAAAATATTTTAGAGGAAAATATTCACGTAGAAAACATCAAAGCATATGAGGGTATATATACACGCGCATATAACAGCTTTTTCTCTTTTCTCCACTACTCTTGCTAATAAATCGCTTTCCTTCAATAACTTTTGGGTTCGCCCTTTCCACTAACGAGAGTATAATCTTTTTATAACGCGAATTCTTATTTCTCTAAAAATAGGAATCTGAGATTACATTGCCCGTTTCAAGTTTGTCGAGTCAATTAACACTGAAAGCTCTTTAACTGCCCCTTGGCATATTACAAAACTGTTAATACGGTTGTATAGTTAGAATTAAGTAAAGCAAAGCAAGTATAAGAAAGGAAAAATTTCTGAAAAAATTTCTATCAAATAAATGCTTGCAGTTATGATGTTAGTGAATATGAACTCAACGTTGAGAGTGCAATATAACTCTGAATAAAATTAATCACCTTAACAATATATTCATAAACTATGTGGTCTTCTTTAACTAATATAAATTATGTTTTGAGATAACGTATCCCATATTTATCTCCTTGACACGGTTGTACACTTTGACAAATTATTACATAAAACAATATACGTGTCGATCTTGACGCGGGGTTTTCTGAATGATTTAATTCATTTATCCATATTATTTAATTGCGAAATTGCGAATTAATTTATTAGCCTCGTAAAGTTTTCTTTGATGTCAAACGCGGGCAAAAATATCACACTTGGGCTGTTAAATTTACAATGGAAAAACATAATTTTAAATAGGTTCAGGTTTTCAAATGTAACCAAATGCAAAGTTGTTTCCGTGTAATTTTTGACAATTTTATAATAAACCAAATATTTTTAATCCCCACTTGTTTTTGGGTTTCAAAATAAAACTCAATAAATTTTATTTTCCTCATCTTCCATCCGTCATGTCATATTCAATTATCTCATATTAATATCATACCTAAAATTATATGTCCAGTCTAACAAATTTAAAGTTATCATTGGTCTCGATAGATAAAATTCAAACCTATTTTGAACTATCTTCTTCAATACTACATTGTTTACTCTTAACAAAGTAGTTAGAGAAATAATCAATAGTTCATCATATTACAATCCATCAAAAACAAAACTAGTTTATAATATTGACGTGAAAAAGGTTTATTCGTTCGTTAAGTGATATCCGGTTGAACTATCTTTTGTGACAAAATACCGTAAGAATGCAGCCGCTAATAAATACGAGACTAATAATACGCTAAAAATGGTAGCGCACAAAACAAAATCACAGAACCCTTATTTTTGATTTGATTTTTTTCATAGCCTTGATTTTTTTCATAGCCATTTTTCAAAAACTGTTTAATCTAGAAACCTGAACTTTGCTATAGTTATAGAGCGTATTGACACGCACATATTTAAATTTTGTTATAATATTAACGGAGGGCCGCTGCTGAGCCGCTGTCAATATCGTTGTCTGCAAATCTGCATATTAATATATAAACAATAGAAGGCTTTTAAAAATACAAGTTTAGAAAATAATTATATACGATAGGTATTACGTGGAAGAAGTTTACGTGAATAATAAAGAACTATCGCCAAAAAATACCAACAGGTAAAACAAGTAACTAACGGTGACTGTTCATCGTAGCCAAGATAACTTTTGCAAAACGAATCATTTGAGCTAATCCAGAGGAATGTTTTAACGACAAGTAATGAATTTAACCATAATTTGAACAATACGAGATAAGTCAAGATAAAATATAGGTTGTTCACATAACCTACAAAATATAAATTTGTCAAAAAATACTATCGATACAGCTATCTAACGAAGATTACAGTAGATATTACATTGGTAGTTTCGCTTCTCATCACTAGAGGGCTAAGCGAATTATTATATAATGTCAGATATTACCATGACAATACATTAACGACATCTAGCATTGAGGTTAGACGATCGGCGGTTTAGACGAGTAGAAAACTATTAAGTAACTTTTCTTTTCTTAAATATGGGAGAAATTTTGGCTGCATTTCACAAGATTCAGAAGGATTCAGATAAAAAAACGGCTATAACCAAGAGTGCCGATAATGTAACTGAGAAAATAATAGAAAATATAAACAAAATATTGGATAAAAAATTGACAATTTGGGAAGAAAACCAGGAAAAGCTGAAAGAAAAACTTGAAAATCAGGAAAATAGATTAAACATTTTGGAAAAATACGCGAAGCAGAGAAATAATGTATTTCTTGGTATTGAAGATGATGAAAGTTCTTATTCTTACCTACTTTCTTATTTTACTTACGTTTTTATTAACAAATATTTTTCATTCAAATTAAACTGCGGCAAAGAATACGCAAAAAAATCGATAAACTCACACCAATCACAGTAACATTCACCACTCTGAGCAATAAAATCAACATTATGAAGCAAAAAGGGGCTCCAAATGGCACTACTTACTACATAAAAGAAGATTATCCTCATCACATACTAGAAAAAGAGAAATGCTTCAGGAACAAGTTAATATAGAGAAGGAGAAAGGAATTAAAGCAACTATTAAATACGACAAACTTAGAATATTAAAAAATAACACGGAAACCGTATTAAGAGACAACAGGAAAAGAAATCTCTCTATCTCACCACAGCACAATGCAAACACTGAGTACAATACCCCTTGCAGTACCCAAGCTCTTAAGAAAAATAAATCCGTACTAAGGCAAGGCACACCGCAAAGATTTTTTAGGTATTTAGAAAGAGTGATAAAACCGGGTATACTCAATTTTCTAGCAAACAAAATGAGAAAAGACAAGAGGAAGAAAATAACGAAAAAATCACAATACTATATAGCGACTATCAGCGCCTCTCTCAAAAAACAATATGAATATGGAAATCAAAATTTAAAAAACACCGAAATACATCTGCCAAGCTGGTCGGTCACCGTAAAAGATTACGACCACAACTTTTCAAAGAAAATATATTCAAATTCAAAATCACGGAAAAAAATAGTGACATGCCCATAAAGCTAGGAGAGATAATGACATCCGGAAAATAGTTGGATCACAACGGATATATAGAATTCAAGACCGTGACAGATGGTAATTTTTATAAGAGGCCTTCACCTGAGAGTGGTTCCTATTTAGCAAACAGTCAATACTTTATTTATCATTAAATGTGTAATAATTATTTTGATATAAAATAGATATTAAGCAGTTTATAAAATTAAAACTTAAATTTTTTTGTTACTAATGTTAGAAATAAAAGGCTTTTTACTTGTCTTATTTCATTTATTTTGTTACATGTCAAAGAAACTAAGTTTTCAGCCAAAACATTCAGTTTGAAATTTTAAAAGGCTGATCTCACATATCACTTAAAGTGTCAATGGAAAAAGTAAGTTATAAGGATTCCACCACTACATATTTTTTAAATTAATTTTATATAAATTAGTTCAAGAGATATTGCCGAAAACATCCACAAAAAATAAATCGCACTGCACTATTTACGAAACTGATAAATTCTAAATTATAAGAAGTAGTTTTAGTAAAATCTGCCTAAAATTTACTGGAAAACTGTTTCCGAAATATGCTCCGAAATATATACAATGTTTCTACACCTATAAATACTTACATAGTACAGTAAAACAAGAATACTTATAAATAGTTCAATAGAATTACTGTATATGTACTTTACAATTTTTACATGTACCAAAGTGTCACACACTCATGCGCACACACACACATATACACCCACGCACATGTGCATAAACACATAAAAGTCGAACAGATGAAAATATATCTCGAATGTATATTTAAATGAACGGTTTAAAAGTTCTATTTTCAGCAGCGGACTTCTTCCGGCCAATGGTAATGTTTTACTCTTTTAAGTGTCTACAATATTTCCTTACATTTTTTAAAAATTATTTCAACGAATTTTCAATCAGTGTGTTCTAAGTGAAATAATTTCGAATGCTATTATTTTACATACATTGTATTGATGTTTCTTTGTGGTACTGTTTATTTATTACTTATTTTAAAATAAATAGATATCAAGCAGTTGATAAAATTAAAACTTAATTTTTTTTGTTACTATTTATAAGAAATAAAAGGCAAACTAAGTTTTCAGCCAAAATATTTATTTTGAAATTTTAGAAGGCTGCTTTCTGAGGTAGTAGATATTTTTCTTAATTCATATATCACTTGAAGTGTCAAACAAAAAAGCAAGTTTTGTTTCTTTTCAACATTTGTTGATTGAAATTTTGTGAAAATGGAAAAAATTGCTTACATCATCGTTACCAGGCAAAATAACTTCCTCCTCAATGGAAAATTATTTAAAACGACAAAACTGCGACAAAGGTAGACGTGTTGGAGGAAATTTTTTGGGTTGAGAAATCTACTTCATAATACATTCCTGTGGACATAACATCAAACTATTAATATGTTGTTCAGCCGCCAGTGTAAGTTTGCGTTTCGAAAAACATTTCTATCTTTTTAAATGCTTTATACGAAAATTCACTAAATGTTTACGCAGTATTTCCCGATGTTATCTAACCTACCCTCTGAAGAAAATTATCTTAACAGAATCTATTTAAAATAGACTTAGGTACTAAAAATAACATGACAAAAGAGAATAACAAAATAACATAAACGCTCATTTATTTACTTTTTAATTTTAAGGAATATTTAGTTACCGAATTTCCTTTTGTTTCGTTACTTGAAAACAATAGTTTAGTCCCGTCAATTGTTTAGAAATTTCTGCTTTTTTATTTAATCACTTATTTACAAAATATTAGATTGTAAATAATTGTTATTAATGTGATATTTGAAAAATATCTTTAAACTGTGTAAGGAAAAGTAATCTCGTGAAATATTATTCCAGATTTCCTTTTCATTTTATCTGATGGATACTTTGAATTGAATGACTTAATAACAGTAAATTATCCGGCAAAAACGTATATTTCTAACATGGCTTATAAATTTTTTTCCAAAGGTAGAAAAAAACTATTAGCCCAAAGCGATAATATTGTCAATTGGTTTCTAAACAAGATGGTTAAATTTATGTTTTAAGATTCTAAGAACAAGTTTAAAATATCTGAAAGAGTCAAGGACAATACCATATATATATATACATATATATATACATATATAAATATATATATATATATATATATATATATATATATATACACACATATATATATATATATATATATATATATATATATATATATATATATATATATATAGGTAAAGGAATATGGAAAAACAATTGTAATACAGACATTATTGTTTTTTTTAACATTATGTTCACAATGTACATTTTTCCGTGATTTTCGTTAATTATATTACTGCCAAGAAAATGAAACGTAATCAATGAGTACTTTAATTTTTCAATAAGTGTTTCATTTTTTACATTTAGAGCAAAATATAATACATTCTGAACGAATGTTAATTATTACTTTTACATCATTATTTCCTTACATTTCCACGCCACGTTAAAATTTGAATATTAAACTCTTTTAAATTCTAATAATTTTTAAGTGCTTGTTAATCCCAGCCCCTTCAAAATCTAATTCCATGGGATCCTTCGTAGGCGTAAAGCCATTTGGTATTTATATTAGAGGCATGATAACACGCCGAAATAATAAACACTCACAGCGTGTTCAGTATTGCTCCATTTGAACAGGCGATTTTCACTCGATAAACTCATCTATTATCGTAGAAATGTTCTGCATGAATGCCGAGTACCATTTTCTATGTCCACTAATAATCCCAAAATACGAACTTACCACGTTCTGTTGATAGTCAATTTAGAAAAAGCTAATAAGATATGTCACATATTCGAGGAAATAGAGCAGTTGTCAAGAGTTTATATAATATATATATATATATATATATATATATATATATGTATATATATATATATATATATATATATATATATATATATATATATATATACCAAATGAATCAGACATCTGCCTACAATTTGGTATTAGCTGATACCATACATCAAAATCGAATGAAAAAACTTGCCTAGTCATTACGGCTTAATGACAGAGCATCTTCTTACTAGAGCTTTGCAATGAAGTCATTCCACATTTTGTAAAGTATTTTCATCAATACTTTATAGAACCTTGGTATGCTGTTTTGACAATATATTATATATTACTTGGGACATACAAACTGTATTTTCCGTAGGTAGTTTTACATATATATGCAAATTATATTGATACTTTTGGCCTTGTTCGCGTGGAGACGATTTGTATGGGATTTTAATATAAAGAGCGCTCTCTGAGACGTAGTTGGTGGAATATGTGAAGAAAATATTTTCCTCACATTACATATTAAATAACATCCCCTACGTTGTAAACGTTAGAATAAATTTTCTTTGTATTACTCATTTAGTTAATATTGTGTTTTGTGATAAACGCATCGCAAAAAATGAGATATACTAATCGTACAACATCAATGCACTGTGTGTGTACGATATAAACAATAGAAATAAAATGCAAATTAATAGCCAATTTTGCAGATAAAATAAAAAAGTACTATATTTATTTCGTCTTACATTAATTAAAATTACCTCTGATTTATGAAAATAAAGATTGACATGAAAATATTATATAATGACTAAGATATTTTAATTACATAATAATTGATTAATTATAGGAAAATTTAGTTATATCATAACAATATAGTAAAATTTGTCTAAAAAAATAATACAAGAAATTAATAGTATTAATTTTTATTCCTTTGTTAACTGTTTATTTTTTATCACTATTTATTCATAGGAGATAAATATCAAACCAGATAGGTCACAATTTTTGAAATGCAGAATTCATTACCCCTTATTTCAATCCCAAGAGGAGACTTAAAATTCCGGATTCGATACCGGCAACCAAAAATAAGCAGCCAACGCCTTAAGCAACTTAGACCTAAACATAGCAGTTGGTCGTGCAGTCCAACTTCAAGCAATATAGCATTAAAAAAATAACGCTATATTTTTCTATATTGGCAATTCTTTCGTAAAAAAGAATATGGTGGACTGCGTTAATGGAAACCACTGGTAGACCAGGTTCTTTACTTGTGACATATTTCCTCGTAGACGTCAGTCCGTAAGACGCAATTTTTTCGAATACCATAGAGATCAAGTACTCTATGCCCGAATCGTCCATTTATCCTATTTATCTATATAGACCACTTTAGGCGACCAGGAATTAAGACACAGAAAAATGAAACATAGGTGGATGACATTTAGGAGCAAATTATTGGCTTTGTGTTAATAACATATTCTTTCAAATCAAAATGATGCAAAATGTATACAGAAAACGTCTTGTTTTGATTATCAGCAATAACTATAACTGGACTGTGTAGAAAAAGACAAACAAACAGTTCACACAATATTTTTGACACAGTTCACGCTACATTTTTTAAACACGAAATGTATATACTTGTGGTTTAAGTCCTTTTAAAATTGAATATATTTGGCGTTCATTTTGTAGAAATTCATTATTGACAATTAAATGAAACTAAGTGATGTAGTATTATTTCTACTTTCTTTACGTTCTTTACCACGACCTAGGTTTCGATGCATTATAACATTTTCAGGTGGACTGTTAGCAAAGATTAACTCTTAGGAACTTCCAACAGCATTTATATATTTTATGAGAATTTCGCTTTGAATTATTATACGAATTTCTACGAATTACTAGAAATAGGACAGGAATTCTTCTTTTCAGTATTTAAAAATAATCGGGCGCTTTGGAAGTAAATCTACCTGTTTATTAACAATTAGCTATTTTCAATTGTTATCTTTAACATACTTGTATATTATGGAGTTTTATTTTGCAGTTTTCTGAGTGAACAATTGAATAATGGTGTAAATCTAACCCATCAATTTTATTCCAAATGCATCATTGCAGTATTATCCCTCATTATCATATCATAAAACAACGTTCTCATTCAAAAGACGCCAACAAAATTTTCCAAGCAAAAAGGAACCAATTTCAGTGTATTTAAAACAACCAGAGAAACAGTAAATAAGTTTAACACACGAATTGCGCAAATTTTAAATGCATGTAAAATTTGCCCCTCACACCTGTCATAATAAACCTAGCACATTTTTTAAACTGAAGCCTCTAATCCGCACTTTGGAAATAAATTATGGCCCACTCTTTCAAAATGAAATATGTTTTATAAGCATTAATAAATGTTGGAGCAATTTTAACTGCGACTTATCGCCGTCGTTGGGCTCGTTTTTTGCACCAACGTAATTGCTCGATGCGTGGGTCCTTCTCCTAAATTCAGGTATTATGTAATATAATATTATATTCACCATATCAGAAGGAACTAAAAATAAAGAGCGATCAAAAGAAATACAAATTTCTAAGCCCATTCTATTGAATTCTTATAATTATCCTTGGTCTAACCAAACATAATAACTAGCCACCTATCTACCGAGTAGAAATGTTAAGCAGAGAAAACTCTCTTAAAATTCCATAAACTTACAAAGTGCTAGCTTAGGTTTATGAATCACAACTGTAATTTATATCGGAGATAAGTATATAATAGTTCCCCGGTACTATAAGGACGAACTGTGGTTTAAAAATGGAATGGCGCGAGAAATTGAGTAGAAAATCTGGAATCGAATGGTTTAATTTTACCAGCTGTTCTGTACGCCCACCGGGAACTACCTTCTAATCATTCCCTGGGGGACTGTTAGGTGACCTTAAGTAAATTCTTCACCGCCTTATTATTTTAATTATACGTCGTAACTTATAAACACGAATGTGTTTTTCTTGGCAGTTCATTTATTATTAATCTGATTACTTATTACTTTAATATATGCATATTGCGATTCAGACCAATATATATAGAATAACTATATATATATATATATATATATATATATATATATACATATATATATACATATATATATATATATATATATATATATTTATATATATATATATATATATATATATATAGAATATTTACGCCAGAAAGTCGAAAATTATTTATTCCTCATAGAAGGTATTGTACCGCATTTATTATTTATTTTCCAAATTATCCAATTTTTATTCAGTGCCCAACCATTATAAGGGTTTATTTGTGATTACTCTTTCCCAAACTTTTATGAATGATATAAAGAATATATTTTTTGGGACTCTAATTATGTTAGCTAACAAAAGAGATCGTCAATTTGTAAAATGAATCAAACTATACGGTTATATTAATAAATATTTAGATCTTGCAAGAATGTACTTGAATATGCAGGTTTATGGGAGTAAATGGCACAGGTTATTGAAATAAATATTTATTTATTTAATTAGTCGCAAAAATTATACCTATTCATTTTATATATACACCTCGGTGCTTCTACAAATAGAGTTAAGATAATTAAGATTATTAACTAACTGAATTTAAATAATTAGATACTAACTTAACATTGAACGAAATCACATACATAAGTTGCACAATGATTATACACACATAGGTACTTTTGTACTATCAATTATCAAAAGTTAAACAGTTTTACTTACTAACAAAATTAGTTTAAAACCGTATAGCATAATATTGTCCCAATAGTTATATTAGAAAATAGTAAAGAACTAAAATATACGAAAGAATCGAAAATATACTTTAGTATTTTTACCAACAATTAAGGACTTAAGTAAGTCTGAGGTACTGCGAAAGAAAAAAATGAAGTGAAAAAGTTTAATGCACTTGAAATGCGAAATATATACTAAATATACTTGTATAATACAAGTGAAAATGCATATATCCAAAGGCAATATTATCCCAGAGAAAATGTATTGTAAGGAAACAATCTCAAGGAGAAATAAAATTAAAAAGAAATAAATTTTCAAAATGTAAAATGGACATTTTTGTCTAAGTGTATATTTAAAAATATGAGTAAAGATATAAAGATGCCCAAAAATGCATAAATGGATTTTAAATATATTTTAAACATATCACTTTTTCAGTGCATTTGAACTAATTTGTTAATTAAATAAATTAGGTAAAATTAAATTAACAAATTTCAATTTACTTATATCACTTACGTCAGATAAATTTATTAATATGACCTATCCAATATGCAAAACATGAAAAATGCCTTTCCCTCTTTAATTATTTTGACAGAAAGTGTTTTGTAAATCACTTTTAAGAAAGGACTTTCATTCGTGTAGACAACATGTTTTCTTGCGAAAATGAGAAATGTTTTTATGAGAAACGAATTTAAGAGAAACAGTGAACTCCAATCATTTTGTTTATTCATTCTATAATAATTTTTAACCATTGTACATTTGTAAACATATTACTAAAATTGATAACTGACGTACCATGTAAATACATCTGTTCAGTTTTAACGATCAGTCAATGTTGATTATTCCTTTTAACGACTCAACTTCTTGTGGACAAAAAGCCGTTATTTTAAGTTATGTACAGCTTTTGGTTTAAAATTCCCTAGCGAAGCAAGTGGGCTTTGTAATTTTGTGTTATCCATCGATTTACCTATATTGCTGAAGTCCAACAATTTCTATAGCTTTTGACCACTGTTCATAAAATTACGCAAGTAGACGCTTTAAATAAAAAATACATAGATAGATACGGAATCGTTCTTGCAATTAATTCATAAAAGAAACATGTTATTACTCAGAATTAAGTTGATTCATTAATTATCCATTATTGATATGACGCTCGGTATCTTTTATTTTTAAAATCACACTTTCTCTAATATAATGTGATCTTTAGATGTATGCCTTTTTATTTATGTTACACAAATATATGCTAGAAATACTTATGTAATATATTATTGTCTTGCAACACGCATTTATTATGAAGAAGCACGTGCACGTAAACACGTGTACCGATATTAAGAAAAGGACATAAATAACTTTCAATTTCTTACTTTAGAAGCCCGAATGAAACGTTTGTGCTCGTTAATGGTTCCCTGGTTACGAAAATTAGTTATTTTGTTGAAACTTGATCCCAGCGAACGCGATATCAAAGGTGTTGCTTATTTCTTTTTCTAAAAAAAGACACTATTTCGACGACAGTACCTAACAATTTTCCACGCTAATTCTTATTTCCTTTCGCTTCTCTAAACGAGTTTTCAATTCGAAAATTGCTTCCCACGAATAGTAAATATTATTTTATAATATAATACCTTATTTTATGGTGAAGCATGGCTGGTGAATAAACACACAATTTTTTTTAAATTTTAAGCTTTAAGTTCTATTTTGTTTGCAGAAGTCGAAACCGATTTTTTAAATTTAATTTCGGGGATAAGTTTCTTCCAACTCATTCTCTAGTTACATATAATAAATTTTTTTATAGAGTTAATTACTACATAATTATCTCTTGAACCGATGGAACACACATAAATTACGATTCCGTCTTTGTCTATATATTTTTATTAAAAGCGTCTACTCATGCGAATTTCATGCACATTGGTCAAAAACTGTAAAAAGTACTGGATTTAGACAAAATGGTTGGATGGATGAATATGACGAAATTATAAAGGCCACTCGCTTCACTATGGAACCAAAAAAACAGAAAATAGGGTTAACGCCATATTTTTCAATATGGCGTTAACCCAAGGAATTGAGTCATTAAATGGAATGACCAACGTTGACTGATCCTTAAAAGTGGACAGAAGTGTTTACGTAGTAACGTCAGTTATCAAATGTAGTGTTTATAAATATACTCTGGTTAAATGTTATTGCAGGATGAATTAACAAAATATTTGGGAATAATTGTTTCTCTTATTACTTTTTTTGAAAATTCCTTCCGAGAAACGTTCCGCATTTCTACAAAAAGATATGTTGTTTCGACAAACCAAAGTTCGTTGTTAGAAGATATTCCAAAATAATTTTTGTCGTTATGTATTTGATGTGTTAACTTGATGTGTTGACTTTCTCCGAAAATAATTATGGAGCAAACATGGAAAAGTTATTTTTCTTTTCGTATTCCGTTTCCTAGAAATATGATATTAATCCATTTAAGTAATGTAAATGATTAGAGTAATTTTTTTTTATTTCATTTCACCTTATTTTTTTAATTACTCACTAGTATTGAAACGCAAATATTTTCAAACTATATTTAGACTACAGTTACGCACTTTGCTGCTCCCTTCTTATCTTTATTCATATTCTACAATATACACTTCGGTTCTTTTATTTGTATTTAAAATTGATTCCTTACAATACATTTAATTGTTATTTCATTTATTTATTTATTACAAACTTTAACTTACATATAAAATATATATGCATTTGCTATGTGAATAAACTCTTCCTGTCAACCACGTTGTTTAAATGTAAAGGTTTCGCTACATGGAAAACTATAAAATACTAATAACAAACAAAAAAATATCACAAAATAAACAAAAAAAAGTGAAATCAGCGCAAAAAATTATTTGTTTAAGAAAAATAATTTTTCTTGAACAAATAATTTTTATTTATTGTTTTATTTAATTGTAAACATTTTAATTATTTTTCCTTTTTTAATTTGCTGCTATAAATTATTAAACTATCTCAAAATCTAATTTAAATTTTCTTACAATTAATTGTTAAAATTTGCAATGAATACTTCTTTATTTTAAGGAACGGAACGAATACATAAAAAATGCAATTGAGTAATTTTCTGATTAATTAAATTCCATAAAATATTCTAGCTATCATAATCAACACCGATTAAGTAAGCCTAATTATTCAGTTCCAAACATCCTACAACATGAACTTCAATGTTATTCAAGACGCTGGTGTCCACTAAAAAGTTCTATATTTGGTAATATTTACATCTTAACCATTTGTGTTAGTTCGGTCTTAATGAATTAATCGATCAAACTGTTATTAAATATGTTTAGAATTTTTATATTAAAATCTCTCATCATGAATAGTTTTGACCCCAAATTGCGAAAGAAAATTTGTTAATTATTTGTTTTATATTTCAAACAAGTGTTTCATGTAATGGTATATAGACTATTTTCGTTTAGTATAGCCTCATTAACGTTATTGTGAACTTTGTTTCATTTTTTCAATTACTTAACGAGATGCATCTTTAAGAAAATAATGACATCTATGATACGTAGAAAAATAACTAAAAATGTTTAATTAAAATTCACAATTCCCTAGTGCAAGCTTTCATTTAATACCAAGATAGGTTTCTTAACCTTTGCCCTCCTCTACTCTACAGAATTGTCCCAACTATCCCACAAGTGGGAAATCTAAATTTGCTCTTTTTATGTCTGGGACTGGTCCTTTCTGTGTATTCTACCAACCCTAGCGAGTTACGTACAGAACAATTTTCTCAACCTTAAAACCTGTTGTTCAAAAATTTAACAATTATTTTTATCGATTCATTTAATTTCAAATTTATCTATTTTATTAATGCAAAATCAAGACGTACTAGTGGAAAGGAAACCTAATTCAAAACCGAGACATGTTAGTGGTCATGCAAAAGAACTTAATGCAATTAGACTTCAAAGCTGAACAATAAAATTAAATGTTTTATTAAATATACTGAAATTATCTAATATTATCGTATGAATTAGTAAAGAATTAGAAATTACAGAATTTTTCCGTACGTACATATCTTCCCTTCCTTTGGATAGAATTTCAGTTTGAACATTCATATGGAATCGGAAAATGAAAATAATTTAAAAATTAAATTTTCTTTTTCTTCTAACGTATAGGTATTTGAAATAAATTTTTCTGTTAAATTAAATCAATCGGTGAGCGCAATCGTTATTTCCATCACATGACTTCATTATTGAGTGTTATGATGTAATTTGCTCTGATATAATGATATAATCTGTTCAATAATAATCTGTGTCATGATATAGTCTGTCCAATAATTTCCAATGCATTATGACATATTATCACAACGTCTTTTTATCGTAAGGAAGAATCGTCAAGACCAAACAACCTCGACATGCACAAATTGCAATACTAATAGCTTTCAGTAATAATTAAATGTAGTTTAATATATTTAGTCTACAATATTTATTATGTGACTTATAAATCTACCATATTCACCTAATTTCGAAATTGCAATTTAATTTTTTTCAACATATGTACAAACATTGTGTTCCCTTGTTGAACGTCAAAACCGTAAAACAATAACAAAATAAATGAATATGAGCACAATGCACAAATGTCAAATTTTACCACATAGTATACAATTTATGTTTCTATTTATGGATTCTAGTTTGATAAATTAGAGTGATGACTCCAGACATTTTTGTCCTTTATATAATAGTGGTCATTTTTATAATACGCCTTTCCGGGCAAATGTGTCTTAACAAGATGTTTAAAATATTTTTCTGACCATTTGCTCCATGTTCTGGTATTTTATTATAGAAGCTTTAAATATGACTCAAAAATTAACTACTAACCGTCGTGAGTTCGAAGTTGGGAATATCCAGTTTATTATTATTTCAAGTACTAGAATTGTGGCGATCACAGTTTTTACGGTGAAGTTTATGGTTTTTTTCATTCCATGCAAAATATTTTGAATATAATGTGAAGGCAATGTGAGTATATTAATTACATTAAATAGTTCTCTTCTTACACTAGAAGATAATTCATAAATTGAGCGAATAGGTATTTTTGTAAATTTTAATGTACTCAATATTGGCAGATTCACCTGACAACAATATACCTTAAGACATGAAATATTATAGGAGTAGCTAAAATAAAGATTCTTGTAACTTCAACATTTGTTAACTTCCTTTTGTTTATATTTGTTGTTAACATTTGTTAACGCTAATATCCAGTTAAACATCCGATTTGCTGCACAGCGTTTGCAGCGAAACTAAGTTTTCCTGCCAATTCTGATTATTAGCTCCCCATTGTAGTGTACTATCTATAGCAATACCGAGAAAGACTGTTGTACTAACAAAATCCATTCTATTATTATCGAATAATAAGATAGTTTCAACTAGTCTTACATTTGGAACAGAAAATTTGATGCACTTAGTTTTTTTACATTGACCGCCAACCAATTTAGTATTTGTGACATCGCCTTATTTGCGTTATTTAATTATTATTGTAAATATAAGAGATATATCGACAACAAGCCATACTATTTCAACAATTATTTTAACCAGAGAAAATAAGAAAAAGAAACGGTCCCAATATGGAGCCTTGGGAAACATACATCTTTGATACAGTTTCTGCTGATTTATCTTCCACTACCTATATTTTTTGTAATCTGTTTACGATATAAAAATTAACTTAGCTAAGGGTTTTACCTTTCAGCCCAGCCCATAATATTGCAATTTGTATAGTAACAATATATGATCAACACAATCAAACACTTTTGTCACAAGCGCCAAAGATATGCAAAACTAATGCCACTGCCACGTCTGTAGCAGACATGTCTTTCGTAAAGCCATATTGCTGGCTGTGAAGTAAGCCAAAAGAGTTAAAATAAGCCGCACTTTGCTTGAGTACGACCTTTTCAAAAAATTTTCTGAGAGGAGACAAAATAAATACTGCTCTAAAATAAGAAGAATCGTAGTTGTAACCAGATTTAAATATTGGTTTAATTTTATTACGTTTCCTAAGATCTGGAGAAACTCTTAGATCAACACATTTACTGAATATAGTGGCTAAGTGTGGAGCAATACTACCAACAATAGAACCAAAAACTTTGATGGATATTCCCCACAAGTCTTCGGTTTCCTTTAGATTAAATAATTTGAAAGTATTTTTTAATTTTCATAAGTAAATTTAAAATGCAGATCGTGGCTATTAAGCTTGATATTATTTCTCAGTAATTTGGCATCTTCATCTCACGCTGAGTAAACTTAGGCATTAGAAATCAATACTAGCAAAAAATGTCTCGAAGACCTAAGCTTCTCCCGATTGTGAAATGGTAAATTAATTATTTATTTCCAGTGTTAGATTATTATTATGTGACTTAATCTTTCTCGTTTTACTATTTATAATACCCCAGACATATTGTATTTCATTGTCTAAATATTTTATCTGGGTTAAAATGTGGTTAGATTTGGCCACTTATGCTTTAGCCTTTACTATCTCAGATAAAAATAACATTAGTTCTCATAAATAACAAATATGTAAACAGAACTTTCCAAAGAAACTTAAACCGATTTCAATGTATCCAAAATAGCCAGAAACGCAGTGAAAAGTATAATTCAAGGATTTTAATAATTTTATATTAATATCACACCTGCGAGACATAAACCAAGCACAGCAATAAAGTAAAGCCCATAATCCTAAAGTACTCGTAAATTATACACTGAAAAATTATCTCTCAGTCCTTTGAAACTAAATGAGTTTTATGAACATTAATAAATTTTCAAGCGACTTTTAATTGGGATTTATCTTCATAAAATCTCATTTTTGCGCGATACTCTCGTTGGACGCATCCTTCCTCGAAATTTGAGCATTATGTTAATGCAATATAATATTAAGCCACATTCGATAGGATCAAAAATAAATGGCAACCAAAGGAAACATAAATTTTCAGATTATGACCCTTGTGATTGAATATTTATGCTAATCCTTCGTCTAAACAGATAATATAACTCGTCATCCACATACCGTAGAACAATCTGAAGTAGGGCTCACTCATTTGTAACTCCATTACTTTAGAAAATATCAGTTCAAGATCGTCAGTAATAAAAGTGACTTATATCAGAGAAAGTAAACATGTAATAACTCTCTCATTATCATAATAATGTGTTGTAGTCTGGAAACACAGCAACGCGAGAAATTGAGTAGAAAATTTGGAAGCCACAGTTTAATAATTTACTAACTATTATGTGTATTGGAAAAATTATGTTTAATAATAAATTAAAGAGCTGATTGACTTTCTAAGACAAAGTCGTCTATCATGCTTACTTCTATCTGAAGAAAATTTTCCGCCCTTTCCTATTTTCTATAATTGTTAAATATTGACCTAAATTAAAAATTCAAAAGTTTTTCGTTAATCGATTTGTTTGTTAGCTTAAATTATATATAGGTTTACTGACGAAATATTTAACAGTTTCATGGAGCATAATAAAAAATGATTTTTTTATTCCATGGATTAAGTCGCTCTGCGCCTAATGTTTACTTTTCCAATTATCCACTTTATAATCAATATACAGAAGTGAAACTGTAATTATTACTTATGATTTTTATGATTTACCGATATATTTTTATAAAAAAGCTAACTATTTACTGATATGTACGATTATATACAGGTTTACTGACGAGAAATTTAACAGTTTCAAGGGGGATAATAAAAAAATATCTTGTTATTCCATGGATTAAGTCGCTCTGCACCTAATATTATCTTATTATTCCATAGATTAAGTCGCTCTGCGCCTATAAATTCCCAGTTTTAATTTTAAATAAATCTAATATTTTGCTGCTGACTTTTACTTTGGCCATCGATATCGCATTTAAGGGTGATCTTTAACGGAAGCAGTTATATAAAATATTTATACGGCGGCAGCTTTCCCAACAAATTTGATTAGTTAATCTAAGTTAGGTGTTTAATCAACCCAATATTCCTATAAAAATACTGCACGTTATTAAGTTTTTATGACGTACCTCACGTAACATACTAATATACATCATTTGTATATATATATATATATATATATATATATATATATATATATATATACATATATATATATATATATATATATATATATAATTTTTTCATGGGAATAAATTGACACTTAAAATATATCACTTTTTATCGTTAACAATATGTGCCCTAATATCATAAATTATACAGGTACCGCAAATTAAAACCTTACATAATTCATTTCTGAAGGGTAAGTAATTATTACAGCTTGACACGAAGCATATACGCCAACAAAAATAATAACGCTATTCATTGGCAAGGTTCAAAAATAATGTCGTTTTGACAGAGTTGCTTTCACAAGGATTATTTATTTTAGATGTTTCCTATTAACGAACGTTATCCAGAAATGCAGATAATTGTTTATTCTGAAGTAAAAATCCGCAACAAAAATTACGCAATTATATTGCACTAAATTAGAAATTACATTCAGCAACATTAGATGTACCTTTCACTTTGTTCGCAAGGCAGTTGTATCCTACAATTAGATAAAAAAAAACGTACTTTAAGTTTAAATTTTTATTACGCAATATATGCATAGCATGACTTTTTGGAATTTTAATTTTGAAGATATTTTTCACTTGTTGGTAATTATTTTTAGACTAAATAAAATGTTAAACGGAAATTAAGACCAACTGTAAAGACTAAAAATAATTTTCGACGTATATATATATATATATATATATATATATATATATATATATATATTAATTTGTAAGTATTAAAGAAATTATTAATCAAATAATTACTAAGTTAATTAATAAATATACCGATGAGTGAGTATATTTGTTATTCATAACATTATTTACTATGTATAGATCATAGAGAATAGGAATAATTGGTGATTTATGATAAAGCAAAAGACAGGATGATCAAACCATATAACGATCCCATAAGAAATGATCAAAAACTATGATTTTCTTCCCCATGTGTAGAAAAGCTTGTTGAAAATTAAACCTCTGCTACCACTCAGCATTCCAACCAAATTTCATTGCTATGACAATAAAGGTACTATTATATGCTTTTTCTCTCTTTCACGAGACACGGTTCAGAACTTATACTTTACTAAATGTTGGAGTTATGAATATGTATTCTTCAGGCGATGGAACAATGGGCGATTATAATGTCCGATTAGACCAAACCTTATTAGTATAAGGTCACATGGGATTCCTTTTGGAGAGTTCTGTATACTTCGGTCGTTAGTTATTTTCATTCCTGTCAGAGGTGGATTGATATAAATTTACATTAATATAATACCGAATTATGAACGAGGACGCCCGCGACTAGAATTACTTTTTTACGAGAAATCAGATCGAAATAATTGATAAGATAACTTGAACATATATTAATGTTTATAAAGCAGATTACGTTTTGAAAGACTTATAGGTGTCGTTTCAGTATTTAATTTATTTTCAATATTTGTATTAATGGCTTTGCATCAAAGTTGTGCCTGATTTAAGAAGTTATCAATTTCATTTTAAAATAAAATTTGTGCAAACCATATATTAAACTTATTTTTGCGTCTTTATTTATTTTAAAAGTAGACTAGAATTTATTTAGT
Organism: Druceiella hillmani; assembly: GCA_039881145.1. Lineage (NCBI taxonomy): Eukaryota > Metazoa > Arthropoda > Insecta > Lepidoptera > Hepialidae > Druceiella > Druceiella hillmani. Next base: position 46,197,962 of record JAYKKI010000004.1, read on the forward strand.
TTTATTTAGAAATTTCCGTTGGTATGTTTATTTATATAAATATTGATGTTTATTTTATGCGGTAAATCATAAATATAACATTAATGCATTCGAATTACGAAAGACCCGGTAGTTTAAAACTATATTTCACCTGGAATGAAATCATTATACATACGTATATTTAGAAACATTTGAATAACAAGAAACACATCGACTTATGTTTGACTCACAAATGGTATACCAATGAATAATTATCAACAGCAACACGAACCAAAATAGGATAAGGATTTACAGAAACAAATTAGTAAATGGTTCGAGCGAAAATCTACTCAACGTCATTAATTCCGAACCGATAAACGGAAAAATTTAACTTAAACTTGAATCTATTTATTTCATCTTACCCGATAAATAATTAAGCAATGCCAATTATTTGCCGACAAACTATCACAGACATTAGATGAATCGAAGCAACTCACGGCAACACGTAATGAACCGTTGTATTGTAGTTCTGGTTTATGCAAGACTTGATAAAACATATTAAACACGAGTAAAACTATCACTATAAGGATTTTATAAATACTTAGGCATATCTAAATATTATATAGAATTTCTGTTAAATTGTGATTCATCTGTTTCGTTTAATTATTTGCAAATATTGATGTTAATCTTTAACACGTATAAATTGGCTAGTGTATACTTCACAGACGTAAAAATATCGTGAATTCCTCACAATAAATTTTAAATTAAGCAGCATTGCTTTTAAATTAAGAAACAAGTACTACATATACTCTCATTAAAGCAGGTAATTTTGACTTCAGAATTTCAGAAGATGAGTAAACACAATTTTATGGACTTTTACATCCATGTATATAAAATTATCTATGTAAATTCTATAAAATATATTTCTGAAATTCTCATAACTCGTTCTATTAGTCGATATGATTTTCAAAATTAACTATAGTCACCCTTTTAAAAAAATATTAAAGCTTTATTTTATTCCCTCTATATATCGTATAAATATTTTTGAATGCCATTTATACCAGCCATAATTATACCAAATTTCAAATGTCTACTTGAAATACTTTCTTTAAAAGGACTGTGACATACAGATGGATCAACACGCGTGTAATATAAAAATTCCTTCTTTCCTTTTAGAACATATTCAAATTTGCTCTATTCGCTTTCTTGTATTCAAAAATTAAAGTCAAAAGATTTAATGACGAATAAAACCTTTGTATTATTTACTTACTCTTTGAGTTTTTAGGGTTCCGTTGTGAAACAAGAAACACGTATTCATCACGTTCGTCTGACCGTCCGTTTATCACAGCCTCACAATTTTAATAGTTTTACACCCGTATGTTTGCAAGTAAATCATAAATTAAATAAAATTTAAAAATAATTTTGCAAATAAATAATTTATACGGGAATCTAAACAAAATAAGCAAGTGGCATATTATTGAAATGGAGATTAATTTACATCTTCATGCAATTAAAGAGGAGTGAAGTACTTTTTATGACAGATGATACAAGTGAAATACCGCTGAATAGGTCCTCTAAATTAAATTGAGTGTTTTCAGTTTCAACCATAATTTTGGAAAATATGAAAAATAATAGATACCTTTATTTTATTTATACTTGTAAGTAAAGTTATTTGGTGCTATGTCTATCCCGAGACCCACTTGGTCGGTTTTAAATATTCCTATTACCTCTTTTAGAGCTTCTCTATTCACGAGCTGATTGTAATTTAAAAAAAAACTTGTGTTATTTTTGCCGAAATACAAAAACATGATAATTGTATTTTGAACTACAACTTTATGGAATAACTAATTTTCAATTCTCAATTTCAAAAACAGCCTACCGAATTGTATATTTCCTAACCATTTTGCGCCCTATCACCATTTTGCACCCTACCAACTATAACCCTTCCGATTATCTACTGCAAGTCATGTTATATAAAACTATTTGTTCAAAAACTATTAAGATGCTGTAGTATGTTAACAAATGATGTAGTTCATTTAAGATTTTGTAATTCGCTATATCATGACATGACTGCAATAAGTAAAAGCGGTGCTTATGGCAATATGTATAAAATGTTATATGTATATATTAAAAGGTAAATAGATAAACGAAACGAAAAGTGACTATCACAAGAATATCATCGGCACTTTTAAAACCTAAAACTTTTCTAACAACAATATAATTGAATGTTATATTTTAGTCACTATCAACACATCTTTATATTACGTATTTAAAAATCAATTTAGTACATGGGCAATGCAGAGTATCATCTAAAAACATTCCATAAAATCAAAATATTTACGGCTCATCGTGACCACATATATTGAAATAAAACTATTAAATACGAGTAAAAAGCAAGTATCGCTTTAAAAGGATTCTTTAAATCCTTAGACACATAAAAAACCGTACATTTAAGAAGGAGTATTTATATACTATTAACAAATAACATATTATTTTTACTCATAACAGAAAAAAATAATCGAGTTTGATATATCGAATGGCTTTGCAACAGAAAAAAGTAAAAGGATTAAAGAAAAGATAGACATGAAAGGAAATGGAAAGTGGAAAGTAAAGTTAGGAGCTATATGATCATTTCAGACAACTTATTGATAATTGAATGGACGATTAAAGTCTGGTGTAGGAAATAAGTTAGTTCCGTAACTTGACAGCATGAACCGTAAATTAATACCCACTCAAAGGATAGTATATTTAAGGGTAAGACGCGTGAGAAAATTCTCGTAGTGCGATAGTTTTCCTGTATTTTTTTCTTAACCTAGTTTTCCAACAACTCTAGAAACACCTGGCCTGAAATATACTGAAATCTTTTTTAATTGATCTTCTACATAATCCAAAGCAAAAACATTTTTTATACCAATCTTGCCCCTCAAAATTTTAACATAAATCTTTTTGTTTTGTAAGTTCTTATTGTTTAAAAACATGTAGAACAGTAAATTTCATGCCAAATTTCAAATCTTTACAATTTCGGAGAAAAGTGGCTTTTATATGCGGATACAGGAATGGTCCTATTTTTGTACGGGTGAGATCTTAAAAACAGAAAATCAAACCTTACGGTCTTAACAATCTTAAACACAGGGAAGTCCAATTAATATATATAATTCTAGCTCAAATTGATATTAGATGTAGACATTTAATAAAATATAAGAGATCAGGCTTTTTGCTCAAGTGAAAATAGGCACGCTCAAAATTTAACGTCTCTGTCCGTTAAATTACTTCCTCAATTTGAAGAGACAGAAACTGTGATACCCAGAAAGTAAATTGACAATGAATATTTGTATTTTCTCACTGCTAAGGCGCACATTATACCGACTTCAGTATACTAATTACAATTTTTGGTCGTTATTCCTGAATTAGCTTCTACCTTAAAAGGTAAATACGGAATTATTCGTAACTTATAAGATCACTGACGCGTCTGTCCGTCTGTGTTTATAATATATACGTTTTTTGGAGTTTACTTCTTAAGAATCTATTTTCATATGTAGCGCCCGGTATGAAGTTTTATGAGGAGTAAAATCAAAATTTAAAGCGTACGAAGTTGGTCAGAACGTTAAAAATAATAGTTAGGTGGCCTTTCCGTACAACATTTCTGAGCATCTTTTGAGTGAAATATCAGTATGTTTATGTGGCTTCACCTGCGCAGTACGTACTGCGCATCCTTAGCTAATTTTAGATATATCTTTAATTGACCTATCGATCTATTTACTGACAGTTGTAAGGGTTGTTTTTTTGGCTGAAAGTATTGCATTTAACAAAAGTATTAAATTGAAAGCAAGAAAAAGAAACTACAAGAAAAAAGAGTGCATATGTTGATCTCTTACAAAGATGTAATTGAAAATAAACGCACCGACGGAGCAACTGTGAATATGAAAAACATGCTGAAAAACCTATGTAATGCTAGTGGCAATATTAATGAAAGCTTAAATGCAATCAAATGTCACGTTTATAATGAAAATAGAATTTATTTTTTATTTATCGAAAGGCTCACAAAACAAGTTATAGTCACGTGGATGTAAAATATGATAAATTATTAAAGTTAGTATTAACTTAGAATTATATTATTTTCTACATACTTAATAAAACATTAATAAAAATAACCTATCGTAGCTAGTTTTAATTTATAAATAATATGTTTTGTATTTCTCTCAAATTGTTAATAATTTCGGTTTAAAAATGTCCAAAGGCGTATGTTGAAAAACAATATCGTTATACAATAGGCACATTCGAATTATGGGGTCATAAAAAGAGGTCTTCTTGTTATAAACTTGTAGTATGAATAATCTCCGTAATAGTGTACGGTATATGAGTCGAGTGTTGAAGTTGTGTAGAGAGAGGATATAGGGGCAATCAACATGCGAATATATGATTTTATATTAATATAGAAGATCAGCGCTTTTTTCAGTGCAGCTAGTGATGACAAATTAAATTTGTGTAGTTGGATTTCATAAAATCTATGCTCTCATCCAAGATGAAGTCCCTTACCCCCCAATTCTTTATCCTCTTTACCTATTTTATACATTTGAAGACAACCGTACTTACGGAGTAAACTCCAGTCACGCGTCGGATTAGAAAAATTGTGCGTGCGAGCACAATTTTTACAGGACTTCCGACATAATAACTTGAAATTCGGAACAGTGATAAATTCATTGACCATACAAAATATTAAAACAACAATACCCGAAAATACTGACATAAAAATTTTTGTGAGGACAAATTCTAAATATATTATTTAAAATGTTCACAAAATATATGTTTCTGTCCTCAAACGTCATTCCTCTATCTCCAAACCCCATTATAGTATATAAATATTTATAAAACTGTAAGTGGGGACAAATAATGTAAGCGAAACTTTTTTTTAAGTTAGTGAAACACATACTAGCAATATAGTTTCATTATGAAAATAATATGCTTGATTGAAAGTAAATGAATAGAAATAATATGTACATTAAAAGTTTATATGTTCTTAATCTATATGGAACTCAAATATACGTTTTTAAATCCATATGTAAAGGCAGTTGAAGTATAAGAACTATCAAATCATTACTCAAAAAAATCAACATCAATCAACATTATATATATATATATATATATATATATATATATATATATATATATATATCATTCTATTTATGAATAGGTATAGAGCTTTTCACTGATGCAAACACACAATTACAATAATTGCATTGTAAAATAATAAACAGATATATAATAGCTGCAATTTAAAAAAAGAAAGTATTAAATATAAAATATCAAAAAGTGAAATTTGATCCAAATAAAGATAATTCAACCCAAGTATGCACAGATGTAAATACTACCAGGGCGCAAGTACAACTTAACTGTACAGAACAAACTACAGTCATGAACACTTATCCTCAAAACTATCTGGAAATGTACAAATATCCCACGAAAGCACGAAAGCAAAGTTAGAACAAGGTTGTACCACTAATTCCACAAATCTCCCGTTTTATTTATTCATATATTTATTTATTTATTTCTTTATTTTTTTATATACTTATATTTATATGTGTATTTGGGCCGAAATAATTTGAAGAGTACTGTAGTATCAATGTTGTCTAATTATATTATGTCTAGAAGATATAAAGTATGGGTGATGATATTATATTTAGTTGTTAATTTAATATATTAGCCTTGGTGTCTTTTCTATTTCTGTTTATTTATAATGTTTCTAGGATATTAAGTTTTGTATTTATCAGTATGATAATACCCCCTATATATTACAAATAAATGTGTTATTTCCAATGAGGTGTTTAGCAAAGTGAAATGTGTCTGGTTTGTTATTTCACCAGCTGGCAATGTGTTGTTTATACCTTGTAGTAAAATCTCTTCCTGTTTAACCTATGTATACACTGTTACAGTCATTACATTTAAGTTTATAGATACCACTCTCCTTATGTTTATCTATTTTTCCTTTATTATTAATAAGGGTTTTAGCCAAGTTATTTAAAGTACTATAAGCACATATTGTATTACTTATATTTTTATTATTAGTTAAGAGTTTTCCTAATTTGAGTGATACATTACGTATGTATGGGGTTTATAATAAATTTACCTGGTAAATTTCTTGTATTAGTATTTTTCTTAATTGGTTATAGTACATTTTTGTGAACATTGATGGGTTATAATTATTATTTACTGCGATTTGTTTTATAGTTTTTATTTCTTTACGTAAATTAAGTTTTTCTAGAGGGATGGTTAACCCTCTGTGAATCATGGAATGGAAGCCTGCTAACTTATGGGACCAAGGGTGTTGTGAATGACAATTAATTATGGAGTCTGCAAATGTGTCTTTTCTAAATATACTAAATTTATGTTTACTATTTTTGAGTTCTATTGTGATATCTAAAAATTTTAGTTTATTATTGGATTCTACTTCTAAAGTAAATTTGATATTGTTGTGTAGGGAGTTCGAAAAGTTAACAAACTGGTCTAACTGTCGTTGTGTACCTTTCTAGCAGATAAGGATGTCTTCAACGTTTCTATAATAGTATAATATAATGGTCGCTAATTTACTGTTTAAGAGGCCGGTTTCTAGATTGTTCATAAATAACTCGGCAAAAAAGGCACTGAGGGGGGAGCCCATTGCAAGGCCGTTGACTTGTTGACAAAACAATTTATCGAATAAGAAATAATTTTGGTCCATGCATAATTTAAAGAGGTCTCTAATTTCCGATGCTTCAATGGGGTTTAACCGTTTCTTTTCTAAGATATCTGAAATAATATTTAGGCAATGTAATGGTGGTATATTAGAAAATAAATTAACTACGTCGAATGAAACTAATTTACAATTGGGTGTTAGGTGTATATTTTTAATTTTATTACAGAGATCAAGGTAGTTTTTTAATGGTATGTTTAGGCGCAAATCCGTTTTTATTTCGAAAGATCTTATTAAGGTGAAAAGCTAATTTTTTTGAGGGTGCGTTTTTGTATGAGACAACAGGTCGTATGGGTATATTTGGTTTATGAATTTTAGGTTGTCCATAGAATATTGGGGGTCTAGGATTAATTGCTGTAACTTTACATTTAACGAATTCGTTAGGAAATATGTATTACAGGTTTTAATTATTTGTTTTACGTTATCTGCAAATGTCGTGGTGGGGTCCTTTTATAGATTTATGACGTCTTCTGATTTAAGGAAATCGTACGTTTTATTTTTATATTCATTTTGGTCTAGAATAAGATAATATCTGGGAATAGGGAAATTCACAATTTGTATATTGTACTTTAACTGCACAACATGTGCACTATGTATAATAACTACGAATTTTTATTTACAGGTCCTCCACGGAACAAGATGGCCAAATCGTACGGTTTGAACAAATTGAACCCTCGCTGCCGCACAGTAGTCTAGTTTCACACAAGTGGTTGCTTTAAATTATGAAAGTTGGAAAATTTACTATATGATTTAAAATAAATCACAAATTAGTGTATCGTAATCATAAAAAGAGATAAAACTGCTTATAAACTGGATATTATTTAAAAATAATATGAAAGAAATATTAATACATGAAAATTAATTTATCTATAAATAACAACATCTAGATCTAATTCACTACCATAATAATAAAACTTTAATGTTAACCGTCATTGTCATCAGAATTTGAAAAGGTCACATCCTCAAAATTGAGAACCTAGAATCTGGTTGCAGGAGAAACAAATTCTCAAAACATTAAATAGCTCCTAATAATTTTTTGCCAAATTTATTACGATTTTGAAGAGCTGAAATTTTCTGATCTGATGTCAGAGGAAGCAAATTCAACAAGTCGCGATTGGTATTACCTTAGAGTGGTGTTCGCGTGTTTTTCAGATCTCTTTATGGCGAGCTTCCAATTCTTCTTCTGATATTTGTCGTGCTGCTAGTAGGTATCATATCAACACCATGAACTTAATACCTTGAGCAATGTCACCTGCATCGAGTACCGATCCAGATATAACAATTTGATTTCACTCAACAATTGACCGAATTTCTCAATGTTAATATAGTAAGCACAAGAAATTACATTGAGAATAACTGACATTTTTTTAATGAGTTTCACGTCAATTCCTGCTATTTCGGCAGAAATGTCTGTTTCTGAAAAATGGTAATAAATCCCATTTTTTTCTTTAAATGAGGTTTACATTTATTTCTTTGTAGCGTCTGCTACATTTTTATTATCGGCACATTTGCCATGATTTTATAGGAAGACGATAAGCAATATGGAGTAGACATTTAAAGGAATATGCGTGTAAAGGAGAAATGCCAAAACTGTAAAATTCTATATTTGCAATCTTCTCCACACGCTTATTCATCTCTGAAGGCTTCGCATATAAAGTATTCGGACGTAATATCGTTATTAAACACAATATTGCATATACTACCATCGACCATAATGAATGTAAATGGTAGGTAATGCTCAATTCTAACTTAGCAGTGCGCACATTAGATGGAGTTCATTTTGCGATCATTTTTTTTAATATAGCAGATTCTTCTTCAGGTACGTTTGAATTTTCTTTAACAAACGTGAATTTTATCGCCCTACAATATCTGGTAAATCCGGGACGTGGATTGTACCAGATAATCGTTCCATCTAAGATATGAGTCATCTGAAGGGTTTGATCTAAACTATCAGTTCAACTGAAGGGAATTTAGCCGTATTAAATGAGTGGGTAAATTATTGTTTATACAGTCTATTGCCCGAACCACCGTCAAATCCATATTTATAAATCATCGTAGAGTCTAGGAGAGGAGATATTTTATGTAATACACCTTCCTGAGATTCAACAATTCTAGAAACTGTGTCATGGAATAAGGCTTGAAGTTTGACCTCATGAAAGGTTTCTGTCACCTCAATACACAATGACGCTTTTCTAAGAATATGGATATTAGGAAGGAGTCCAGGTGTAGGTTATTGACGGTAGTCCGGAGCAAAATACATTGGATGCTGCAAAATTCCCTTGTAAGCCTTCTAAAACATTTTTAATTAAAAGTAAGTGAAGTTAAGATGCGATGTGCACTTATTTGCATTGTAGATTATTACTTTATTTATGAAATACGTAAATTAACAAATTACAATAAATTTTCAGCATATTCATTTCAGTTTTCCATACAATTATATTTAATAGATATAATTAATTTATTGTATATATTTGGCGTTCATTTTATGGAAATTAATTATTCAATATTAAATGAAACTACTTGATGTAATATTATTTCTACTTTCAATTCTTTAACACGACCTAGGGTTTATTTTACCAGATATTTTGTTTGCTGGGAAGAAAATAAATTTTTTGATCATTCCCTGCGGAACTGTTCGACGACGTCAAGAAAATTCTCACCGTATCGTATCTCTTTTTATTTACATACCCTAATTTATATTGGTGAGTGTGTTTGTTTGTCGATTCATTTGTCCTAACATTAACTACTATTTGGTCAACCATTCCTTCAATATGTGTATATGGCGATACGTGCTAATACATGGAATAGGATTTATTTCTCGTGTAATTGCGCGATAATACCATTGGGCATGCGTTATTTATTCAAAAATTGTAAAAGTTTCTTTATAGTCATTATTTAATAAACTTTCTTTATGAAAATTTTAATGAGTCTCGGGTCTCAAATTGTTTTCGCTAACAACAAAAATCGACAAATTGTAACATGAATCAAATTATACGGTTAAAATAATGAGTTTTAAATTTTGCAGGTATTTCTTTGAATGGTACAGTTTAATAATATTTTTATATATTATATTTATTTATTTAATGAACAGCGGAAATTTTAATGAACCGAATTGTTTATTTACCTCTATAAATGGAACCTCTGTTAGCTTCTATAAATGGAGTTGTTATAATAATGATAACTGTGAATATAAATAATTAAATAGCAACTTCAGATATGAATGTCAGAAACAATTATTGTAGGATGATGGTACAACCGCGAATTGTACTGTCAACTATTATAATGTAAACAGTTCTACCTACCAACAAAATTGGTTTTAAACCTAAAATAATAATATTGTCCCAAATCCGTAGTAGAAAAAAAGTGAAGAACTAAAATATATGAAAGAATCGAGAATAAACTTTTCTGTTATAGTCAAGACTTACTTACGTAAATAAGTATTAGGGAACGCAAAAACAAAAGGACGTACATAATTTTAAAGCAATTTAAATGCCAAATATGTACTAAAATATTTATTTAATATAAGTGAAAATGCACACGTCCAAACATAGTACTATGTCAGAGAAATTGTGATTTAAAAAATAAAAAATCGAAGAAGTGCGAATCGATCTCGTGCACGAAGCATGGATAATGTGTGATGGATAATTAAATAAACAAGTGAATTTTTCGACTCACTAAAAATAATTAATCACCAACAAAATATAATAAAATTGATCCATTTTATTACGGTACCATTCAGGTGATTACAATTATTTTTCGCAGAAACCTTGTTCAGTATAAATAATTATTTATACATAAAAGTACATAATTTAAAATTTGTTGTTCCAACTACCAATTTCAAATTGAGAGCACGTGTGAGGTAACGAGAAAGAGTCGTGATGCACATACAGATAGACCGACAAATAGACAACGAAGTCTCATTATAAAATTGTTCTTTTTGCCAATTTTTGCCACGGAATCCAAAAAAATAATAGCGAGCATGTGTGATACTTTGTCTAGTTGGGTGAAGTTATAGATAGACGAAAAAAGTTAACTTTTGAACTATATTATGTAGTAACGTGTATTTATCAAGAAGTGTGTCTAAACACATATGTATATGTATATTAAGAAAAGGACTTAAATGACTTTTCATTTCTTAATTCTAAATCCCGAATAAAACTTTTTTACTCGTTAATGGCTCAGTTGTTGCGAAAATTAGTTTTTGGTTGAATAATGATCCCAACGCAGGCAATATCAAAGGGTGCGAGTTGTTTTCTTTTTCTAAAAAAAGAAACTATTTCGACGACAGTAACAATTTTCCCCGCTAATTCCTATTTCCTTTCGATTTTCTAAACGGGTTTTCAAATTAAAAATTGCTTCTAGAAATAGTAAACGTTTTTATAGATATATATATATATATATATATATATATATATATATATATATATAAGAGTATATATAAATTTAACCTTTAATTTCTATTTAACGTTAAAATCTATCGTAATTCATAAATTTCTTCTAGTTCTTTTTCTAGTTACAAAAGAGTACAGAGTAATATAATTTTTCTTTCAAGAATTAATTACAATGCAATTGGCTATTGAACCGGTCAAACACGCATAAAGTACGATACCGTAGCTGTCTATCTTTTTATTCAAAGCATCTACTTTCGGAATTTCATGCACATTTGTCAAACAATGTAGAAATTGTTGAATTTTCACAAAATGCCACCCATGGACGAACATGACGAAATTATAAGGGCCATTTGACTCTTTCTGGAACTTTAAAACCAGAAGCTCATGTATATTGAAAAATAAGCATATATTGAAAAATATGATTTTTTTCCACAAGGAATTAATTCATTAAATGCAATAACCAAAAGTTGACTAATCCTTAAAAGTGAAGAGAAATGTTTACGTAGTAACGCCAGTTACAAATTTTAGTACCGTGTTAATAAGTATACTCTCGTTAAATGTTATTGAAGAATGAATTAACAAAATATTTGAAAATAATTGTACCTATTAGTATTATTTTTTTGAAAATTCGTTTCGAGAAAAGTTTTGCATTTTTACAAGCAGATATGTTGTTTCCACGAACTAAAGCTTTTTCTTAGAAGTGATATGAAAGTAATATTTGATATAATAAAATGACTTTCTGTGAAAATAATCGTAGAACTATAATGAAAAATAATTTTTCGATTAATATTTTATATGACGGATACGTCATATCAGTCAATTTACATAATATGATTAGAATAAAATTTATTTCCTTCCAATTAATTTTTCGTAAAGTTTTTTTTTTCAATAAATTTCGCTATTATTTTTTTTATATATTTAATACAAACATTAACGTAATATTTATATATATATATATATATATATATATATATATATATATATATATATATATATATAAACCAGGTTGAATTGATATAACAGTAAAATAAACCAAAACCAAGCCAAAAAAGTAGCATAAGAAGTAAAAAAGTAAAACCCAAAGCTAAAAAAAAAAACAAAAGGTATTATTAATTATAAAAGGTAGTATTATTAATTACAAATATTGACATGTCTGGGAACAAGAAAAGGGCATTATGGGAGAAAGGACTTTTTCAGACGATATTTGTTGTAGTTTCTAGTATTCAACTCCAGTCTAATACCAAAACTTATAATTTGGATAGCAAAGGACTTTAACTACATTATAATCAATTTTAGCATATCATGTAATTTTTTTATAAGGTACAAAAGTGAAATTAGAAAAAAGAACTAAAAAGGAGGAAAAATATTCTAATTATTTTGTCTTTTTTATAATATGTTGCTCATAATTAAGTACCGCTATTAAATTAGATGAATAAATTAGATTTATGTTTTTGTCAAAAAATATTAATTTTAATAAAAATTTCTTACAGATGATTAAGTACAGGTGAAACTTTATAGTCATTGAAATAAAATAATATTAAAAAATTTAAGACGTATTTATGTTCATATTTAAAATTTCGAAAGATAATAAATTAATGTTAAAATTTAATGTTCCTTGCATTTACATAATATTTTATTTTCGAAACAATATTCATTTTAACCAATTATTTTTAAATTATTTACAAGAGTTAAAAAAGAAGTTTCTATATATTTTGACCCACTTATGTAAAATTGCTCAACCTTTTTTTTCTAATTTTAATTTACATTATTATTAATTAAAAACCATGGAAAGGGTCCTTTTCATACAAAATTCACCACTTCTACTAATTTAAGTTGACTATCTCAGCGAGCGTAAACATTACACAACACCTCTCTACATTAATGACAATATTCAATATAGAAAATCAACGGTTTATGCAAAATGGAGATAAAATAAAGTTACTCTAAAAGTTTAGAAATAGGAGCAAAATAAATTTAAATGCAAACATCACCGAAACTGTCAAGTTTGAAGTGTGATGTTTATCGCCGAATCTCTCAGGAATATGCTACGATTGTTATAACGTTTTATTAAAAAATAAATACGTAAATAGGTATTTTATTGTTACTGTAAACTACCGATCTCAGAAACATTGAGAAATTACACTGCCTGTAACTCTTAAAGCGTTGATTATTCTATAAATATCCCAAAATGCAAATTGCACGAACGTAAAAGTAAAGGCGTTCAATAAATTGTCTTTATAAATGTCTATAGTCACTTATTGCTATCACTGTAGTCACTTAGCGATGTTTATCACCGAAATTGTCAAGAATATATTACGATCGTTACATCGTTTTACTTAAAAATAAATACATTATAGGTATTTTATTGTTATTGTAACAATCTCAGAAATATTAAACTGCCTGTAACTCTGAAAGCGTTGATTATTCTATACATATTAAAAAATGCAAATTGTCCGGACGTAAAAGTAAATAGCAGCGTGTAATAAATTGTATTAATAAATATCTATAATCACTTATTGCTACAGTGACAAAAAAATCAGTTTGTTTTAAAGGATAAAACTGTAATGGTCATATATTCAGTCGATTGTTTTGCCACGATCGTTAACTAACTTTGCACTTGTGTGGAAAAAATATGCTGTCACTCTATATTGGTGATTAATCGAAAGCATGACACTTGTTAATGTGATGACCTCGAAACAAACAATCTGTACTTAATTCAATCATCAATCACCATCGAGATCAATCACTTGTTCGTTAACAGTAGGTCACCATAAACCTGTTTTCCCTTTATAACTCATTATCTGTTTACGTCCCCTAATTATTCAACCTTTCATCTTTCTACGAAAAAAGTTTGCTTACAATTAATATTGCATTTATTTTAAAGAACTAAATAAATAAATGAAAAACATAATTGTGTGATTTTCTGATTAATGAAATTGCATAAAATATTCGAGCTATCATAATCAATACCAACTAAGCAAGCAAGACTATCATATAATTAGAATTAGAAGATAAAATTGAAATAGAGAATATGAATTCTAATCTAAAATGAAAACGGCAAAGTAAAATAACAAATTGTACGTTTAGTATTTCATGTTATAAATTAATTATTTTTTATAAAACATGTTGGCCTTGAAGAATAATGTTTTATATTAGTCATGTTTCGTATATTTTCAATAAAAATATTTATTGTATTAAATCAATATTAATAAAATAATTTATTTAACTCTAAAATATTCTGAACACCGCAAAACATAAACCATTTGGTGGTTATTCAAGAATTTGGTGTCGACTAAAAAGTTCTGTTTTTGGTAATATTTACAGGAGGTAAATCGTTTGTATTAGTTTAATGTTAATGAATTAATTGATTAGCTGTTCACAATTAAATGAAACTAAGCGGTGAAGTATTATTTCTACTTTATTTAAGTTCTTTAATACGTTTCGTTGTATTACAACATCTTCAGTTTAGCTATTAGCAAAGATTGCTAATATCTGATATATAATCTTTGCTAATAGCTCACCTGATGATGTTGTAATACAACGAAACCTAGGTCGTGGTAAAGATCTTAAAGGAAGTAGAAATAATACCACATCACGTAGTTTCATTTAATTTTGAATAACAAATTTCTACAAAATTAATACCAAATATATTCAATGATTAGCTGTTATTAACATTGTTTATAAACTTTATATTAAAATCTATTATCATGAATAGTTTTCACCCCAAATGGCAAAATAAAATTTCTTAATATCTTTTTTTCTGTATCAAATAACTGTTTAATTAATGGTGATACTTTTTGTTTAGTATGACTCATCAACTTCCTGTCAATTTTATCCATTTTATTGATACTTTACGAGATCGATCCTTGAGAATATAATGACATCTATGAAACATAAAAAAGAACTAAAAATGTTCAATGTAAATTCTCCATTTCCTAGTATATACCTTCATTTAATACAAAGACGACCTAAAAAGCCTTGGCGCTCCTCCACTCTACAAAATTGTCCCAACTGTCCACCGAATGGGAAATCTAAGTTTTCTTATTTCATGTCTTTGATTGCTCCTTCCTATATTTCTTACCAACCATAACGAGATACGGACAGAAAAAAATTTCAACCCTAAACAAATTATGCAATAACTTAATAAATATTTGTATAGCTATAGTTAATTGTAAATTTACCTGAATATTTTATTCATATTTACCTACTCAGATTAGAAGTCAGTATATATCACAATTCAAGGCAGACATATCGGTAGTTATATAAAACAAGAAAGTTCAATTAGATTTCAAAGCTGAATCATAAAATTAATTTTTTTTTTCAAATGAACCGAAATAATCTATTATCGTGTGAATTAGTCAGGAATCAGAAATTATAGAATTTTTGTGTGAATATATATTCCACTTTGATAGAAATTCAGTTTGAACATTGTAATGAGTACGAATTATTGGAAACTTGTAGTGGATTTCTACTTTTGGCGACTGAAAATAATTTAAGAATTAAATTTTCTTTTCGTTCTAACGTATAAGTATTTTAAATGAATTTTTAGCTGAAAGTAAATAAGTTGGTGAGATCAATCGTTATCTTCATCACATATGTGTATTATTGAGAGTTATGTAATTTGCCTATTCAATCATTTCTGATTCATTATGAAATATTATCTCACCGTCTTTGTTTGTACGGAGGAATCGGCATCTCGGCATATCTCAACATGCATAAATTGTAATTATTAACAGCTTTCAACAATTTATCCATTTGACCAGCCACTTTTTTTTAGATGTAACACAATATTTTCCCTTTTAATCTTTCCATGTAATTTTATCAGTATCTTATCAATCGATTTATACCGACTATTTGTGATAATTATGTGTAGTTTAATATGTTTAGTTTCAATATTTATCATTTGACTTACGAATCTGGCATATTCACCTAATTTCAATTTCAATTTTATTTTTATCCAACATATAAATATTGTGTTCCTTTGTTGAACGTCCTAACCATATAAAAAAAAAATGAATATAAAAACATTACACAAATATCACATTTTACTATACGGTATATGACTTATATTTTTATGCACGTATATTATTAGTTTGATAACTTAGAGTGATGACACCAGTCATTTTTGTAGTTTATATAATCGTCATTTTTATATCACGCATTTTTGAGTAAATGTGTTTTAACAAGTGTTTAAAATGTTTTTCCGAAAATTTCGATATATCTTCTAGTATTTTTTAATATAAGCGTAGTTGCTCTCATAAGGAATATTTATTTTAGCTTTTTCCTTTTAACGAATGTTTTTCTGATTGCCAGTTTTTTAAGTAAAAATCCGCAGCCAAGTTTCAGGATTATATTGCACTAAATTAGAAATTACATTAAAAAAGTAGTTTTTTTTTTATATATAAATAGTATTTGATAATTAATATTTATTATTTCACTAGATATAATTTTCAGTTGACTCGTGAGGAAATCTTATTATATAAATTGATAAAGAAACGTTCGTTTATGTTTAAATTTTCATCGCAAAATATGTGTACGCAATCACTTTTTTAGGAAATATTGATTTTGAACAAGTTTTTCAACTGTTGGTCGTTGATTTTAAACTGGATAATTCGAAACGTAAATATTGGATGGAAAGTAACTCCATATATAGGGATTAAAAACAATTTTCGATTATCCCCTAAGAAACGAATAAAATTTTTAATTACAAGACAATTGTAAATATTAATGGCTAACGCGACATGCACGTGTTGATGGTGAACGATTGATCAAATAATTGCTAAGTTAGTTAACAAACATACCGACGAACGACGTACATTTTTTATTATAAATTAGGATGTACAAATCATAAAAAATAGGAAGGAATTGTGATTTGATTTAAGGTAGAAGGCAACATGATCAAACCACGTAACAATCCCATAGGGAATGATTAAAAGAAATACTGAGAGTTATCGTTTCAGTGTTTAATTAATTTTCAAAGTGTGGATTAGTGGCTTTACTTCAAAGTGGTGCTTAGAGATTGCAAACGTCATTTCTGTGTTAGAATTAAATTGCACAATCCATGTATTAAACTTATCACTGCCACTTTGTTTATTTTTAAATAGACGGAAATTTATTCAGTTTGTGTATATAATAAAGACTGACTATTCAGAACTATTAGATTAACAGAATATTCAGAAATACATGCGTAAGTTAGATGATTTAACAGGAAGCGATATGAGCCAGAACAGTTACAAACGAGAACCAAAGATGAGCATGTAGAAAAACGATTTTATTTTGTAAAGACTGACAAATGGACAAAAGGACGTATTCACATTGGAAGTCGTGAAAATATAAGAAATTATCCAAACGTATGGTTTTTTTAATAAGGCATTCTAATGTACGCTTAAGCCACGTGTGTTTAGTCCACCAAAGGTTTTTTATATGTAAAATATATAAAATGTAAGAACTACGCTTTACTATCTTTATTGTGAATCGACGTTCGATATTGAATATTAGATATGAGTTGATTGCTTATTCGAGGCGGTCCACTTTGATTGTTTTAACTAGTTAGCGCAAAGCTTAAGCCTAAATATTTCTAACTACGTTCCACAATATTTTCCACACCGCTGAATACGACGCAATAGTTGAAAATGTTTTCTGAGTTCGTTTATATGTTTCTCCCATTTCACACTCGATGAATGGAGATTATATTTGCCACTGTGATATAGTTTTATTGTAGCCACGTTGAGAGTCTTCCGAACCAAGAAATATATTATCGTCTTCGACTTTAACAAGTTTTTCCTGTCATCTTCGTAGTTTATAAACTACTGACGATTAATTTTTATTTTTAAAATTAGGTGTACTATTTTCTATCAAATCAAACTTGATCATTACAAAGAGAATCCATGAATTTCGTATCGATATATTCGTATTTAACTAAGCGCATAAAAAATGTACAAATGAATATAAATAATACAGAAACATATGGTGTACCGCATTGCAAATTAGACAGCGAGCGAAAAAACGATGTCGGAGGGTTGAGGTCCAGAAAGAACGATAAGTCCAAGAGAAAATATTATTTCATGCAATAACAGCTCTGTAGGTCCATGCATACGGAGGCTCTCTACAGAAGACTCTTATAGTCGCCAAACAGAACGTATTCATGTCAAAGTAAACGTTCACCGTAAAAGGTTAACTTAATAGAATATTCGAGAATCCTCTCTAACATCTCAAAAATCGCTGGAGTAAAGAGGCGGGTTATATATATATATATATATATATATATATATATATATATATATATATATATATATATATATATGTGTGTGCGTGTAAAACGAAACACACATAATAATAATAATAATGTATTATTGCGAATAACAATTATTTTTCGAATTAGGCCATCTATTCTCAAATGTAAATGTAAAGGTATGTGATAGGTATCTCACAAATGTTCGCAAAATATTTCAAGGAAAAATATTGTAAATGTGTCACAGACGGAGCCTGAATTTAAAACAGTAGAAAATGTGTAACAAATATCATTCGTTTCGAACGCAGACTGGAAATGGATGGCAATTTTTACACCTCCCGACCTATTTTTTGTAGTGTGCATTGACTACGTATACGTTGTTTTTGTTTGTGTTTTAGAATTATTTTACATGTCCGCATGTGGGAAAAATTAGCCTGAGTGGGAAATATTAGTTAAACAAATAGACTGTAAATTCGTTTCAACTTGAATAGAAGTCTTTAAAAAATGCCTGTTTGACAATGTTTAATAATCAAATTCGCTTTGTCAGTTTCGTAACTGGTAAGAAAATGAAATATTTCATTGAACATGACCGTCAAAAAAGAACATCAGGATTGTTTTCCTCGTAGTATAAATATGCGCTTCCTATAACAATTTTCAAATTGTAGATTCCTGCGTAAAAAACACTGTTCGTCGTTATTTCGTTCAAGCGGTTGAATCCAGTTCAAAATGCTAAAGATGGCATCTGTAGGTGACTAAATTTTTAGAAGATTGTAAGTTTAATATTTTTAATACATTCTATCAAATTTTTAGAGAGAACTACGTCCCAAAATTTGATATTAATATATTTTCGAAATTTGTCTGTTAATTAAATTCTTTTCTCAACCAAACACGCATTGAACATTACGTTTGATTGTCGGTCTAATTACAAGATCGAATAAATGTAAAAAGAATGTTTTTTTTGTATGTTTATATGTCCTTAATTTGTAATATTTTTAAATGATTAAATCTTAATTTCAATTTTATCCTATTGAAAATTTTTATTTGGAAAGGAAAAATAAGATGCCGGCTACTTAAGTGTATATTGTTCATTTATATATATATATATATATATATATATATATATATATATATTTTCATATATATATATATATATATATATATATGTAAAAACTTAGTTTACGCATTCAAGCAAGCTTTCTTTTTTATTTTTTTATTTTTTTCTTACTCAGTAACGTTCTAGAATTAATTTTAGTTTAATATGATGACATATACATGATTCATTAAATATTGATGCAAAACTCTTATTCTCTAGCAAAGCCCTATAAGAACTTTGCTGCTTTTAGTTCAACTACTTTCAAGGGGTAATTTTTCAAAAAGGAACTTGGCCGTTTTTCCCTAATATTTTTGTTGAAGTTTCTAGTTTTCACCAAACAATTTCTTTAATTTTTTCTCTAACTGATTAAATTATAGACCTTAATCAGGTAAGGAAGGAAGAAAGTTGCAATTATATCATTGCAATTCAACCTGCTCTTAGTACGGAACCCCCGGTGAGCGACCTTTACTTGCACTTAGCGCGTTTTTAAAATACATCTAAGAAGATAGTCGAGAAATTTGTATTTAATCTGTTTTAAAACGCTTCCATCTTGATACTTTGATTTAAAAGTTACCATGATTATCATGACACATTGTACATTTCATATTTTTAAAACAGGTTTTTTAATTATTTCACCTCGCTTGCAAATACTTTATTTTTGTTTTATTTATTCATTTCAGTATTTCAAATTAAATTCTTTTAAATTTTATACAAATTAAATTTTTGATATAATTTGTTTCTCAACTTAATAAACTAATTATTTCGTCATGTTATTAATAATTTATTACGTTTTTATGCCCAATTTTTCATTGAAAACGTAACTTTTAATTGCAGGCAAAAAGCTTTTGCCTACAATGAAATGTTAAAGGTAATTTGGCAGAAAGGCTTTTTAATCACAGTTTATTTTGTTTGATATAAAAATATATGAACGAAATGACGACAATGGAAGCGAGATAAACAGATAAGTTTATTGATTGTCAATGAGGGGAAGCGATAAAGGGGTGATAAAATTTTAAGCTTCCTCAGTTTATTGTCAGGATTTTATCGTTTCCCAATTATTATGTTCTTTCATAGCCTATTACAAATTATATGTATTTTTTTGTTGTTTTTTTTTTAAATTCTTTTATTGAATTTTTATTTTAATTTATGTCATATTTAATTTAACTAACATAAGTTTCGTCATTCGTCGTAAACAATTATGAATTAAGATACACTGTGGAATTTGATGATGACATGTTTAGGGAAGCCACTTTACAAGTGAAATTTAGCAAAAATAATTTGTCACTATTACAGGAATATTCATTTAAATCAATTGCATTTAGTGTTCAAGCCTCTCACAATTGATTTAAGTTAAGTACTTCTTAAATAACACAATATCGTATTTGTTTTTATCTTGAAATATTCAAGATGTTAGTTTTTTATGTTACATATTCAATAACTAGTGTTCTTATTTGTATATTAAATATTTAATGACCAAAAACGAATTTATTAAAGCACCGTAAAAAAAAGATCATTGCAAACATGTAATTTGTAAGGAATACAGTTTGAACAAGGTTATTATAAGTTTTTTTAATTAAATAAAGGTAAAATTTAGTAAAATTAACAATTAATTTCATTCCAAAGTGAAATATTTTCCCCAGAGTTTGATTTTTACGTTGAAGGTAATATGTACTACACTATATGTTACTAATATTTATTTTATACTTACTTCACACTCATCCAAATTTAGGGAAACAAGCACAATCAGTAATTTTTGGCACAAATGGGGTCAAGATTGTATTTATTATTGCAAGTTTTGTGCGGATATATTCCTGGAAAAGTGATCAGTTGCACAATATCGAGGTGCACAATATCGATTAACAAATATCGGACGCCAAAGGGCATGAAGTGCGGCAGTATTTTAAACGGTCCATTTCGCTGTTGCATTCATTGCAAGAAGGAATTGTTTAAACTAAAGTGTTCGTCGGACAAATAACCATTTATACAATTCCATGCATTTGTGTTTACTCAGATGGCGCCTTTCCTTGTGTGCAACTCAATATTTCAGTATGAGTTTAGGTTCTATGGTAAACTGAATTTGATAGTAGCCTATACGATGTATCTGAAATCATTCATGTGTTTCCTTAGAACGTAAGCTAGATATTTCAGATAAAAAAATAGATAAAAAATTACTTCTGGGAAAATTTGGTCTATGATGGATGTTAACTTTCGATATAATTTTTTTCTTTATCTATTTTTAATTTGGAAACACAATTCGGAGCAAAAGTATGAGGAAGTAAGATCTAAATATTTCATAAAAATTGATTTAAATTTACTGCAGGAGATGTAATCAGGGCGATATAAAACATACCTTGTGTTTTGGAAACATATTCCCAAATGTTCAATATACTGAAATAAACTTAAAGATTACGATACGATTTAGAGTGATTTTCTGATGTTTAAAAAGGTTATTCAGAATAACAATCAATTTTTAAGTTTTCGTCAAATACCAAAACTCTACAAAGACATTTTGCCTGTAAATGCCAAAACAATTTAATCCATAAAGAAACAAATATTAAATGTAACTATGAATATTGGAAGAATTAATATATGACTGGATTTATCATGGAAATTTTAATAATATTGATAGAAGAGGAACAAAAAAGTTGAAATGTGATGAAAATGATGAAAAATTATAACAATTTTCGATATATATTTTCTTCCCTGGTTTTCTGAAAATATTATATACTATAAAAGAAATGTTGGGTTTATTTACCATTAATATCCTACTGTGAATTTTTTTAAAATGGATATGATATTTAAAAAGAAACGGCGTTGTAATACCAAACACGACCATAACAAACTTCTGTTGATTTCTAATCTTCGAAAAATGTATCTTCTTATACAACGAAATCAAAATAGAAAAATGTATCTTCTTATACTTGGATTTTTTTAGGGATTTTTATGCATTGAAGCTTAGTAAGCATCGTTTCAAAGGACATGAATGATTGATATAAGCTATTCAAATTGAAAAATAGTACTAAAGACTGCTTGAGGAGTACATATTAATATATAAATTGTGAAATGTTACTAAAACCTACCATTCAGGGTAGTAAGTCGATATAAATCTGGAAATGATAAGAGTTCAAATCTAGAGTAACCACTTCAAATTTCATTTTCCTCGGATTGATATTTCAAATTAGAATAAGTCCAATTTTTAATAGCAAAAAACAGTTTGGATCGATGATTGAGCTTGTAGTTATCTTGTAGTCGTTGTCGGTATAATTAGCTTCAACAATTGTGTGAGTTGTTTGATAAGTTTTACTGAATCTTGAATAGTTAATATATGTATATATATATATATATATATATGATATATATATATATATATATATATATATATATATATATATATATATATACGTATACATATATCAATCAGTTTGTAGCTAGTTATACAGATATTTTTCTAGTGTCAGTGTATGATTCTTGGAAAGCCCATAAATCTTTATGTCTACATTTAGCTTTAAGAACTCTTAAATATTTCTTAATTTTGAAAAATATCGTTTTTGTTACACCTTTAGAATTGAAATTGACACCTTTGCTGTAGCCTTATTCCTGCCTTCATAATTAGAGATTGCAAAGGTATATATTGACAGTATATAATACCAGTTACAGCACAAGCTACGTCCTTAATAAGTGAAGTGTGTCGATAATACGGGTTGTGGTTCATGGAGTGGTCATTTTGCCATATACTCTTAGATAGCCTTGGGAGAATGGTGTACAAAATGAAAAATAGTAAAATATAGTACCGTACATTCAAAGTACTTTATTGTACGGTTAAATCTCGTACCAACACTAATCTTAGTACTAGTCAATCGACTAATATTAAAATAGTTTATCAATTTCACAGTTTTAGGTTTTGTTTGATTCATATAAATTATTCCATTATGGTCATTATAATACAACGACTTAGTTTTTAGGTGTTGGAGATGTAGATTATAATGATGGATTAAATGTCTGAAAGCATTTATAGGTAGTTTGTTGTGTAGATAATGGACACCTATTGTTTGGAATCGACTAACGGAATAATTTAATTGTCCAAAATTTAAATGCCATCAATTTTTAATTAATATTTTTCATTTAACCGGTTTGCTTAATATTCATTTACTTGGGTATTAAAATTAAGTATATATGTTGATTCATGCGGTGACATTTTAGTTTCACAGGTATTTGAACATATGAGTTTGTTTCAAGTAAAGAATATATATTTAAACGTTGTTTGCTCTAAATTTTAGCAATATCTACTGAAAGTACTTGCTGTATTGAATAATAAATTTTCAAAGGCATTCGATTATCCAAGCTCAATTAATTTATGCCATTAAAAGTATAAAGTTTAGACGATTCCATATTGTGGTTACCGAAGTTCCAAATCTCATTATAGTTAACAGTAAATCTTAGTGCGATGATGGCGATTCGACGGATTCTAACCGCAAGCTTCGGCCGCCTAGTGAAACAACCCATAAATTAAAATGCGTAGTTGATATACAAAGTGTACATGTCGCGTAGTTACAGAAAGTTATAGTACAAAATGTATGTACTTCCGTTTGATATAATTCAGAAAATGATTTATAAAAGAGTTTAAAAATTGCACACAAAAGATCTTAGACAACTCTAATTATAACTAAATATCAGTCATAATTGCACTGAACAAATTTGTCACAGTTTTATGAATTACTATCAAAAAAGTTTTTTTTAATATTTACTTTGGTTAGTGCAAAATAATTTATAATTCATTATTTTATCTACAGTTTGTAGCACATTATCACACTATTATAATCTGCCTGTTCATAGTTATGTATCTGATTACTCTTTATCTTTAACGTTCTCATTACAACTTATTGATGCTCCAAATTTGCTTATATTTAAAATTTTGTTTTTGTATTAATAATTTCAAGAATTAGTTAAAGAAGAAGAAAAAAGCATTTCCCTAAAATTTAATAATTTATTAACATTGTGTAACCGAATATCACCTATGCATACCTCTTTTACATTTTAATTTACTGTTAAAGTAATCTCCTCAAAGTATTGCTAAATCGGTTAAATCAGAGCTTGTGGTCATTTACACGCTTTAAAGGGTTATTTTTTGTGGCAGTTAATGTACTTCAGGATTAATAGGACGTGTGTTATTTCGGTTACCAAGCTTCTCGATTTATTTAACAATTGAACACTTAGAAACCATCGTAGTGTGTAGAAGCGTTTATGACCTTGCGATATTTTATTTAGGAAGCTTTTGCGGGGCATTCTCAAACGCCTTTCCAAAGCTGGTTGCTACATTTCCGAATAATTTTAGGGATAAATATATGAATATATATACATATATATATATATATATATATATATATATATATATATATATACATATATATATATAGCAGTTCTATATGGGCAATTGGTACTTGCGTCATGGTATAGTATTTGTATCTTTGTCCACTGATAATTGGGGTCAATTATATGTGTTTGCATTCAAGTTACATTTCTGGTATTGTCTATCTAATTCTTTTCTCTTCTTTTGTGGCTAATATTTATCCCTTTATTTTTTTCAAATATTAATACTGAGATCATATTTTGTGGTATTGTTGGTGTAGTGTTCAGTAGATATCTAGCCATTGGTGTCTTGGAATATGATGAAGCCTTTCTTCTTTCTCTCTATGTTCACAAGATACACACACACTCACTCACACACACACACACACACACACACACACACACACACACATATACACACACATATATATATATATATATATATACATATATATATATATATATACATATTTGATCGTAACATAATATTTCTATGATACATTTGAAATGCATAATATTTTGTGCCGCTTTGTAAATTAGTGGATAAATTTGTTGTTATTTTGTATATTTTCAGATAATAATGGGAAAACATAAGATTTCTTACAGACGTCCGGTATTGCGAGCAAACATTTAAAAAAATATATTACTTGTCCTGAACGAAAGTTTTATGGAAATTTTATAATAGGCGTAATATAGAATTATTAAATATACTCGTGTTTTAGAAGTATTAAATCGATATTTGGCTTTTATTGAGTATGACAGATTACTGAGTATTTATATTACGGAGATACATTTTACAATTTCATTGTATACGTAAAAATTTTTGTTAAATATTAAAGGTTTAAATTTTTTAGATCCTACTGTAAGTGCAATATTGTATTTTATTCAAAATTGTAATGATTCCCTTTTAGTATCTAACAAAATTTTAAAAACAAGGTACTTGTTACTCTGTTTTTGTCTGTATTTTACAGCCATTTATCGTGTGAATGCTGATTTGGAAAGCTGATATAAAATTTAATATGGTTATAGCTTCTAGCAGACGCAGATATAAAACATAAAAACTATAATTCGGGTTGATTTGTAGAGAGACGGGGCAAATGAAGGGTCAAAAATTGTATTTATCGTGCTCATTACGCAGGATATAAAATGAAAGTCTAACATTATTATTCAGGCACTAGAAAATTATTCTAACTATGTCTAATTTTGTTAATTTTTATTAGTTTGTTATTATTATAACATTAAGTATTATTTATAACATTGAGTTGCAAATTCGTGTGACGCAAGAAAATGTACGTCTGATATAATACTTCCGAGTTAACGTAAAATGTTTGCGTGTTACATTTTACCCCTAATATAATTAAGCCTATTAATTTCATATGATAGTTCCAGGTCTAGTCAGCGCATAGTGTATCCAATGGTAATCTTGTGTGTTAATTTACAAATATATATATATATATTTATATATACATGTATGTATATATATATATATATATATATATATATATATATATACATATATACATGCTGTTTCCGGGTTTGATATTTTGGCCGTTATTCCAACTCTGTTTGTAAAGTGTCTATTGTAATTCGACATCGCTGAAATTCGTAACATTTAAAGCCGACTAATTTAAAAATTATTAATTGAGTTATCTATTGCACACCTAAAGTTGAAATGTTGAAACATAGATTTGATAAACATGTGGTATATAATTATAAAATACTATAGATATATCATTTTATATTGGGTAAAATTAAAAGATTAGTGAAATAATATTTTAATAAATTATTACATATTATATGAATCCGGATATGGCGTTCTCTACTGAGGCTACTTTTCCCCAAGCTTGATTCAGTAACATACCATATCAAATTGCAGCCTAATAATGCGACGACCTGGGTTTTCTTTATTCCTCAGTCTACAAAACTCGTAGTAATCGGTTTTCAATGGTTTCGAAGCTGTGTGATCCAAAGGCTGTAAATAGTGTGATATATGAGAGGATGATGTCATATTATTTTGCGTAAGTTAACATTGCGACTGAATTGCGATGGGTTGAATGGTCGTCTAGAATTAACAAACTTTTCCAGGAGGTTATCTTGGAACAAATTGTACTTTTAGCCACTCAAGAATTATCTTAGAAGTTATATAAGCTGATTTCACCGACATAAGACAACTGATTTGGGAGGCATTCCATCCTCATACTCTGGTTCCTTATTTTTACCTTTGTTAACACAGGCGGGCAGCAAAAAAATTCCCTCAGCATTACAACATCCGATATCTATTATTGTTTCTCCTTTTTTCGTAGAAGTGGTCATGGATACCGCCTTGGACCATTTTCAGCTAGAACATGCCCTGGTCGATTATTCAAGTGAATGCCTGTTTCATCAATATCGAAAACTGAATTGGGTTTATTCATGAGATCGTTTTCAATCAAAGTCTTCTCGACCAGTTTGAAATATCCTTTCACCTCTGATCTATTAAGAGTCTGAGATCTAGCAAAGGAAACTCCCACAGATCTTCTTAATGTTATTTCGGGATTTCTCCCCAAAAACGACTAAAGCCAGACGTGACCGGTTTTCTCGGTAATTTTTTAAACTTGTGTGGTATTTTTAATTCTTCGGCAACCTGATAAGCGATTTTTCCTACAATAGTCAATGGGAAACGACTCTTTTGGGTTTCTTTTATGTGACGAGAAATTTTCGTTTCATTTTCAGTGTCAAACGCATTTTCTGTGCTTTACCACATGTCTTGAAATAAAACTGTTAATAACGATTATAAAGCAAGTATTGTATTAAGAGCGTTCTCTATATCCTTATGCACATGTGAAAGCTGCATATTTAAAGATAAGAAGTATTTCTATGAAATTTTGTTCGGTTAAAATAATATTAAATTAACAAAATTTAATATTAAACTACTAACCGAAAAATTAAAAATAATCTAATTTGTTATATCGGGTGGAGATTTAGAGTAGGATCAACGCGCAGTAAAAAAGCAAAAGGATTAAAGGACAGGGACATGAAAGGTATGAATTGTGTGGGAAGGTAAAAAAATATAATTATTAGACAATATATATAGATTATAAAAATAATACATAAATACAAATGCTTTTGCGGTAATAAATGGTACATAATGTAATAGACATATTTGTTTGGTTAATAAATAATCAGCGTTTTTTCGATAATTATCTAGAAAATATGGAAACGTTCTAAAGCTTCAATAATCGAAGATATATAAAGAGAGTGTCACTCTCTCACTGATTCAGTAGTAACAAGGATGCTGCACCGTTAACATGCATACAATATTGATGACATTATGATGCATGCGAGGTACTGTCTACGATCACTAATCTGGTCACTCTGCTACCGAAGCTACGCGTAACAAATACAAACGCGTAGCTCCTGAAGCATATCTGAAGCTGCTGCAAAACGATGGTACTAGTGGTTTTGCAACGGCGATTCCCTAAGTGATTTACAAAGCTCTAGTTGATTGGTGGATTTGGATAGCGACAGTTACAATTGTTAATTGAAGAAGACAATCGATTAACGATACGCTGGCTAGCAACTGAGTTCGGGTGCTCCCACGGAACTACAGAGAATCATTGAAATTGAATTTTGGTCTGACAGAGATCCCTCAACCAACCTGTTCCCCAGAACTTGCACCCACTAGTTATTGTTTATTTAGATCACTCAGCAACGTCTTATGCGTAAAAAAACTTGGATGATGAAAATTACCTAGAATAGTTCGTAGATTCTTTTTTCATTCCAAGCCAGATTAATTTAACACAGATGCTATCCACTCGTTTCCAGCGCCTTGGAGGTATGTAATACAAAGCTATGATGATTCATACATACATATGGTGAACTCGTTACTATAAGAGCAATTTTTTACAGCCAACCAGAACATCAGTCCAGCTCCGCTCGAAGAGCGGCCGAGAATCGAACCCGGGTCCCCGCGGTGCGCCTCACAGTCAAAGTTTGCATACCTTGTGATCAAACCAATACTCCATGGTGACGACTCATTACTTATTAGCCAGCCCAATACTATGTGCCATTAAAAGTTTATGTATCCTAAGTCTATATGGGACCCTCGTAGCGCGTGTTTTACTCATGCTTAAGAGGTTTACTTTATTTTAGATCGAAAGTGAAACGTGAGGAAAAGAGCGGGATGATAATTCAGACGACTTCTTGATAAACGGACAATTAAAATCTGGTGTCGGAATTGAGTTTGTTCCATAAATTTGCAGAATGAACACTAAAATAATGTCCATTGAAAGAGGTGGTATGTTCGGAGGAGAAGCGTGAAAATATTCTCAGAGTCCCATAGCTTTCCGGTAAATTTTACCTAACCTAGTTTTCCTCAATAACTATAGAGATACTTTACATGAAACTTTGAAAAAATGCTTCTGAAATTTCTTTCACTTGATATCCCACATAACTTAAAGCAAAAATATTTTTATACCAACCACTCCCCCAAAATTCTTAATAATTTTTTTAAGGATGAGATCTTGAAAACTGAAAAAGTTAAATCTAACGAGGTTCAGTTAATCGATATATCCCTAGCTCAACTTTACGTTACGTTTACAGGTAAATATTCAATGAAATAAAAGAGATCAGCCACATTGGAAACTTAACTTCTCCAATTACTTCCTGAGTAAATTACAAGTTGTGCAAGCTGAGTAAATTACAAGTTGTGTGTATGTTCAGGAAAGTAAATATACCATAGACTTAATTTACTATGAATAGACGAACACTTTCGACTTGCCTGGCATCACCGAAATTGAATTACCCATGTGTGCGTAATTGCACATATGGGTGTTTTAGTGATGGCGATATTGTACCGATAATATAAAAATAAAGAGGCACGTATTTGATAAAATTTGACAATGGCATCGTCATCATAAACTTTAACAAGTCAAAACATAACAAGTCTAAAATATTTATACGTAGACTACATTCAAAAAGCCCACTTGCAATTTCTAAATTTGTATAAGCCGGTGGTTCTATGGGTGGTTTTAATAATAACCCAACGATCAAACAATTTATATCTAGGCACAAGATTACATTGTCATATAGCGTTATAATTGAGTGAGTTTGCCGAATATATAGGTGGATACGTGTTTAAAAAAATAAGAAAATATATACATTGCAAAGCAAATATATGCATTGCATTATATAAATTCCTTGGTACAATGACCAATTAATGAGTCATTTATAAGTCGTAAAGATTTCACAAAATAAGGTAAGGGCTTTTTGAATTATCCGTCAAAAGATACATTTGGTATATGTCTGAAAACTTTGGTAAGAAGACTTTTAGTAAAATGATTTAGAAATTATGCAATTTATTTACACTGACATTTTTTTTGATAATTTAATCATTCATATGAGCTGGGCTTTCTTCATAGCCATATATAAAATATATGATTGAAAATAATTTGACAATAAGGTTAAGATATGAAACAACTTTAAAAATTTTATCAAAAGAAACTGAGAAAACATTTGAATAAAAAAAAGCCCATAATTATATTACACATGTTAATATTTGAAGCGATACCGTTAAATGTAATTGGTGACATGTGGTGTCAAACAGTAAATTAAGGCACATTTTCAATAAATTTGGCTTTTGGGAAGCCATAAAACTTCTTCCTGGAAAGAAACCAGCTGGAAGATTCCAAAAGCTATTCACAGCCACAACCATAAATACAAGAACTAGATTTGTAATTTCTGATTCGTCTCCATGCAAATCATAGTGTATATTAAGGGTCGGATGTATGCGATGAAATATTTCGTTTTCCACTAATACACACGCGCACGCACCGGCACCGGCGGTGCTGTGTGACTCTTAGTAGTGTGTGTTACACGAACACGTTCGGCACAATGGGATCGATTGAGACGCTTTTTAGACTCATTATTAAAGTATATCCGAGCATGATTCCTCTGTTATAATGTCTTTGTAAATCTCTTGATCGGAATACGATTTAACCTCGAATATGGTTTAGGTTGGTTTTTGATTGAATTTGGGGAATTCCAAAATCAAAAAGTGTTGCACATAATTTGTGTAACTATTTTTTATGTATAATCTTTTTGTAAATTAGTGTGGCAAGCATATACTAAGATAAAAATAAAATCCATAAAAATGTGCAAATTATGATAAAAAAAATTTTAAATTCTTCTTTTCTTTGCAAATTGTAATATTTAGGTATTAAATATGAAGATACTAAAATTGGCCAATTGTTTCGTGTACTTATTGACTGATTCTTACTGTATATTGTAGACAAAAAGCAGCATAAAAATTATGGTTATAAGTAATAAAATTATAACAGAGCGAATTTTACACATTGAAAATATTTTAAAGGAGTGATTAATTTAGCGTGTATAATGATATTATAGGCCAGAAAAACTTTGTTTAGAATTTTCGTGCTAAAATTTTATACTCGTGAGCAACATATAAAAGAAAAAAAATCCTAATTACACGCAAACGAAGTCTTAGGGATATCTAATATAAATTAATGTTATACAATACGAAGTAATGTTAAAATAATAAAACTACGTAAGAAAGAAAACTTAAAAATTTATTTGTAAATAAGAAAAAAATAAAACCTGTAAATGTTTAAATTAAAAATATTTCAAAAAATTATTAAAAATGAAAAGCCTATATAATGTCTCCATTACGATGTTTCGTGAAAGAGTCGGATAACAAGCGTCTTATAGCTTTTAATTTCGGCTGCACGTTTAATAAAGTTTTGTTATTTTATTTTATTATATTAATTAGTTTAGCTTATCTAAGCGATGTCCGTCTGATATAACTTGTATAAATTTAATATAGGATTAATTCTTAAATGTACCTACCAAAACTTTGACATTGTCGAAGCTCACCTAACAAGAAATTAATAAAAAAAATAGTTTCCGGTCTTGGAGTAGTAAAAGAACGTCAAATTGAAAATTTATATAAAGCTTTAATGACAGTAAAGCTAACATCGACGGAAAATGAACGAGTTTTCTTGTTATGTGGAAACTTTGTAACGAGGATAAAGAAGCGATTATTAGATAATGCCGTTAATGCTCTGTGTTTTTAAAACCATATTTCGTTACAAATTAAAAGATTAGTGGTTGAAGCCGTTTCCTGTGCTACCTATAAGCTAATTTACTTATAAGTTCTTATTGTTTTTTATTTATATAATTAAAAGACCGTATAGTCATAAGTTTTGTTGACAGATTAATTGATTTTGAATCTAGTTCCTGTTACTTTAGTTGATTTTTATATTGAACATATGATTTTTTTTAAATAAAAAACTGAGACCAAAAGTTTTACTTACTTATAAGAAGAAACCTAGTGTATGTAACTTTAATTTAAAAATTGTTTTTATTAAGATATTTCAGGTACCCACTGTTGGTTTAAATAATAGAATGCGTGATTAATATTTTCACTTGCCTCAGGAAGAAAGTTAAGACAAATATTTAAAGTACGTAAGTACTTTAAATATTTATAATATCGTAATCATATAAGGATAAGTTTTAAAGATGTGATTAATCATTTTTAAGTTGATTAATTATCCATGATATGGACGATCGGTAATTGAGTCCATCTCGTACTTAATTGATTTTTTTATTAGGGAAATCACATATTCTTTGACATAATATCCTTTTTTGGATATATGCATTTTTATTTTTAACAAGTTTTCTTTTTCTGCATATATTTAGTGATTCAAATACATTAGTTTTTGTGTGTTTTTTTTGCATTACCTCGAACTTATTTTGGCACTTAAATGTGGATACTAACGTAAATGTATATTTTTGCTTCTTTCGTATATTTTGTTTCTCACTATTTTCCTAAAATATATATTTGGGCAATATCATGCCATCAAGTTTTTAACCAATTTTTGGTAAGTGAAACTATTTACAAGGTTTGATAACTAGCAGTACTAATGCATCTACCCTCGATACTATTATTTATTTACAATTTGCCAGATACAAATCTTATTTATCCCACCTTCATTTATGGAAACCCTAAAATACTTAAATAAATTGAATAGAAATAATTTCCACGTTTAAATAAATAAATATGACGACAAATTTTCAATAACCTATCCCATTTTCTTCCGTAAAACTGGATATTTTGATAAATATTTAAAAAATATCCACGCTATTTAAACGTTTATTAATTCAACCATTCAGTTCGATACCATTTTTTTAACCGCGCTTTATAAACCGAATGAAATATTAATGATTAAAAAATATATAATTTAATATATCGTAACTATATTATATCATGTGATTTATTGTTTTTTGTTGTTACCGAAAACTATTCGAGGCCCAACAAATAAAGGGGTTATTTTTTCCATAAATAAATGTTTTTTGTTAGTCTCACTTTGAGTTTTATCTGATCATTATATCGTTATTATAAATTAAAGAATTAAGAAATATTTAAAAATGAATACGAATATAAATGACTTTGAAAGAGTAAATTAATTCAAAAACGGTAAAAATTGCCCAAAATTAAAAACAAATTGCAGAACAAAATTTTTTACACTTTTTTATATCACAAAACAAAATTTCTTTGAAGGCGATTCGGATAATGTTTATCCAGTTCTTCAGTTTTTCTAATTAATACTATTAGATTATTCAATTCGTAAAAAGACAACGATATCGACGGGATATAGACAAAAATTTTAAAATGCTTAATGCTAACTCACCATTATTTTATACACTTGAAATTGATACCAAAAGACCTTAATTTTTTTTTCAGAGTTCCATTCCACTCACCAAAACTGTCGCGTAAATAGAAAATCTAATTTTTTTTTACGGATATTCTGCTACAGAAAACATTTCCACCGACTCACCGGACCCAAAAAAAGATCCGCGACACTTAGTTCGTTCCTGCAGCATAACAAGTGAAATTGTCATTTCTCTAACTGAATGTTTAATTGCGATTTTAAATTTATCTATCCATTGAACAGTCAGAAAAATTTCCCAAGTAAAGACAGAAGCACATCATGGTTACGCAAAACTACTTAATGCTAATAAAATAAAAAATTAAACTGTAAAATTCAATAGTGTTCCATTAAATGGACTAAAATATTTATTATCTAAGATTACTGTGTAAATTGGTTAGTAACCACAAATTATATAATTTTTCTTTACATACGTACATACTCGTTGCGTATATAGAACCTTAATATAAATGTGCACGAATTAATAAAAACTTGATGTGGCTTTCAACTTTCGATAATTGATAATAGTTCAAGAACTTTTTGAAACATATAATTTTATGAGCGCAATCTTAACCTTGATAACATTTGTTTATTGCTGAGTTTCGTTATAACGTTTTAGTTCCGAAAATGTTTGATTCATCATGAAATACCATAACAACGTATCGTGTTATAAAGAAGTGAAAATTTATCGTCATACCAAATAATTTGGACCTGTATAGATTGTTACATCAAACACGTTCAACAATTTTATGATTTGACCATCATGTTTTTGTATATTAACATATATTTTCTCTTTTAATCCTAATGCTTAATATTATCGTATTCTTATTAAATTCAATTATTTTCAATCATACATATTTTTAATAATATTATATATAGTATATCATGTGTAGTTTAAAGCTACCACCTTAATCTTATTCGAAATGCATTAATATTGCTTTCATAAAAAAATACCAACAGAACTATCTAGGCAAAAGTAAATCAATTTTAATCCATAAAATTAACAAAGACGCGATAAAAGCTTTACTACATGAATTATTTAAATTATATTTTAATATAAAACGCATTGCTGGTAACTCTCAAAGTGACCAGTGGTACGTTTTACAGTACACAATTTTAAAGTAAAGTTATTTATCCAATCTCTGAAAAAAAATTAAACGCTCTAAAGATGTCTTCAGTCATTCAAAATTCAAGCAACTTTTAGTTGCGATTTATCGCCCGCGTTTATACTTTTTTTGCGTATGAAAATCTCGTTGTGCGTGTTTGCCCGAAATTTGGGTATTATGGTAATATAATATTAAGCCACATGCGATCGGAATGAAACAGCTATGACACAAAAATTTCAAGGATGAGGGTTTTATGACTAAATACTCATGCTAATCCTCGGCCTAACCACACTTTATAACAGGCCGACCACACACCAACCAGCAATTTGAAGTAGAGAGAACTCCATCATTTTCCAAGCTCAGGTCCATGAGTGGCGAATGTGATTTATTATAGGAAAGGATAAGCATGTAATTGCTACGTCATTATCATAACAATGAGCTTTGGTTGAGAAGCCGAGTGGCGCAGAGATTGATTAGAAAATTTGGAAGCAAACGATTGAATACTTTACTAGATGTTATGTACATCGGGGAGAAAAACATAGTTTTCTGTTGTTCCCTAAGAGACTATTATATTTTCCAGCAAAAAAAATGTATCGTCCTAACTTTGACCTCAAGTGAATGTCCCATACTGCGTGCTTTTGCCATTGATACAACTTAATTTATATTATAGATTCAACAGTGCCTTTATTCGTTGGTACATTTCTTACCACGCTCATCCACTATTTGAGTAATCGTTTCTTTTACATACGTATCATATTACAAACTAATACGTAGAATAGTCATATGATGAAAAATCAAATGATTCCTTTGGGGTGACAAAAATTAGTTTCTGTTCCTCTTATATTGTGTTACTTTGATCTAACATTTATTTATCGAACTATGCAGTTTATATTCAATGACGAACAGTTGCGAAAGCTTCTTTGTAATCAGTATTATCGTAAAAATTCAATACATGCATACATCTCGTAACCCAGTAAACATTGTATGAAACAGAAATTTCTCATTATCCAATGCGAGGAAAACAACTAGTTATTATTATTGTGATTTCTGTTAATATAATTTTACGAAAATTCTTTATTCCACAAGGCAGTGGATAATTTTCTTGCAGCATTGTTTTGATATGTTGTTACTGAGTTTTACTTCAGAAACGGAGACTTATCGTATTTTAGGATGACGTGTCGTTGACAGGAAATATTTATAATCAACATCTCATGTATATATTTTTAATAATATTATATATAGTTTATCATGTTTAGTTTAAAGCTACCACCTCAATCTTATTCGAAATGGATTATTGTTGATTTCATACCTTACTATCTCAGAAAAACATTAACAGACATACATAAAAAATACGAACAGAACTATCTAGGCAAAATTAAAACCATTTCAGTGCATCGAAATAACAGAGACGAGATAAAAGCTTTACAGTAAGCACAATTTTTAAAGTGGAGTTATTTATCTGAGCTCTGAAAAAAAATTAATCGCTCTAAAGATGCCTTCAGTTATTCAAAACGAAATCTATTTTGTAAAAATTAACATACATTCAAGCAACTTTTAGTTGCGATTCATCGTCCCTGTTCATACCTTTTTTGCGTATGATAATCTCATTGTGCGTGTTTGCCTGAAATTTGGGTATTATGTTAATGTAATATTAAGCAGCATGCGATCGGACTGAAACAGCTATAAAAGGAAGCAAAAATTTCAAGGACGAGGGCTTTATGACTGAATATTTATGCTAATCTTAGGTCTAACCACACTTTATAACAGGCCGCCCACATACCAACCAATAATTTGAAGTAGGGACAACTCACTCATAACCCCACATTTTCCAAGCTCAGATTCATGGGTTTATATTTTTGTTATGTCCATTAACCACAGTATAATAGTCCCTAGAATTTTGAACTAAAGTGCATAAAATGTTTTATGCAGAAAAAATTTATAATACTTACTTTAATGGCAGGTAGATGCTTAGGAATAATTGATAACGCTTAGTATAATGGCAAGTTCATGCTTTATGTAGAATTAATTGATAATGCTTAGTAAAATTGTAAGTAGATGCTTTATAAAGAAATAATTTAAAATTCTTAGAACAATGGCAAATAAATGCTTTATGTCGAAATAATTGATAATTTTTAAATATAATCGCAAGTAGATGCTTTATGTAGAAATGATTTATAACGCTTAGTAAAATCGCAATAGATGCTTATGTATAAATTATTGATAATACTTAATTTAATCGCAAGTAGATGCGTCGTGTAGCAATTATTGAAACTGCTTAGTAAAATCGCAAGTAGAAGCTTTATGTAGAAATGATTGATAATTGTTAAACACAATCACAAGTAGATGCTTTATGT
Source organism: Druceiella hillmani (assembly GCA_039881145.1). Lineage (NCBI taxonomy): Eukaryota > Metazoa > Arthropoda > Insecta > Lepidoptera > Hepialidae > Druceiella > Druceiella hillmani. The sequence continues at coordinate 46,234,873 of JAYKKI010000004.1, forward strand.
AAAAAAAATTGGTAATGCTTATTATATCGTCGCAGCAGAGGTTTTAAATAGAAATGTTTAATAATGCTTATTAAATACACGAGATATTTCATCAGAAAATAATTGATAAAACTTATCGTATTCTACTCTCGATACCGACTTTGCTGGAAACAAATTTAAAAAAAAATTATTTTTCCAATAAACGAACCATTCACGATTACAAAAGTTTTATTCGGGTTTCGAAGAAAGAGAAAAGCACGCAAGTCCTTCATAATGTACATCTGTTGAAATCTACACGTGTGTGAAACATTCTAGGAGCATCGTGTCTTTATCTATTTGTATCTTCTCCTACCTAGGCAACCATAACGATACGCAACACATGTCACTATTGACTTTTGAATAGTCTTCCTTCCTTCATATAAACTAAGACTCACTTACATATTTAAATGTTGTTAGGTTTTTCATATTAGCTTTGATAATAAGTTCTATTAATGCACCAACCGCAATAGTATTATTGTATAATAATTAATTCTGGTATTGTTCAAAGGAAGTTAGCATTTAAATATTTAAATTCGATTAATTAATCATTTTAATCATTCCAGCTCCATTTGTATAAACATTTACAAATTAATTGAACAAATATAAGAATATTTCAAATGGATTTCTAGCTGAAAATATCTAAGTTGGTAAGCGCAATCAATTTTGGAAATGTAATAATTGTTATAATTCATGTTTTTTAAGAATATACTAACAATTTTCGAAATCCCTAATTGTAAGAGAGCAATCTTAACTACTTTTTCTGCGTCTACAAGCTGGTTCAGGTACCTTGGTTGATTTATTGCAGTAGTTTTAATTAATCACCTTTAGTTTTTTATTCCTGTTATTTGGTACCATAATGTATCCATACTTGTAAGTCGACATTTACTCTTTTAATATGTTCTAAAGTATCATCGTGCGTAGGTACCAAAGAGTAGGTGAACACAACCCTTTTAAGATTTAGTAAACAAACTAAAATATTTGTATATTTAGAATTTTATGACTCAACAAATTGTTATTCAATCTTATTCATTTTCGCAGCGTTTAAATCTACGAAAATCATAACATCTTTTTGCAAATTTGGACACTTTTTTCAAATTTATAAATTGTATATTAAAAATAATTGTATATGAAAGTAAATATTTTTTTTAAACTTCGATCTATAACTTCAAGGAAGAATGAACTGTAGAAGTACATTTAAAATAAATTAAAAAATAACGCTCCACGTCGACTTCAAAACAAAAATAAACTACTGATAACGTTAGTAAATAACTGCTACTCGGCATTTACTCATTTACGAGTATAGTTCTACATGCCTTTCAAAGATTTATGCAGCCCCTTATTATTAAACAATTTGAAAGAAAGTAAAATTAATACAATGACATATTTATACTATTCCGTTTAAAGTCATTTGCACGGAATGATGTTTAAAAAATCACTATCGGCACTTTTAAGGACAAATTTATATTTTTGATCATAGAAAATTTATAAAAAAAAAACAATTCCAAATCCATGCAGTACAATGGAGTTCCAAGGTATAGATTTATTTGCATTCGAATACAATTCTCACACGTAACCTCATTCGATTCTTATTAATCACTCATTTTCATGTGTTTGTATTCCTTACAATAAGTATTTGGAATTTAAATCTGCCAAGCCAATCTTATGCCCAATGCGTTGATATTATATTCATCCCTTATCATCTTAAAAAATCATAGATTCTCGTACATAAGAAATATATCAACAAAACTTTCCAAGCAAAAGTTAATCAATTTTAGTACTTCGAAAATAACCAGAAACTCACTAAAAATATTAACACATGAAATGTACAAATTTATTTAAATGTTAATAAATAATTCGCACAGTAAGCCAAGTACACATTTAAAGTAAAGCTGCTGATCCAGACTCTGAAAATAAATTAAACACAGAAACGACACTTCTCATCCTTTCATAGCGCAATTTTTTCTTTAACAATTATTAAGTGTTCAAGCGAATTCAAACTGCGACTTATCGCCATCATTGACATCATTTTTATTATTTTGCTCCTCAAAATGAAAAAAAACGGTAACTTATCACTTGGTTGTCCATCCATCCCTCTGTCTGTCGAAGTCCATTTCTTCAGAAATGGCTTGAGATATTAAATTGAATAATTTATCGTCTGTTGAGGCCTAAGTGTTTTAAAATTCTGTAAAAAATTTAGGTTTTTTGGTATATGCAAAAAATATGACGATTTAAAAAGTATTTTTTTTATTTTTCCTATGGTCATAAGTGAAATAACATATTTTTTTATGTGGAATTATTCGTTTATTTTATGTGGAATTAAAGATATTTTTTGGAAACATACAGGTTTGAAATATATAGTCAATATTTCTTTGTTTATACCACAGACTAACTCACTATTTCTTAAAACACGCAGGGTACTTCCAATCGACCTAAAATCTTGAAAATTTACAAAATGGGAAGTCTTAAAATATAAGTAAATGGAATCATTAAGTGTTTAACGGAGGTAATAAAAAATACTGAAAACCTAAAACACCATAAACTATCGGATCGCACTTACTGAGAATAAAAAACTGACCTTCTCATAAACCCTAGATCGAAACAATAATATGTCTGAATATAAGAATACATAGCAAAAAATATAATTTTTTGCTTGACAATCACTTGACAATTACTTCTTAAAGATTTTACAAAAACTTCAATTTCTTTAAACTAACACGTTGTTATTTCTTAATAATAAATCTACTTTTTGAGTAATATATTGAAAAAAAATTAAATGAAAAATCCTCCTTTTTGTTCTTGGGGTTTTCAAAATGATTACAACAAAAATTTAAATGAAAAAAGATCATTTTTACATTTTGTATTATTTTTCGTACAAATTTGACTTCATATTGTGACGTAAAAAATACATAACGTGCTAATATTGATTGTTTTATAGTGAAATAATTACTATGAATTTTAAATTCAAGGCAAAAAAAGGGTTTTTGCATGTTTTCTCAAGTGGTTACCCCACCCATAGGAAAAGAATTGAAAAGTGAAATTGAATTTCCATTTACCATTTTTAATTCCCATTCCCGAAATATTAAGTTTTAAATTGATGTCCACGATTTTCCCACCCGAATTTAATAACAATGGATTGGAAAAATGTATAATATTTAAAGTATATGATACTAAAATTTATTCCGACTTTCAATTTAAATTATAGATAGAAGATATAAAGAATAACACTTAAATTATAGATAGAAGATAGAAAATGTAGACATCCTACTTTATGTGTGTCTGGACAGGCACTGGACCGGTTTAATATTCTTCCTCGAAACCTATTTACAATGTAATAATCTGAAATATATAGCAATTGAATGATACATGTTTGCACATCATTAGCCAACATTATATGAGGCTTATTCCTCTAAATTAAATTAAAAGTCGATTTTTAATTTTTGCAAACAAGATGATTAAGAAAACTCGATGTAAAAGATAGAGTGTAAAGGTAGAGCGTATTCTTTGAACGAAATTTTCAACTCGTGAGTATGTTTACACAAGCGGATGAAGAACAAAGCAACCCGGGAAATTGTTACTGTCATCGAAATATTTTCTTCCTTTGAATCACACGATGCCACTTTTCTAGAATTAACTTTCAACAAAAAAAATAATTTTTCAATAAATGGACCATTAACGAGTATCAAAACTTTGTTCAGGCCCCGAAAATAAAAAATTCAAAGTCACTTACGAGTCCTTTGTAAATCGAGTGTGTAAAATCTGCACGTGCGTTAAACATTTTTGAAAGGATAATCTCTCTATTTATTCAAGAGTATATTTCTTCCCGCATAGGCAAAGTAGACATTGTTTCCACGGCCTCTTTTAAAAATTATTTTCTTTCACCGGGACTAATGGCATCCTTGGGACATTCTTAAATTATTATTTAATTTTTGCTTGCATAGTTTTTTCTATTAGAAAATTTGGGCAAGAAAGTTTCAAGAGCTTAAAAAATAAAATTACTATTATTGCACAATAATTCATTTTGAAACTATTGAACTAAAAACGTATTTGATTATTTAATGTCCTTAGTTTTGAAAAATGCATTTATTAATTCCTTGAGACGTATAAAAAAATGTAATAAATTAAAATTTAACCTATTTCCATAAAACCTAAACATTTTTCAATTAAATCGAAATTATTTTCATATTCTAATTTATATTCTATTCTAATTAGTCGAAATTAATTTTTATATTCTAATTTGAAAATACGAAAAAAAATTTACAGTTTTTAGTTCTGTAAAAGGGAATCGCTATCAAATGTTATAATCGAAAAACACAACCCATAATTTTTCCTTTGGAAGTAATGTTATTACATTAATCTTTTTCTAAAATCTCGGATAACATTTTTATTAGAGGAAATATTATATTATTTTAAATTTATACAATATGAGTGATTTACAGAAAGCATCTCACGACTTAATGTGATTATCTTGAAGCGAGTGACCTGCACTTAATTGAATCATCAATCACCATCGATACGTCAAGAGCACTATAAATATATTTTTCCTTTTTTATTGTTTATGTCTCCTGATTGTTCTAACTCTGTCGAAAAAACTTTTATTACTATAAATTTTTATTTCTTTTCTAGAAAGAAAAGAATAAATGAAAGGCAAAGACAAACAGATACAGATAGAGAAGATACAGATCTAATTAGTGCGTTTAGACTGCAAGCTAATGAATCCAATGGGATTCTGTGAAATCAACTAAAATCATCTTTGTAAATTGATCAGGAATTGCAAATTGCAGAATTATTCTGAATATACATATGATTGGAAACCTAAGAATTTCGTCTTTGCGTGAACATATAGATGTATTAAATAGATCTCTAGCTGAAAATAGAATTTCAAGCAAAATGAATTAATTTCAAATTAATACCTGGATGGTACAAACTTCAAATTCGTATAAAAGATGTCAAGTAAGCTAAGCACAACTATTACATAATGCCACTAATCCAACCTCTGAAAAGAAATTAAACAATGTAACGATATTTCTCAGTCTCCAGACGAAATTCATTTTGTCAACATTAATAAATATTCGAGCGAGTTCAAACGGCGACTTATGGCCATTACTGTTCTTCTTTTTTGTACAAAAGTAATTCTCTTAACAATTTTTCTTAAAAATTTGGGCATTATGTTAATGTTATGTTATATCTAGCTACATCCAACGGAACTGAAAATAGACCGTGGCCCTTACGGTTGAATCCTTGTGCTAATATTTGATTATCCAACCACCGACCAGAGATTTGAAGTAGGGAAACTTTTATTTCCACCACTTTACAAAGTACCAGCTCAGGTCCGTGGATCAGAAATATTATTTAAATTGTAGAAAATCTGCTTGTAGTAACTCCATTACAGTAACAAAACGTTGTAGTCTAGAAGCTGAATGACACCGGAATTTGAGTACAAAATTTGCAAACAAACCGTTTAATATGTTAATATCTATTCCGTACATGACGAAGAAGAACAAATTATTTTCATTTTCTAAGGGACGCCTAAATGACCCGAATTAAATTCTTCGTCGATTCAAGTTTTTTCTTCCGTTTATTATACATACTAATTTTAAAAAGCACGTGCGGGTGTTCATCGATTCGTTTTTTTCGATTGTGTATTTAATACGTGCATATCACGTTACGTACATATATATAGTACAGCTATGTATGGAATATGTATACCGAAAAATAGAACAGTTTGTTAGGGGGTTATACATTTTGTTTATATTCCCCATAAATTGCATTACTACCCATGTCATATTTTTCATATTACCCAGTTCACAATCTATATCCAACAGTTACAAAGGCTTCCTTATACTCAGTATTTCCTAAATATATTTCTTACGAGAAAATGTCTTTTTTGAACTTCAATTTATTACACTAAAAATAAAAACTGAAAAATTATAACATGAATTAAACTATGTGGTTATATTAATAAATATTTAGAACTTGCAATCGGAGTTTTCTTTAGCATCTCAATGTTTTTGTAAATTTAACGGGAATAATTAAGATATTTAACTAAATATAAATATTTGAATACTAACTTCGTTTGGACAATATTAGAAATAATTGTTGTACGTCCGTAGTATTGCCTTAGGTGCGTTAGTATTGTCAGTTATCAAAACTTGCTGAACAGTGTTTTCCACCAATTAAACTGGTTTAAAATTTAATAAATTAGTGTAATAACTATCTTAGAAAATAGTGAAGAACAAAAGTATATGAAAAAGGTAAAAATATACTTACCATTCAATAATTAATATATAACTCCAATAATTAAGTACGAAAGTGAGTCTCGGGTAAAGCAAAAGAATAAAGAAATTATAAAGATTTGATGCACTTGAAATGAGAAATACGTAGGTAAAACATTTACGTAATAGAAATAAAATTGATATATCCAGAGAGAATGTTACTCTTATGATAAATAAAGTGTGATTAAAAATTAAAAAATCAGCTAAGGGTGAGACGGACTTGGGCTCTGAGCGTTCATATTCTGCATAATTAATTAACTAAGTGAAGTTTACGGCTCATTAAAAATAATTAATCGACAAAAAATAACGATATATTTTTCATGGAAACTTTTTTACCCATTAATGATTATCTATGTACGTATATATTTAATTTAAAATTTCCAATAGGCAGAGTATATCGCTTTGTGATAAGTAGTTGTAACACGTAGACAGATAGCTAGACGAACGGACAACAAAGTTTCGCTATCTTTTTTTCCCATTAAATGGTGAAACTATCTTCTTTTTCATTTTTTACAACAGAATCCTGAAGTCGAAACGTAGTTTGGCAAAAGAAAACCTGATTCAAATTGGAAAATGTTGGAAAGATCCAAAAGAGGCTGTGGAAATAAAAGCATTTACATGTGGCAAATTATTATCGCTGCCTACCTTGCATGAACGGGTGAAGCTACAGATAGAGAAAAAATTATCCTCCTAACATGTTTCACAAATCGAAATATATTATGTAGCAACACTTATTTATTATGAAGTAACACGTGTGCGTAAGCACGTGTTTGTTATGAAAAAGACTTAATTGACTTCATATTTCTCACTTTCGAAGCCCGCATAAAATTTAATACCCGTTAATTGAAAAAAATAGTTTTTATGTTGAAAGATAAAACCACCAAATTTGATGTCGTGGGACGCGCTTTGTTTTCCTTTTTGAAAGGAAGAAAATATTGAGACGACAATAACAATTTTCCAGGTTGCTGAATATTTCCTTTAGCTATTCTAAATATGTTTTCAAGTAGAAAATTACATTCAGAAAATTGTAAAAGTTATTTTGTAATAGAATACCTTATTATAATGCAGAGTATGGCTGGTAGATATAGTTTCAGGCTGTTAATTCTATTTTAGGAGATAAAGTAAAATATCGATTTCCTAATTTGATTTAGAGTAATAAATTTCTTCCAACTCATCGTCGGCTAAGGATGCGCGATGTCTGTGTTATAAAACAATAAATAATAATAAAAGTTATCTATCCAAGATTAATTTCAACACTATTAGCTATTAAATCGGTCAAGTAACTACCGGAATATGTTCAAAGTAGGGTTCCTTAGATTCCTTAGAAATTGATAATTTAAGGGAAATTTTAATTGGAAGTTCCGATCAAATGTTAGTTTCGTACATTTTTGAGTATTTTTTAAACCCATTGTTAAAATTAAGGGCACGAAATCTTACACATCACATTAGATCTATTTTTTTAGAAAAACAGCTTAAAAATAAAAAATAAATGTTAAATAAAACCTAGATTATATTTTTAAAATCCTTTTTAATGTCAATTTTTTTAAGTCTTTTCGCTTGACAAAATACACGAAAATACATTTTTCTTATCGCATTACCCACATATGTATGGGAAGATATCACATTTTTTAATTTGCTACCTATTCATCAGATCGCCAAACAGTTCTGTATGTAGCATCTACTTGCAAAATTTCATTCACATTGGTCTAAAACTGTAACAACTATTAGACCATGATGACATATGAATGGATGGACCGACAATACAAAATAGTAAGAGCCAATTATTATGTTGTCCAATAAAAATTAAGGCATTAAATAGGATAATCAGGGTTAACTAATCCTGAAAACTGAAGAAAGAAACGTTTACATGGTATGTTGGTTACAAATTTTAGTAACACGTTTGTCTGGTTTAATATTATTAAAAAACAAATTAACAAAATATTTTCAAGTAATTATCTTTCTTAAGATAACCATTTTTTTAGGTATGTTTTTTACGAACAAAAATTCTTTCTTAGAAGTGATTCAAATATAATTTTGTGACAATGCTTTAAAAAGAATTTCTGCAAATGTAATTGTAGAGCACCCATAGCAAAACCATTTTTCCTTTTTTGTGTATTAAACATATCGTATAATTAATTTAACCAATGTAATTAACTAAACTAGAATGAATTTATTCAACTTTGTTTTATTTCTTTTAATAGTCATTCACATTGAATAGAATATATTAAAAATGTACCTAAAACCCCCTTATCCACTTTTTTCCCAAATTTTCACGTAAGTATATATTTTAAAACAAAAAATTTTAATTTAAATAAATATTTCCCTTCACTTTTTTTTACATCTCATATAGTTCATTTTTTTTAATTAAATTTTTCGTAAACTTTGATTACCTTACATTAGCTCCTGTAATTATTTTACTGTGTAATAATCAGTTTTATTATTTACCCAATTTTAAATGTAATTGTTTATGCTATAAAAGGTAATGGAAATTAATTTTAGTAATGAAAACTATCTTTTAATAGAAAAATATATCTTTTTCTGATTAATATTTTATTTCATTTTTACACCATTTATTTCAGTAAAGCTCATGCATCATCAAAAATGAAAATTTTTTGTTTACTTTTTTTTTAAATATTTTACTCAAAATAATTTCAGTAACAGGAACTATTATATGCGTAAAAAAACTTAATTGTAGTTAGATTTTCTTACAAATTATTATTATCAAACAAAACTATATTTAATTTAAAATAAAATGTAAATCAAGCGTCGGATAACAAGGTTACATTTTTTCAAATACTTCTTAATTTTTATTTTTAAAATATCACTAATTTAAAAAAAATATTTTCTCAAGATTAATTTTGTAGCTTGCCAAGAACCGATAGGTTTTTTTACTTCACTAAATACCTTTACTTATCATTTCATTACAGAAATTAATTTGTGGAATAGCACTTACGGCGTGCAAACCATTATTACGGAATATATACTTTTGAAACGTAATCAATATTAACTCATAAATGTCTCTGTACGTATTTGTTTTTTGTTAATATTTTTGTCCGCATCTTTGTATTTGTGATTCAAAATAGTACGTTGATTATAAACTATTTGTATATATTATTGATATACCCATCCCAATAATATGATTTTTTCTTGTGCAGAAATAAAAAAGCCAAGTGCGTATCAGAATACGCATGAATTATGATTCGGTATTTGTCTATTTCTCTAGAAATTGTTGTCGCAGGACAGTCAAAATAGTTTAAATCTAAGCATCTAAACAATGCCTAGTTTTCTGCAGAGTTTTAGGAGCATGAAGGTGGGGGTAGATGTAGGTTACGTAAATCCCCACTTGATATTTCACAAATAGAGTTTAAAAATGAAAAAAATAGCAAAACGCCACATCGATTTTATTTTGAACGACCTGTTCGGTGATACCACATTATTATTTTCCCACCACTTTACGGGTAGGGCAGATTATCATTAAAATATCAATTCATATTGCAATGAAGTATTTACTTGTAAAATGTAAATAAATCATAAACTGTTAATAAGCATAAAGCTGTGGAAACTGCAAGATATGGCAAACGAACCGATATGATGAATTTATGAGAATTATTTTTCATTACGGAACCTATCGGATTTAAAAGCGATAGTTGTTTTAATATTACCGATTCTCACGTAGGAAACAATTTAGATATACATTAGTAGATACACTATGGACCTAATATACATAGAGAAATAATATGTCTCGGTTTCAATTTTTTTTGCCTCGATTCATGCATATTCCACCTTTAGAATTAAGCAAATTTAACATTTTTGTTAGACAGGAAAAGGAGTTAAAGGAATTCAAAGGCCTAAAAAGTTTTGTTCGTAACCTGTAGACTACGAAATAGTAATAAATATCCGGATACCTATTTTTATTTATTGTACTGATGTGTTTATTTCTCACTTGTTTTATTTCTCACACCAATGTTTACAGGCCACTCTTTAATATTATGACTTTAAACGTCTTTTACAAAAAATTATGATTTTCGAGTGGGGTTATTTTCATGGGACATTTCTCAATAAGTCGTTCACGTTCAGTTATTCTGTTTTTTTGGGCAGGTTACTCTGTTACAGTTAATTGTTATTCTAAAGTTTAGTAAGGCAAATAGCACGGTTATATACTGTAAGGAAAGTTACATCAAATTTTAAGCTTAATTTAAAATAGTAATTATATTTTTCCATCAGTTTTGATGTTTCTTGATTATGGTTGAAGTTATTCCTCGATTTAATTTAAAGCAATAGATGACTTTCGTACAGTTTTGATAAAAATATCGAAATCAAATCAAATAGAAGGTACCGCGAAAACTGTTGACGTGGAGTAGCTAACTATTTCTTCGTTTTATTTTCTGTAAATGTAATTTTATTACGGAGGTAATAAATTATTATTATAACATATATATATTTAGGTATCTTCAATATTTTCCACTCCTGCCTTTAAGAACCTTACGTGCTTGAAGCACGTAAGTCATTAAAGACACATTTCCCAACGCTTTTTTCAAAATCTCTGTTAAATATGTGTTATTTTAATTCATTTATATAATAAAGAAGTTTTAATTAGGGTTTCGAGGTAAGTTTGTAGTTCGAATTAACTTGAAAAGCGACACAATTTATTTTGAAAATTCTTTAATCGGTGACTATGTGATACATAATGATATTTCTAGTTTATAGATATTTGCGCAAAAATGTACTCGTACAGACGCATGTAATGCTGAATCTCGTTTCGTTGGTTATTAGTCAAACCTTTGTTTGTTCAAACCGTAAGTAGTCTAACTATGAAAAATAAATAACTATTTTTGTACATCATAATTTTCTATTTTGGCGGATACCTTTTTTTTATTTAATCTCAAATGGCCATCCTTCAGGGTGCTCTTTATTGGTGTTGCATGTGTTATTATCTCATATATGTTTTCCGTATATGTTTTTTTGCTGTTACTATACTGACCAAAATTTCTTCTTAATTTTTCAAAGGAGACAATTAGTACTTACAATTTTGCCACGTTCATCAATATAACACTACCCCATAGTTTTGACATTTTAAAACCTAAGTTTATAAAATTGTAAGTTGATGCCGCAGATAGAGACTTTAATTAATATGTAGCAAGATATAAGAAAACCATTGTGACTCTCTATCCCCGCAAAGCAAGAGTAGAATTGATTTTGTACTCCGAATAGAATACAATTTCACTGTAAAAGTATTTTAAATTTCGTACTGAATTATTGTAATGTATATGATGAAAATAATGTATTATACCTGAATAAATCTCTGTAAACTTGAGGTTTATTAAATTCTCTATTTCGGCCAATGTATTTTGGCGATAGTTTCCTCAAGGATAAGTTAAGGTATCGTTCAATAAACTTCTTGTATACTATTAAGTTCTGAAAGGACTGATCATGTATCAAAATATCAAGACACTGTCAAAGAGACATTAAGCTAAATGGAAATGGTCACGTCAATTCACGTACCCCATCTATTGTAGTTAAACGAGAGTACATCGTTAGTAATATGCCTGTCTGTATGCGACCACAAATGTAGTCTTGTTTATGTGTGTGTATATATATATATATATATACGTGTATATTTTATTCATTTTTTAAACAAATGAAAAAACCAGTCCCCAAATTTTTGTCTATATATTGATATGATATTGCCTACATTACTTGGAATTTATGTAAAAAAAAAGTACTTTGGTATTTAGGCATTGAAAATAGAAATAATGGCACTACACTACGTAAATAAGTCAGGAACGATTCAAAATTACTGTAAGTTAATTATCTCAATTTTGTTCTGTGCCGTTTGTATTTATTCCCCCATATCGGGAAGTTGTCTCCAATAGCTTTATTTGGCTATCTTGCATTTTACACGATCACGGCAAAATGCCATCTTGTGCGATGTAAAAATCTACAAATTCTGCTTTTACTACTAGTAAAAATGGAAGAACAACATTGAACAGACTGGCATTCAAATACTAACATATAATTATCTTAATAATATTAATAAATAAATTTTAAATATATAAGAGTGACATATTTTTAGAAGACAAGAGAAACCAGGGTACCTAAATATTACCATATTTCTTTTTCACAATTAAATGGAACTACGTGATGAAATATTAATTTTAATTTCTTTAAGTTCTTTACCACGACCTATGTTTCGTTGTAGTACAACATCTTCAGGTGGGCTATTAGCAAAGGTCTTTGCTTATAGTTAAGTTCAAGTTAGTTTCATTAAGTTAGTTTCATTTAATTGTAAATAATGAATTTCTACAAATATAACGCCAAATGTATTCAATTTTTCTTTTCATTTTACCGACTCCATTTCTATGACGTAAAATTATCTTTCTCATTTCGAAAGTATGGCGAAAATAGTTTACTTCAAGGCTAAATTTGTAACTCTTATTTTAATATTTGTCTCATCTATCGATATTTTGAAAACGATACATTAGTCACTAGTTTGTAGTATCATACAATTTTAATCACAGATGGTGTCGTCGCGGTATAAAACGTATGTAATCTCCACGCCACCTAGCTTTTCCCGATGCGATATATATATATATATATATATATATATATATATATATATATATATATATTTATATACATATATATATATATATATATATATATATATATATATATATATATATATGTATGTATATCAATAAGGTTTTTGTTGATTTTAGTTGAATTCAACATTTATTAAAAGAGGATCATTATAATCATGAGGATTTATCAGTGGGCACCTGGTGAAAAGTCACGCGAAATATATAATAATATGTTGACATCCTATCAGCATTAATTTTTCTACTTAGTATATAATTGTAATAATGATGGGCTAATTATGGAATTAAAGTTAGAAACTTCTCCTCTTCTATATGAAAGATTTATTGTTCATAAACAGACATTCGTTTGGACTGTTTTGCGACACAAGTTAAGTTAGTGTATACATCGTGACAATGTGATGTCGAGGACATAATGACCTATGGTAATAGGTTACAGTAGGAAACAGAAAATAGTGCGATGTTTCCACGATGGTTAATGAGCTGACTATTTCAATGGCGTAATACCGAACACGTGATAGGTTTCGATTGATTGCTCATGTCGAATGGGAGGCTTCGAGGGATTAATTTATTTTCTATCAATCAAATGGCAAGAGGCTGAATTGTCTGACATACGTGAAACATGCGTGATGTATAGTTCTACTTATTCACGCTAAACGATTAGTGAAACATCGTATTATGTAAATCATCCGTACTCCGTTATAAATGTGTAAGTGGCCTTGTGTATTACTTGCTTTTTAGCAATTTTGTACCCATGCGAATAGTTTGTGTGATAGATTAAAGAAAGTGATCATCCGTGACATGAAACACTATTATGAAAAATGCGATTGGATATTTGTTTTCAATCATGTGTACAGAGAGCAGATATTGAGGAAACTTGATGTTTTTAATCATCAATAAACATTGACTTCTATGTCAGTAGATGGCGTAACGTGCAACGGGCGTTCGACAAAATGCTATACATTATATTATTTAGGTAGCAGTCTTGTAATAGCTTCATTGGGTCAAATATTACTGAAATATTAAATTTGCATGTAGTTAACAATGTCGTTATATTATTTACACTTTGCGATTAGAATGATTTATGAATCATTTTCATTTTCTTTCGTTGCTGGGTTGTTTGGTGACGGTAGTAACCAATAATTGTCGAATATATGTCATGATAAAGAAAAGTTAATATGAAATAATCAATATTTGGATACTTCAAGACATTTTTTTTGCAGAATGTGTGTTTTTCAAAAATATTGCAAAAAAAATTTACACATTAAGCGACTTTGTAATTTCTTTTGCATATGTTCTTAAGGATTTTTAAAAAGGGGGTTAGAATTAATTTTTCTTCTATAATAGCCCCGTGTGATTGGTTTCGGAAAAAATTTTACTGAGATCATAGAAAATAAGTTCATTTAAAATGTAATTAAGGATATATTTTTTTTTATTTCAAATTAATTACTACTTCCTTCATGGTAATCGTATGTACTTCACAAAGAGTAATATTATATAATAAAGAAAAAGTTGAAAGCATACGCTATTTTTTAATATATTAAATAAACAGTTTAAGACTTTGAATTTTTCAATATTCATTTTACTTATCATACGAATAAAATCTAATAATTAGGGAATTTATTTAATATTAACCGAATTAGTTTTGAATTTTGCGTTGATTTAGTTAGTTAATTAACGTTAATTTCGTTTCACTAATTAATTTTTACTTATTATTTTAACTTATATTAAATTTATTCATTCAACGTGTGTTTATAAAAGCGATAGAGCTCGAAATATTGTATTTATATTGTTAATCTCTCTCGCCTATATCTGACATTCACATACTGATTTAATTATTGTAGAATTCTTAATCGCTATAATTTAGTTATGTAGTAATGTTTCAATTAAGAGGTGACTAGTATATTATAATTATCCACAGTACATTAATAGTTATCCAAACTGGACTTGTGACTGTTTTCAAATTGATAATATTCATTATTTCATTATATTGATTTGTATTAAAGTCCGCCTAAAATTTCAGATTTTTAAAATCCATTACTAAACAGTCGTAGAGTGCAAATTTGGTTTATATTATCGATGAAAGTGTTTCATAAAATGGACGGTAAATTCAAAATTCAGTAAAACTGTAGGAAATCGACGAAATTTGTGTCCAGTACTTGTCTTAGATAGTTTATTATACCTTATCAATGAAAATCCTCGTGGCATAATTTCACAAACCATACAGATAAAAAAAATATATTTAAACGACATTTAGCATGTTTGGGTACAACGTAATGTACATTTGTGTATAAAAATTGGAAATATCAAATGTGGAGAAAAATAATCAACATCAAGTAAAATGTTACGTGTTGTCAGAGTTATTTTGATATTATGTGATTTTAGTTCATAAATAAAATTATTATATTTTTTAGTTCGCCTTAACAAGCAAAATATACTCGCAGCTTTAATTTTTTCAAGGCGAAGACAAAAGATACGATGACGGTAAGTTTGTTCGGCATTTAAATTGCAACACACAATCCAATAAATGGACTTCATAAAGGTAATAAAAATCTAATATTGTTCGGCTACATTTTATATCACTTCTTTGTTTTTCACCATAAAATAGTAAAATATAATATTTTTATTTGTAGCAAATTATAATCAGTTGTATCAGCAAATTATAATCAGTTGGAGCAAACCTATAATGAATTTTGCGCAGAACCTAAAAAATATTTCATGAACCTTGCTTATCGCGGAAACTTCAGCTTCTTTTTGTCAGATTGATTTTTAACGTGAAACATTAAATTATATTTATTATATTATTTATAAAACAATATCATCATACTTGCTTGGAAAAACCTACTAGCAATCTAAGCTAAAAAGCGAAAAACCTACTAGTATCTACAAATATATTGCTTAAATTACTAGTAAGAGTCTTTACTAGTAATTTAAGCAATATACCTGTAGATTTAGATTAAGATGAGATATTGCCGATCGCCGTTTTGGTACGTCTTCAAACGGAAGTTATTTCATAATCGCAAACTAAATACTACAATGGGCAATCATGGTGTATGTATTAGAAGATCACAGATCTTGAAGAATCTGAAATCTCTTAGTTTTAATGTTGAAATTTTTATTATTACAAATAGCATATTTTTACAAATATGTGCTCGCGATTTTGTTAGAACTCTGAATGCGAAATGTAACTGAATATTTTCTGTTGAACTAATCTCATTTTTGAAAGTAAATATAATATTGTGTCCCAAATATACGTAGCGTATTGCTCAAATTGATTTCTTCAAATACATATTGTTTGAAAAGTTTAAAATATGAAGTGCTCATTTAAATATGATCAATTGTCCGAAATTACCACTTGCATTTTAACTTTTCGTTTCTAAATTTATAAAATTGGTCTCGAATATAGTTGTGTTCGACTTAACAATGATATTGATGTGTATTGTATACAGGATAATTTTCCACTGATTACTACAGCAGAATCTAGAAACCCGCAGAATGGAAGGGATTTTTCTTGATCCATATTTAAATATCCTCAGGATTATTCCTTTTTAAATGTATCTTAAGCGCTACGAACTAGCTCCGATTATAATAAAAGTAACGACAAAAGTTACGCTGATGGACTTTCTTAGCCACAATGAGCAGTTTGTATGTTTTGTTGTTAGATTTGACGCAATACTCTGAAGCGAATTGATATTTAGATTCTAGCAGAAATAGAAGATAGTGTTGGTCTTTAGAAATCTAAACATGACATTTTGCTAATTTCAGAAGTTTTATTTTTTTGTTTTTTTTTAAGAATACTGTGAATCATAGAGGATTCCCGTTTTTTTAGAAGTATAGTGTAGATGATAAAATACAGGTCTTTTTCTGTAAATTACAAGGCTAGTTGGCGTCAGTTATCAAATCCCTGACTTCTAGACGATTATGTACATTATTTTTATTTTAAAGAATGAATTGAGAGTAAATTTTTGTTTTATTCTGCCATACTCTAATTATTATGAAACGATTTAAGGAGTGTTGAACATAGGCGTTAAAACATCAACCTAAAATTTATTAGTTTCTAGGGTAAACCTCAATTAAGTAGTTTATTACTAGGAATCTTGCATTAAATGAATATAAATTTGCATGAAATTCTTTAAAGATTTTACTCAGTTGCTACCCACTTTAATATATTAATTCCTTGTGTTTTAATATTGCTATCTTACAAAAATTACATTTATTTTCTAGAAAAAAAAATGTTTCATAAAAAAATTTCACTTTAAACATGAACATTGATGATTATGTGTCATACATACAACCTGTTTTAATAAAGTAGATTGAATTGCATGTATTTTTTGCAGCCAAACAATTTGAATAAGATTGACAGTAGATTAAACAATGGACAATTGATTTGACACGACGATATAATATCGCAGATGTAAAGAAAAAAAAGAAAATTATTTTATAGTGCAGTACAAGTTATAATTTAATTATTTTATGGAACAAAAAATATTAATTTGCGAATTCCTAGCTGAAATTATTTTTTTATATTCATTAATAAAGATATTATAACTTTTATTCACGCTTTTTTTCCACTGAGACAATTTAGCGATAATCAAATGCGGTACGAGTTAATGTTGTTATATTTTAAATCTATTATTTTTGTAGATGCCATATTACTTTTTTGACTTTATTGTTGTCATTCTTTTTGAATATCATTTTAATTTGAATTAGTGAACTTTTTATGTGATTTGATTAACAAATTTTATTTGAAAAAAAATATCTTAGCACTTGGATTCAATAAAAAACTTGGGTGTTTGCAACGATATTTCTTCCATTTTCGTAAGTGTTTTTGGCTTACTTTTTCGTTTGCATTATAATTACTTGGACATTTATATATCTATCTATCTAAATTTGTGTTTGTTTCTATATCGGACCAAGAGTTGTGGACGTGATGAAATGAACTAATATATATTAAAATTAAGGGTTTTAATAAAGCTGACTTGGGTGTTGATTGTTCAAAATTATTTTTAAAATTTTCTTTGTAGTTTAAATCAAAATATCTTTAGAAAATCCATCAGTTTTATTATGCTTTGTTCCAAAGAAAGATAACAATGTCTTTGTGTATCTCAAGAAAGTCTTAATATGATTCGGTCAGGTAAATTCTTTGAAATGTTTTTCTAAGTTGAGTAATATTGAGAAAATTGTGTTTAATTTTAGAGTAATAATAGTAGATGTCCTCTGAATTATACGTAATCGATAGACGTATTAAAATTTAACGGAGTGTTCAATTACAGTAAGTTTCCCGAATATTTATAGGTATTGTGTATCCTCATACGTTTCCAGAAAATCAGGTGCGTATGAAAATAGTGCATACAACTTGGAGTAAAGCTCTCAGAAGAAGTGAAATGTAACGCAGTAGATATTCACAAATATTAGTCTCAACACACACAACAGGAGAATGTGTGTTTTTGTGTATAAAGTTTTTCAAGGATTCTTGAAATATAATTAAAAATTCAGGTAACGGTAACACCGTAACAATTAATGGTAACGGTAACACCGTTACCATTAATTTGTACTGCCTAACGTATAAAAGTAAGGGTTAATACTTCCCAAACAAATTGTTCATATTACTTTTCCTTTGTTTTAGTCGGTTGATATAGTATAAAACTTAAAAGCAACTTGCTGTTTTTGAAACAAAACAACAAAGCGATAAGTCAGAAGGAATGGTATGGAATGGGAATAAATCATATTTTTACTCATACTGTTTAAACTAATTTAAATTTAAACGACAGACGGTTATTGCATTCAGTAATTACTTTTTTATATATTTTTACTATCATACAATTATATAGTAAATATGAAAATCATTTAAACTTTCGATACGTTCCACTTTTTATGTGATTTAATATTCTGATTATATATATTTTGATTACATTTAAAATTCGATTTGGGCCTTTGGGCTGCAACGAGTATCAATAAACAATAAAGTACTGATCCGTTTTCAAAATACAAAGTATTTATTTCAGTGCGCTATTAATTTGATGACCAAGCAATACGATTTAATATTAAAAACTTGTTAAGCACGGGTAAAACTCGCACTACGAGGTTTTGCAAATAAAAATATTAAAAAGTATATGGTATCTTCCTTAAACTGTTATATTAATATTGTTTTTCACCATATAAAAACTTGCATGTTGCCTAGTTTACATATATATCTCTCAGAGACATAACAATATTATGAATTTTTCAGAAATACTTCGATTTGATTACTCATAACTT
The DNA here is from genome assembly GCA_039881145.1 of Druceiella hillmani. Lineage (NCBI taxonomy): Eukaryota > Metazoa > Arthropoda > Insecta > Lepidoptera > Hepialidae > Druceiella > Druceiella hillmani. The sequence continues at coordinate 46,254,017 of JAYKKI010000004.1, forward strand.
TTAACTTCACGTATACCAAATAATTATTTTCCAGTAAACATTTTTCAGCCCCGCCGATGTGCGAAAAATAACCGAATATACTGTAATATACATATTATACAGGTTGGAAGTTAGATGCAAAGTTGAAAGTGGTTAATAGCTTAGACCATTTGAAACATTATGAGCCATACATGTCTTAGCCGATGCCAGAATATTTTTTTTGCTTGCTATTTTAAAGGTTTATTCTAAAAAATTCAAAATTTAGCAGTTCATTTCTAATTATGTCCCAGTAGAATTTAGAATATAAAGGTTTCTTTTTTTTCATGTATGTTAATTTGTGTTCATAACCAATTTAATAAAACAGATTTCGAGCATTTGTGTCATCAGAAAAAATATTACGGACATTTGAAGTTAATGAAAATTTGTAAATTTGAAGAAAACTGTTCTGATTAATGTATTTAAAAAAATAAATAAAATAGCCTTAGTCGTTCCAATTACTTGATTATGTTTCATCGCTGCTTTCTAAGCTAAAACTCTAGATACGGAACGCTAAAATCATAATATTTCAAAAATTATTCCTCTACACTGATGAAAATAATGACAATGCTTATTTTAATCCGATTTAATAACATTACAAACATAGTTTCAAAGGATCTTGTAACGAAAGAGAAGCAAATATCATTCGTTTACAATTCATGAAAAAATTAACGTTCTTACTGCACTACAACATCAAAATGCGAATGCAGTGTAATCAGAACTTCTTACTAGTGAAGTGAAGGAAGGAAATTCGTTTTTACAGTTTCACACTGAAAAAAAAATAACCCTATAATTCTTTCATGCGTCTGCCCAACCGATATTCTGTCCCATCATCATAGGTTTTAAGATTTAATACCTATAAACCTGAAATTAGGCTTGCAGTTACATGTTTCAGTAAGGGTATATCAATAAAAATGTAAGGAAAAATATTACAAATAATATTGTACCGCTCCATGCATGTAAAATTAGTACCGTTGTTAAAGGTCTATCGAAATGTTATTTAGAATCCGTTCAACCCCGACATAAAAAGTTATTATTGTCTACGATGTTTATATTCAAAATCAAACGAATAGTTTTCTTTCTTACTTATGTCCATGTTTTTTTTAATACAAAAACATTGTGCAAAGTAATCAAAAGAAAACCCAATTATGACACGCGATTGTTAGTTCTGTTGAGCATAACATAAATAAAATTAATTTTTAATTCGATATCTTCACTAACACAATTCGTTAACTGCGTAATTTTTACTTTTTATCTTGCCAATATTCGTAACAATTAAAAATATTTAGCCCAACTGAAAATACCGCCCATCCACATTTCCTATTTTTAATGTAATTTATAACACGTTTGACAATTGTACGCTTGAAAAATTATTACATAAATAATATTTAAAGAACGTGTCGGTCTTGAAGCAGGGTTCTCTGATTGGTTTATTCATTTATGCATATTAAAATTTAATAAAAGGAAATCGCGAATTAATTTGTAAGCATCGTAAAGTTTTCTTTGATGTGAAAAGTAGGCCAAATGTAACACGTGAAATAATGTTTTCCCAATTTAACTTTAACAAAATTACAATGAAAAAACATAATTTGAATTCATTTAGATCTCTAAACTTAACCAAATGAAAAGTTATTTCCATGTAATTTTTGGAAGTTTCGTAACAAATCGGAATTGTTTAATTCCCACTGGCTTTAAAATAAAGGCTTAATTAATTTCATTTTCCTCATTTTCCATCTGTTTGAGTGTCATATTCAATTGTCTCATTAAACATCAACCTCTTTTAAATGTTAGTAGGAATATTAACATTATACCTAAAATGAAATGTGCAGTCGAACAAGTTTAAAATAATTCTTAGTCTCCATAAATAGAATTCGATCGTATTTAGAACTATCTGGTGCGTTCAAAATTATAGTAACTGTACAATGCATTATTTACTGTTAACAAAGTAGTCAGATAAATAATATTGAATAGTTCGTCATATTACAATCCATCGAATAAAAACTAGTTTATGATATTGTCGTGAAAACGTCTATTTACTCGTTAAGTACGGTGATAACCTGACGAACTTTTTTGTTTGACAAAATACCATCAAATTTTAATCCCTAATAAATACGAGGTGAATAATGCGTTAAAAATGGTTGAGCTCACAACGGGCCGAGCATGTCCGTGTTTTTCGTGGACAGTTTTTCTTGTGACGTCATCGGACTAGTGTTGGTACATGCGCGTTATGGTTACGAATTAGCTTTGTAAAAAAATAAATTAGTGGAGCGTGGAAACGTGTTTAGATGGAATGTTCATTAGAGTATCATTGTAAAAAGTTTATCTAACACACTAGAAGTCCAAGTGAGATAAAAAAAATACTAGCCGGATTATAAGTGTAAATAAGTATTAAAAGGAAAATTACAAAAAAATTGATAATATCGTCTTACATGAATTATAAATTTAATCGGAGTTGGAAAAGATGCACTGCAGGGATGTATCTGCTATTCTTCCTAATATATATACATATGAGTGTGTGTTTATATATATATATATATATATATATATATACATACATATATATATATATATATATATATATATATATATATACATATATAAATATATAGTTGCTTTTGTTGCACAACATAGCTAAATATAAGATTGTTGGCCAATTTTACCATTATGTAGTCAGTTAACATTAGAAAGTAAATTGAATTTGAATTATAAAAAGATAATTTTAGGTTAAGCTTTATACCGAATAATCCATGATTATATGTGCAACGTTAATGATAGTATATTAAAATGCAAGTCATTAGCTCTCTAACCTCCGTCAGTCGTGAACATCTTTTCATTCTTTGGATAGTTAACCTAGGATACGCACTTCGCAAGTGAATTCATTGTATACTTCTTGGAGAAATAGCATGATTTTCCAGGGACGTGATTCGCCTCTAACATTTTCCAGAGCGCTGATCAATTGAATGTAGATTTAAAATCGACGAAGACGATGCCTTTTGCTTCATCTTATCCATTCTTTCTTAAACTGACACAAAGAGAATATTAGGTTTGTACATTTATGGAATAGGATGACGAAGAATTCTTCGGGTATCACAGTGGTACGCATAGGGGTTTAGTGCATCCCAAGGTGATGCTGAATTTTTTTAGTTCTTCCTTGCTAATAACATTTGATGTGGCCTATGCCGTCAACTTATTAAATAGCCTAGTTGAAAATACTTGAGTGCAGGGTCGGTTAATTTCCCTCAATTAATTTTTAATGATGCTATTGTGGTCCAGTTCACTTACTGTGCACAAACTTTTGTTTTAATTTTACTGCGTTTGTCTCTTTTTTATATGGTTATAAATGACAACGTTTAAAAGCGGTTACAATTAAAGTTGAATAATCGGCAAAACAACCTAAAATAATTAATTATTTATGTAACAATAATCAGTAAGCTGAATAATTCAAATAATTTAGTTTCATAACATGGTCAGATCAAAAAAAATTATTGTCGCAAAAAGTACACCCTCAAATACAGTTATCAACAGCCTCAAATTATCTATGTGTTAAAAGAAGTCTCTTGGCCTAAAATTAGGAAATTGGTAAAAAAATTACGAAATGATAAAATTTAAGTGTAAAAGTGATTTTAATATAGAAAAGTTATGTGCAGCACAGTTTAGTTTTAGAAATGTTTCCTCCGGTTTTTGCAATTATTACAACATTAGTACTTTGGCTCTGAAGAGGAAGATTGGAAAGATTGTGTTTGAAAAATATATATAATTTGAAACGACGCAATATTTATAATTGTTTGGGGCGTTTTTTTAAAAAATAATCGTCTGTATTTTTCCGCTCTTTTTAAAACAAGGATATTCTTAAAACACTTTTGGACTTGAAACGTCACTAACCTTTGTAATGACGGTCTTTGCCGAAGGACCATGTGTCATTGACTGAGTTGACAAAGGTGAAATCGTCACACGAAAACGTAGGATTAAAAACCACAGGGTTTTACCTACATCATTTATTACTTTTACCTATATAATTTGAGTTTAAAAACAATTTTAATTCAATTTAATTTTGAAGTATTTATCGTCTTTCATATAGAATAGAAACCGTAAAATTATTACGAAAGAATCTTTAGTATGTAATCTGTTATGAAATATCCTACATCGTGAAAATGTTTTGTATATTTCATTATTGTTTACAATTCTATTATTTTAATATAACTTTAACGGTTTTATTTATTTTAAAAATACGTCTATGGCTCGATTTTGTAACAGAATAGCGGTATGGAGATAAGACAGATTCTTACCCCAATAATTATAACAGACAATCCGTAATATGATTATCAATTGTCTGTTATAATTATTGAGGTAATTAGCTATGTTGTTGAACTTTTCATGGATTTTTAATGTATCTATAATATTACTATATATTTTTTGTTTTCTATCATACAGGCACTTTTTATTATATTACAAACATGTAAGTCATGGAAAGATATTGATTGGCAGAAAACATATTGAAGTTGATGTTTTTTACTTATCTTCATAGCAGTGAATACAAAATAATATTGTAAATTATCTATGTAAATAAGACGGTATTTATTTATTTAAACAATTATAGAATAACGAATACGGCCATATACTATTTTATTAATGAAAAATATATTCTTAATTTGTTTAAAGTTTTGGAGACATGAATTGTGAATACATTTTAGTAACTTATCAGCTGCAATCGCGTTTTGTCGTAAATATTATAAGTATTGATTTGAAGAAATTTCACATTAAAGATAGGTCAGCTATAGGTTGATACGGTGGCAATACAAGAAAGATTTTTATTGTGTTTTAAGCTGTGAATTTTGGTATGAAAACAATATTAGTCCGCATTATGTAAAATTAAGAATTGCCAAGGATCTCTATTGCCAAGGAAACTATTAAGTATTACACAAATAAAACATTCTGCATATTGTTATTTAAACATTAGTAACATACATCTTAATTTTATTTTTCATGGGAAGCATCAGTGTTTAGTGGATTCTGAGATATTTTGCCTCGTTTATAATTTAACTCGACGTATTATAAACGAGAATATTTCATACCTGTCAAGATTTGATTAATCTGAAAATAGTAACAAAATAAAATATAAATTATTTTATTAAATAACGAGGCCATCAGTAATTATATATTAAATAATTTCAAAAATACATATATATATAAAGGACTCGTATTAATAACTAACTAAATTCAGACGTAGAGTTATTTTCCAAAAGAGGAATTGTTTCAGGGACTTTCAGATATGTAAAAAAAATAGTATGAAAGATAATCTTAAAAACAACTTACAAGGATAACTTTAGTCTTAACTTGGCATATGAAATAGTCAATGAATCAGCCAATTTATATGTTATAATAGGAATTACATTCCAAAATATTGTTTAAAACTCGTTCAGAACAATTTTTCACTAAGAAAACATGTATTTCGTGTTTCAGGTAGCAACCTAGTAAATGCTGTTGTCGTCAAATAATCATCCAATAGTTGAGTGAGTGGACTGTACATGATCATCGTGGGTATATCACCGCAAAACGTACGTATAAAAACACTTTAAAATTAGATATCATAATTCAAATATATTTATTAGCATAATAGACTTATGCATTTCTAATATACGACGTCATTTGATAATCAATTATGTTATATAGCAACAGATCTAAAAAAATAATAATAACAACAGTTATAAAAAATATAGCAACAGATCTCTTCGTAGATACTTACTATTTTTGCAAATGATTGCCACAGAATAACACTCACCACTCCTAAGAGAGGAATTCAGTTTGTGGAAATAATATATTTATCGTGGCAAAATAAAACTTTTGTCGTATCATATACATTCAGGTTTCCTTAACTTACCTCCCGCGTTATTTGGTTAACTTGCATCAACAAAATACAAGAGATGTACATAGAACTACAAAGCCTCATTTTATGCCACGGCCATTTGGTAGATTTATTAACTAATTCTGTTTAAAATAATAATTATTTAATTATAATCTGAAACACTAGACCATATAATTTCACATCTACGAAATAAATGATCACGGTTTAATGATACGAATAAGTTGAATAAAAAAACTCTTCAGTTGAATAAAAAAAAATTGACTTCAACAAAATGGCTATCAATCACATAAAACAAAAATCCGCTTTGATGAAATAACATTTTCTTTTCTCCAAAATAAATTTCTCTTTTTTTCCACCGATTTCTGAAATGTTACAGAAGCTTCTGCGCGGTATATAAAAAGTGCAGCATTCGAGCTTATGTTAAGCTTGTAATTGAGTAATCAGCGAGTAAAGAATAAATGAAAAATGAAACTTTCTCGAAGTGAACGTAGAAGACTCTTACTTCATGAATATCGTTTAAGGTGAAAAACCAGCCAATCGTAACGCAATACATATACGACGATGGGTGAAGGTATATCGTCTTACGATACAACCAAGTACTGGTTGCTAAGATTCAAAAAAGGGGATTTTGACCTGTCCGATAAACGTTATCCAAAGCACCTCCTATAACAGATTTAGAAAAATTTAAAAGCCTTATTAACCAGATCGGGTTCACGTTGTTTGGCAGAACTAATTTCATACTCTAGTACTAGTTTAATGGAAAACAATTTCATGCATTTTTTAATAAAGAAGTGAAAATATTTCGTTTGGCCACCACATGCGCTAACCTTTTAAATTTCGGAGGAGAGTTAATGTATGCTTGAAGCTACTAGGTTCCCATCGTACCAAAGAGAGACTAAAGTATATGGTTACAGGAGGTGAAAAGTAGGTGGCTTATGTTAATTTTTAAAGTAAACGCCAGTGTAGCCACTGGAGCTGGAGAAAAAGTTGTATCTAAACCAAAATATAATATTGGACAAAAGATACTTTTGAGTAAATTTATACCCCATAAATGAAGTTATTCATTGAGTTATTTATTGGGAATTCTTTAAAGCTAACAGTACAATTATAGTTAAGATTTATTGTAAACAAATGAGCAACATGTCACCAATTTACTTGCTTCAAATCAAAGCAAAGTTTATATTTTACATGACAATGCTCGACCCCACGCAGCAAAAGTAACGAGTGGAAAATTACTTTTATTTAAACGGAGTGTGCTACTTCAACCACCGTGCTCTCCAGATATTTCCTAATCTGATTAACATATGTTTCGCTCTCTGTCTAATAATTTACGTGATAGAAAATTTAAAGACATCTATCAAACACGAACGGAACTCACATTCGCACATTTAAGGGTACATAGTATTTCCATTAAACTATTTGCAAATATTATTTTTTTAGAATGTAAATGTGTAATTTGTTGCCCACTGTAACTTTCACAGACATAAAAACATGGTGCATATTTTTAAAAAATTTAAGTCTGGTAAAATCGCTTAAATTGTCCTATATTCTTCTAATCAGATTTTGTCGATCCTGTTTTACCTGGTTTTTGGCTCAGTAGTTTAAGTAATAAGGAAGGAAGGGAAATACCCTATTTTCAATATTTCTGGGAAAACCTTTTTAAATATGACGTTTAAAATTATGCTTTGCATTCTTCATAACAAACCTTTTAAATGATATTCCATATGATACACAAAAATTTTTAAAAATTTAATCCTTTTTTACCTCCTCATTTAAGCTCATATAAATGCTTTTAAAAACATAGTACAAATTATTCATTAAGAAGATCTTTTACTATACTAAGTTTCAAGTTTACGTCGAATCATTTGCGAAAATCGTTCAACACAAATACTTTCAACAGCTCGTTACGCTCAATCGCATTTTGAATACGACGCATAGTGCAATGACGGTGATATTCTATTCTTAATAAATTTGTTAGGGACGCAATATTCTGACGATGCTTTGTCGACAGCTCCGTCTCTGCATTATGAGATCCAGAGTCCTTAATGAGATTTTAGACTCGGTATGTCTCCGCTGCGATCAAAAATATTCATTGCTTACTTTGCTCATTGATCTCCCAAAATTCTTAAATTTTGATCAACGTCTCTTCTAGTTTCAAGCCCGTTGAAATTAGTAGCTTCAGGAGGAAGTGTTTACAACGTTGTATGAATTAATGCAGAGTCGGTAGGATACAACATTTCCTCAAACGTCTACGCTCAAGCTGAAAATAGATATTTAAGATGTTTCGTAACAATCGCCAATTGCTGCTGGTTTTGAACTTATTAATCACTAAGACGCGTCAAATAAGTATTTTTGTCTTCCCATAATAAAGTCAATCTCTTTCCAAAATTACGTTTTTAGGGCTCCATTAATTCCACTTCTTCCAATCAAAATTAAATTATATTTAACTCACAGAATATACAAAGACCCGTGACTGTCAGTAATATTTGCATCGAATCTGTTCAAAAGTATGTCTACCTGAGAAAAATGATTCAGCTGGGTAAAGATATCCTCCGCCAAGGAACCGAGAGAAGAATTCATTTGGGTTGGATGGATTTTACTATTTCACGTCACCAGTTACTCAGTGGCTAAAGAAGAATGTTTATTAACGGTGCACTCTACTCGTAATAATTAACGGCAATATAAAAGTAAAGATAAATTTGTTATAAATTCTTCCAAGTTTCAAAATTTAATCCCCTCCTAATCGTCGTTAAAATGAGAACACGCTTTAACAAGTTAAAATGAGAACACGCTTTAACAAGCTCACGGAATCTTGTTATGTTAGTTGAGTGAAAAATATTCTTTTAAAATATAAAAATGAAATTATTTAACACCACGTGGAAAAAGATAACAAAATTAGTAAAGTTGTTTAAAACATATGTTTTAAATCTCCCCATATATTTGCAACAAATATCAGTATCTCTGTTCTTTTGTTACATTTTCACGGATAAACTACTAAATATGTTTTAATTACATTTGATAGCGAAGTTATTTAAAACCAGAAATAGAGAACATATGGGTATACAAAACCGTCATAAATTGAATAAGGTGAATGCTCCAAAAATCGAGTAAGTTTTATTATTCGGAACCACCTTGACATGAATATCAAATGAATGGTTGACAAATTGACGAATAGGATACGATTGCCCTGATACAGACATAAATAAAATTAAATTTAATGTATTTTTTACTAAGCTTCTTCTTCTGCGCTAACCATTGGGCCTAAAAATGAACTCAATAGGTCATGAAATCAATACCAGCGACGCTCATTGAGGAAAAAGGGTACACAATACGTTCAATCAATACCAAGGCTATTGAATGCACACACGTGAGGAAACACATTTTTGTCGGACATCTGTGATTACGGAAATTTCTACCACGCAGTTACTTATTTTTAATTTCTTGAAAATAACTGATATAATCTTTGCAATTTTACTGTACAATTCAAATACTTACAAAATACTAATTACAGCATTTGGTCGTAAATAATTTTTTACACAACGAAGTGACGGGTAACAGCTAATTTGACCACATAACGAAGAAGCTTCTGTCTATGTAGTGATTTATTTTCAACCGTTACCTCCTTAAAATATCTTCTGTATTATGAAACATACTCGTAATAATATTGTAATTCATGATAATCTAATTTTCTCTAAGTGTTTTCCTCAGCGACCATATATTCTAATGCACCTTCTATCGTCATCAAAAATAACTACTATCATGAAGTAATGTATGTTTCGTCTCGTCTTAAATGGTTTAGTACTTATTCCTAGACCTGAAGTTGTTCATCAAGTACACGAAAATGAATAATTTTATTTCAATATAAACTATTTTCTAATATTTACTTTAATGTTACACGAAAAACTAGTTGAACCCTGAAAACATGGACAGCCAAATACAATTCGCGTTATTTTTTTAAGAGAAAAATGTGTTTTTAGTTTGCGGCATAAAAATAGCTTAGCCGATTGGTATGAAATTGTCAACATCAGAGTTGAAATCAGGAGTATGCTTTTTTACTTGAATTTAAATCATTATGTGTAATAATGTGCAAAAATATAGTAAGCAATATAAAGATTTGCAATCAAATTCAACATGTATTGATTATTGGGATAGTAATAGTTCTAAGTCTCATGGTTATCGCGATATTCACTTTTATTGCGACAATCTTAAGTTTGTGTAAACCATATTAATATTGGAAAATAGTTTAGTAGAAATACTATTGTACTCTTAAAAATTTATAGGTATAGTTACAGTTATTAAATCAACACAAGTAACTAAAACTGTATGAAATATCAAGTCCAATAAAGATTGAAAAACACATCAAACGTCATAGACTTTCTTGAACCAAGTACTGGCTTACTGTTTTAATCCATAAATAGCACTTTTTAATTTCAGAATTTTAATTTCGTGTTCGAAATTTTGATTTAAACACATTTCATCAAATTAACCATTTAGGAAGACTGTCATTAAATATAAATAGATAATATTTAAACCTAAATTTACACTAATAGCGAATAAAAAGCTCAAGGTAGAATATTTAAATATAGCACGGTGGTAAATACTCCTTAAGTGCGGATGAAAAATAGATAATTCGGAAATAAAGCCTCTTATTTTTAATAAAACGATTTTAAATGACAAAAAAATATTACGTAAATGATTAAACAAAATATTTTTCAATAATTTTTTTACAAATGACCAGAATAAAACATTTAAATAAGTGTAAAAAATTGTACATTTCAATATCAATGTTAATTAATATTAAGCTAAAAATAAAATTAAAAATAAAATGAATAAATGAATGACAATGAAATTGAGGAAAAAGCTCTGATTTTTTAAGCAAGATAATGTAACATGAGTGTATCATGTATTAAAAAAAAACAATTAAAAAATTTTCTAAACTACTAACAACCTTAATATCTGACTGTTCAAGGAACCCTATTTATTTCGGGGAAGCTTCTTTCGGCTGATAACGAAGGGGTCTGACTGTGACATTAATCTACTCATTAAATCGGTATTAGTAAGTTCCCGAGTCTTTTCTCGAGTGTGCTCTTATATAAATGCCTTCAAAATCTTTTATTATTGGCTTCGGCAGCCTCTTCAAATAATTTCCCGATAGAAACTAATACGCGCTTTACAATTTCTGAGCAATACTTACTTTGTAGACGGAACCTGGAAGATTGTACCGTGAATATTCTTGTACCAAAAGTTGCACGATTTGTAAACTGAATTTACTAAATGACTATACATTGATATTATATCCTGAAGATAAAGCTTGCAAAATTATAGAACAATGTTCAATTAAATCTCTGTTTAAGCCCGTGATTTTGATTGAAACATCTGAAAAAGAATTTTCACGCGATATTCCCATCGTTCGGTGTCCCGCTTCCGATTTTACTTTGTGTTTTATCTATAATTAAATCTAATCGAGACTTAAACTGATTCTGAACGAACAATTTCTTTTCGGGAAACATTTTTTATCGTCCTCTGACATAACCTGCCATTTTTTAAGATCTACGAGTATTCCACAAGAAATCTGAAGGAAATACTAAGAGAAGCGAATCCGTGAATGTAGAGATGACAAACCGAATTCAAAACAATTTTCATATCGCTTTTTTCACACGCACGTGTATACCTCATTCATTTCTTTACTATATTTTCATTGATTGGGTGTTTTTTTCACAAATATAATACCTGTCGGATAATTTTCCACTTAACGTACTACAAATTTTACCATTGACCATAGTAAATGGCAAAGAATGCTGGATGTTGATACATGTTCGCATAAAATGAATGTTGTCGGACACAAGGTCTTTTCATTGAAATAAGACTCCTCATTCTTAGGTACAGTAGAACTTTCTCACACTAATTGGAAACGCATAGGTATATAGTATCTCGTAGAAGAAGGGCGGGGATTTTTCCACAAAATATTTGTTTCATTATCTGATTATTTACTAACTGTATTTGAACGTGAGAAGTTACAGATTAACTACTATCATCATCTAAACTAGAATCTGCGAAAGACTATCGGTGACCTGTGTCTGAAAACTTTCTGTACCTGTACTACCGTCAAAACCCCATTTTCCAATTGAAGTTAAATTAAATGACTGCTAGGATACTATTTAAATTTTTTTTTCTGGGTTCTTTTTCTAAGATCCGTGAAGCTGTGTAATCTAACAAACATTGTAACTCGATCTCGACTTTTGATTCATCACTATCATATTGAGAGGATACCACTTTTTCTTAACTTTAAAACACTCTAATACGATAGGGAAACTTTACTAGAAATCTTACTATTAAAAATTTTTATTATCAACAAATATTTACGTTTCATAAACTTAGCCTCCACAAAAAGTGGTAAAACTTCGTCCTGGATATAAATTGATGTTGGCGCATGCGAACTGTTCAGTAATGCACTAACCGCTGAATGGTCAACATGAGATAATTCCGTTAACCGTCTACGTCTCGATCTTTTGCTAAGATCATTAAAATGTTTCTTTGATCGAACGCCACCAGAGGAAAACCTACTATGTTGAGCTAAATCACGTTCAGACTTACGCTACTCTTCAGTTGTTGCTAATTTAACACACTCAATAGCACTACATCAGTCATCATGCTTTTCGAATATCTTTGATTTATTACAATTCATAAGTTTATAGTATTTGTTGACACATTTACACAAATTAAGCACATGTTTATCTAAATAGTTAATTTCTATATTCTCTAAATTATCAAGTTTTCTAACAGCACTGATAAAATCATATGTGTTTTTCTTTAGTATATTCTTTTCTTAAATACCACAACACAAAAAATATATATTATTGAAGGAGCACTTCAGTAAATTATCTGAAAAGAAAAACATACAGTTTAATTAATAATTTAAAAATCTCGTAGACGTACTACGAACAACGAATGCTGCGACGTAACACAAAGAGCCATAGCACCCACAAGCTATGTTAGACTTTGTTGGTTTATGTATTTTTCATTAGACTACACTTATATGAATATGTAAAAACATATCACAACAATTACGTATGAATGTTAAGAATTGTAAAAAGTGGCTGAATAAAAAAAAATTAAATGAAAAAAATGCCATGTGCGCCATGCATGTGCTTCATCAACAATAATCTGAAGAACTAGAAAAAAATCTCGAACGTATCAATAAATAAAATAAAGAAGCTCACACTTCAATGGGCAATCTGCCCATATGAAAAGAATAGATAAATAAAGAATCCATTACAAAGAAGGGAAGGAAAACGCAAAGACCTTCCAATGCATGTGGCGATGAAATTGTAGAGGATTTGGAGAGGCTGGGTGTAAAAAGTTAACAGAATAAAATTTAAGATACGAAGGTTTGGGGTCAGTTTATAAGAAGGGCGTTTTCATCATATTCCTACTATACTCGCTTTAACTTTCCAATCACGAATATATATATATATATATATATATATGATGTGAATGCCAACAAAAACTATATTTTTTTGCAAAACTATCAAAGGTTGTCTTCATTGAGTTTTTTTCCTTTAACATTTTGCGATTATGTATTTGATTACCTAGCTGAAATACATACACAAAAGTTTTCTTGTAATAGTATTCATGAGACTAGAAAAAATATTATGTAAATAAGTATATATTACAGATATACCTCAATTTTTCTATCTTTGTCTTTGCAAATACTATAAATTTGTTTTGTGATAAATTTACCAACAAGTAGCTAATTGATACTAAATTAAGAGCTAAGTGCTATTTCATATGCTTAAGTAACAAATGGGTTGCTATCCGCAGCTTCTCTAGCTGACAATACCCATGCCAATATAAATACGTTTCAACGCCTGTTAATCAATCATACTTAAACGCTGAATAGAATTTTTACTAATGTTACCAATTTTAACTCAAAAAAGCAGGATTCCTGCCGAATGACTCAGTGTTATATACTAAATAATCCAAATTTATTACTAGAATGCAACGTCACATGCACGTTTCACTCTGATATGAATTCGTGGAAGAAAATCTAACTAGAACATACATGTAAAAACATGTCTTAATTTTTTTTTCGAATAGGCCGTATCATAAATCGACGTAGAGAATATAAATCTAAGGTAAATTATATAATTATTACACTTGTATCCTTAAAAAAATTTTAAATGACGATTTTATAAATTCAATCCATTTGTCAATTAGAATCGATCGTCAAACCATTATTCACTACTCAAGAAGTTACTTGCTATATGTCAACCATATTTAACAAAAATCAATATGTTTTATCCTAAATTGTAAAAATAACTTAAATGTTTTATTGTTTTTATATAGGCATTAAATACACTAAATCAATTTATACCAGAATAATGAAAACTTTGCATGTAACAGAAAAAATTTAAATATTTATCGCTAGGTCAATATGTCTTGAAAACATTCGATTTAGTAAGCATTGAACTACAAGGGTTCCGTAATTTTATATTCACAATATTTTTTACCATACAAATATGTTGCCCCGTATATTTTTAACATAAGGTAAAATTATCATGAATTTTTAAAATTTATGAGATCTAGAATATTTCTTCACACCAGTTAACTGGTAAACTTTAAGTACACCTTGATCATTCCTGATTTTTAATTTATCACTTTGTGGACATGAATTCGTGTGATTATATGTTATAGCCACTGTTAGAAATATTCCTAGAACTATGCAAGATAGAAAATCCTTGAATTGAATTATCAATATATTATTTATTTTAATTATCTCCGTTTTCAAATATGGCTTCTCAATTTTTGAGGATGTAAATAAATTTAAAGAATAAATAATGAATACAATATTCGTCTAAGCTGATACTTACTTCTTCTTTTCAACTTTAATTTGCCTCGAATGCAATTCAAATGTTTACTCACAAACATAAAATTTTTGGTGTTTAACAGAAACAACACCGCATCCCAAGAGGTCAATAAAAATATCACGTCCTTTTACTAGGTTAATGAAATCGGTATATAAAGAACATAATTGTATTTAACAATAATATTTTTCGATAACGTGATGTTTTAAATCGATGAAACAAAAGATAGCTCATAATTTTTTTCGTAATATTGCTTTACAAGACACTGGTAGAAAGACCTCTATGTACAAGGTGTTACTTCATAGACAAAATACTTTATGCTTGCATATAAAACTTAAATATTCGACTATGGATAGGACAATAATTCATAGAGTTATTGCTCATTAATTAGTTGGTATAAAACTATAATTGATGAAAATATGTAAATTTGACCAAAAATACGTCTTTGGACTGGAACTACAACTTTTGCGAACATATCAATTGGAACGTAGCCCGCAAGGAAAAAAATACACACAGCTTTTTTTTCTTTCATAATTTACATTTATAAGAATATTTTTAAAAGAAAAATAAAAAGGTGGGTGTATTTCTAAAAAGTATTCTTGAACTGGTATTTAAACATATGAGAAACAACTAAGAAAAGACAGTGTGACCAATTTTAAGAAAAGTACACGAATACTTGCCACTCATAAAAACAGATAAATGATACAATAATACTACGATGATTTAAATATTGGGACTCTAAACTGGGAACTAAAGTCAGTGAGTTAATTCGGAACAGGTACATTTTGTTAATAAAAAGCACAACATATTCCACCGATTTCGAATAAAATAAACGACGCCAACTGTAATACTGCAAAATATATATTTATGATAGTGCATATGCAAATATGTCGATAATAAAATATAAAAGATTAGATATACAAATTTTAAAAAACATACAATTGAATACAAGTACAAAAAAGGAAGTATTCAGTGCAAGGGAGTAAATGGCAATTGTCCCTATGTTAGTCTTACATAAACAAACCGTCAAAACTATCCGGATTTGTAGAAACATTCCAAGGAATACGCTTAAAATACCACTTACGATCAAATCCAAACCTATACAAATATAGTGTTTCAAGAAATTATAAATATTACTACTGCCTACGATATTTTCGAAGTGACTAATCGTATAAAAAGTTATGTGTACCTACGGTTAGAAAAAAAGGAAATCTGAGAACCAAAATTACATGACAGAATAATAATCCTTAAAAAGTTCAATTGTAAATAACCCTAACACTAAAACAAGAATAAAAATGAAAAATAATTTTGTAGGGTTGATAAAACGTCTAGTACATCATGCTAATGAACGTGCGAACAACCTCTTAACAGTGTAATGGTATCTGAGATATCATAAGAGTGTAATGATATCAGAATGTTAACGGGATAATTTTGTATTATTACGAGACAAAAACATACCAATATCTCAATATTCCTTATGAACACGAGAACACATCGATGTAATGAGAATTCGTTCAGGTATTTTTGTACACTATCGTCAATTTTTTTATAAATCCAATATGTTTCTACATTTAGACATCACTTACCCTCTGATTTTTTAAAGATTTACATTAAGAAGACTTACGTACATTAAGAGTACCTAACGTCAAAACACACAACACGCCGTTTTGCAAACTAACAACTATTTAAAGGCCTAATTATTAATCTTGAATAATCGTAAATCTTTGGAAATATATTATTGAAAACAAAAGCACTTTAGGATATTGTATAGGTTTAAACTAAACAACGTCTTAGTTTTAAAAAGACCTGTTTCTTCGTTTCGAAGCTCTTTGGAATTTATTGATTTTCTCAGTTTCATTATAATTTTATATAAACGGCTCAATTTTACACGATTATGCTATTTTATGAATTATTACTAAAAATCTTAACTACTCACTCATTAAAGGAATTTAGGATGTTTGGACACAGATTCATTAGATGAAAATTTATCGTGAGTTGCACATGCGTTGAAAAATATCAAATTGATTATAGCTAAAAATATTGAAAATATCAATAACGGATAAATAACTATTGAGTAACGAAATTATGTAATAAAACAGTATTCACTTTTTATCAAACATCTTTTTACAGTAACACGAATGAGGACGAAAGAAAAATCAATTTACTACGCTAAGAATAGCCGCAGAAGTTTTTCTTAAACTCTTGTATTGAAAGTATTCTGATAATCAAACAAGGCGAGTATCTCAAATCTATGTATACTAGGAGAAAAATAAATTTACAAATATAATTAAATGAAGAAATAGATTACGAGGAGGAGATTACTTTGAGATTAAAGAACGGCAATTAATGCTTTATTATATGTTATATGGATAATATAAATTGTTTATACAAGATAATTTCGTATGATTGGAATTATTTCTAAAATATAATGATACTGACCAACGTTTGAAACATATTATTAAATACAAAAATATTATTAATCTCGATTATGTTTAGCTTTATATCAATTCAACGTGAAATCAGTTTCGCAAACTGCTTTAAAGAACATTTAACCAGTATTGAATATAAATGGGAATAAATACTGTAGCACTTTAACTACAGCTAAATTATCAGTGTTTTCCATTAAACTTAATTATTATATGTACAATAAACGGTACAATTACATTGCGCAGATTTTCTGGCAAAAAGCAGTCTTTTTTATTATTGTTTATAGTCACAGTATTTTTTCTATCATTTATTGATTGGTCTTATAAAACGTTTCTTTTATACTCACAAAGTATTAGTCATTACGGCATTGCACGCCTGAGATAGCTATTTTCCTCAGTCTCGTATGACAGGTATCCTATTCATATTTTCCCCCGGGGAACAAATTTTGTTATATTATTTGACTAATAAATGACCAACAATTCTTACAAATTATTAACAATTTCGCACGAGGCGTATGACAAAACAATTGAAAAAATCCTGTTGTAATTTACTGTCTTTTTTACACATTTTACTCAAATTTTTTAGAGGTATGGGAATAAATAACTTAGTAACAAGAGCAATAATATTACGTTTATCTTGACGAAGTTCATATACACCTTATATCAGTAACCAAAATTAAAATTTAGATTTAATATGGACCAGATAGCTACTTTTATAGGTGCAACTCGCCTCCGAAACTCAGGTCTATAAGCAAATCTTAAATGGTTTAGCAAAATGTCCCTTTTAAAAGTGCCCCCAAAAGCAAATAAAAGCCAATCAAAACTATGATATAATGTACGTTTATTAGGAACATCACTATACCAAATTTGGTACACATTAGGCTCCTATAAAGTAAGAAAATGGCACTGAGAACCAAAATCGTTTATTTTTTTTCAAATTCTGTTTGGAAAATTTACATCCACTTTACATCATCAGAATGGTTGTACACCATTCGATTTATCACTACTGGGATAGTGATACCTCTAGTCTGTTCCTACTAAAAAATTACACCCTCCCCATTTTTCAAGTGCAATTTTTTTCTGATACATTTATAATACCTTCATTAGATATGTATGAATTATTTGTTCTCCAAAGCATATTATTCCCGATGAAATCGTACAGGGTAAAATAAATTAAAACTCTCAAATACAACTCGTATAATTTTCTGTATCATGTAATACATATGATAATTAGGTGAGGTAATTTAATTAGCATAAATTATGATTATATGCCAATAAAATCCCTAATTACTAGTGTCTCTGATTCTCATATACCTAGCCAAATAATTTCAAGATAGTTTAATATTACGAAGTTATTATTTTAAAGATTTTCTTTTCAATTTGTACCAAAATCATACTTCATTTTTATAATCAGGACATTACTCCTTACTAATATGCAAAACAGCTCTCTATATCAAATTGTTCAAATACTCTTTGATAAAATACTTATATGGAACCAATAGACATTCTAATAAATCCATAAGTGCTTCGTTTTTCCAACTTTTGTAGAAAACGCAAAAAGTTAATATATATAATAAATGAGGATATCTGAATATCCAGGCAAATTTTAAAAAGAATAAATATATTTATACGGACCTGCAATATCTACGCTTCAAGTAAAACCATTACCTAAATCTCAACCAGAAAAATTTAACTCTTCAAATTGTGCAACTCGACGCTAAGTGTTCGATTTGGCTTATTATTTTTTTTGCACGTAGTAGCCGCTTGTAATCACTTACTACACTCGCATCGTTCTTTAAATGTTTTTAATCAAACCCATTTAAATATTTAAAAAAACTATCCAGAACTTTCGACTCAAACTATGAAAATGATATGTACGTTTAATAAAAACGCATGCGCACTAGCACTTATGTACACACGCAAATGCACGTACATCTATCTAATAATTTCTATAAAGATTTCATGATTTTTTTTCATGCAAGGAAAATTATTTAATTATGGCTTTATATTGCTGTAAACGTTCATTTGCTTCTGAATAAAATATAGTGCTGGAGTTGATTACTCAGATGCTAAAGTACATTGTTTCCCATGTGAACTTTTAGTTGATATCCAAGAAAATATCAATCGT
The DNA here is from genome assembly GCA_039881145.1 of Druceiella hillmani. Lineage (NCBI taxonomy): Eukaryota > Metazoa > Arthropoda > Insecta > Lepidoptera > Hepialidae > Druceiella > Druceiella hillmani. Next base: position 46,273,313 of record JAYKKI010000004.1, read on the forward strand.
AACTCTAGCCATTAACCCCTATTCAATTACGTCTTTCCTTATCCAGTATATAATTTGTATTACCTTGACTTTCGAGGAGACGTTTCCATATAATCACGAACCTCATCCCGCCGTCCTTGGAACGTCGTACCTACTAGACAGACATCTACGAATTGGTGTGAATGAACTTTGACACTTCTAGGGAAATATTTCAACATTCCCGCCGTCGCGGCAGTCAACTGTTTATTAAACTTCCCAGAAAATTAAATTCAATAGAAAGGTTTCCAATGACGACACATATCTATAAATCTTACATTTTGGAATTAGAATATGTAATCATAATATCATCATAACATAAATAACCTTTTTCAAATTATAGTTATACTAGAGATAATCATAATTTCAATGCATACAATTAACCTTATAGGTTTCTTAAATAAAAATTGTATTCTATAGAAATTACGGAAGAATAATCTTCTTCTTGAAATTTTAAAAACCAAACATCCCTATATTTGAAATTAATTTAACAATTTTATCTCGGCGGTATACCAACATTATGAAATAATATTAATTTGTGGAAGGACGTGAGCGATTCTTGATCAATTTAGTGACGAAAACCCAGACAAGAATCCACATTGCCACCGGAAGGCTACGGGTTTGTCACACATAAGAAATTAGTTATGTAAATACTGGAGTGGAGGGATTGCTCTAAAATTATACAGATTTATGATCACAAAATTTAACAGATGAGAGTAGAATGTTAACTACTGAATAGATTTGGCATTAATTTTGTATAAAAATTATTATCACTAAATTTTCATTCACAACTAAGTGAAACTACATGATTTAGTGTCATTTCTACTTTGTTTATATTTTTAACCACGACTTAAGTTTCATTGTATGACATCGTCAGGTATCTTCAACTTCTTTTGGTTCTTTCAACAATTCGTTTGTTGCATGACATCTTCAAGAATAAGAATCAAGAGTAAGATAGAGAAGACATCTTCCAGAATAGAATCAAGAGTAAGATAAAGATAATTCAAGAGTAAGATATCTTTACTAATTGCCCACCTGAAGGTGTTGCCAATTAAACCTAGGTCGTGGTTAAGAATTTGAATAAAATATAAATAATGTAGTATTGTTGTGAATAAAAATTAAGTGAGAATATTAACCCTTCGATAGTGTAACATAAACCTAAATTATTCAGAACTGAAGGGTTATATAATTACACTTGAACTCTTTCAATCTCACTGCGACGTAGGATTTTTTTATTGATTTTAAAAAGACTGAATGTCTTCTTTCTATTAACGTGCTGAAATTGGATATTACTTTCGCAATATCCAATAAAAATTATTGTTTTCGCAATATGCAATAAAAATTACTTCACTGAGTCCAGCATCCCGTTTCTTTACCGGTCTTTTCCATAGATGAGCCGTTCCTTCACAGCCAAAGACTATTTGATGAATAATATCTAGTGTTTATTATGACCACCCTTCTTCTGGAGTTTTGTATGCCCATGTTGGGGCTCTGTTGATGAGTTAAGTGTGTGCCCATCATTGGTTGATAGACTGACATGAAGTATCAGGCACTTTGTCTTTTCACCTAGTGGTTGTTAATGCGGTCTGTAACTCCATTCTGTTCTGTTCTGTTTCTGATTTCAGCACCTTGTTAGGAATTCAGTTATTATGCATATTTGTTTATGTACTTAAATATATTATTTGGGGGGGGGACATTTTATGTTTTCTTCTTTATCCTTAAATTACTTAAGTTTTTCGTTACCTCTGATCTTTAAATATCCTTTCTGAATGATTTTCTGTAGATTTCAACAAATATTTCGATGAACAGAGCAATGGGGTTTACATTAGACCACAAGTATCCTAGGGCACCAATTCAAGTACTTTTACTGTTCTTGAGACCCTTTGTGTTTCAGAAGCAATCGTATCTGTTTGCCTTCAATACCTTTTATATATTTTTCCTCTTGAATAATTGCACACCATTACATTTTCTGCAATTATATTTCATCTACGTCTGATCCATAACCGTAATTATTGTATACATTTAGTTCATTCATGTTGTTGATTAGACTTGCAGCAACTACATTTAAATTTTTTCTACTTATGATTAAACAACCTTTACATTTAATTGCATTTGATCGTAATATTTGAAAATTTCACTAACAAAAATAGTGGCCGATTTCGATATGCATAGTACATTTGAAATGCAAAATGTTGTTACACTAAACTTGATAATTATAGAAATCGGAACTTATCTGACCAAACAATTTCTTTACATATTTTTGTCGTTTCTCAATCCCCTTGCCTCGATAAGTTACGCTATTTTTGCTATCCAGTTGCAGTAAGTATTCGTTTCTCGTGCCGGAGATTTTTGTGTTTGATCATGTATATTGAAGCACCGATATTTATTTACAATTTTCTTTGTTGTTTGTCAAAGCTCTAAATGCGGCACGGTACATTAAGCTTTCTGTATTTCTTGAGTTATCTTTCTGGTTTCTTTCAAATTTCATTCCGTGGTTATGGGGGCAAATTTATTGCAAAAATGACACCGAGGTTACCTTTAAGGATTATAGTTATGTACTTTTTAAAATATTGATTAGTTTCAAAAGCTTTTGCGTAATTTTCACCCATTCTAAAATCTCACAAAATTGTTTGCTATATATTTTGTCACTCAGTAAGAATATTCAAAAATCAAAACTAAAAAACCCACTAAAGGTCCCTGAATAGCAGAAAACGCGGAATTGATTGTTCTAAACCTTCTTTAAAGTTGATTTTCGTGTACATCTATATAACTTGTTGAATCTACCAGTAGCGTAACTTCCGTTCTTTCTTTAAAGGTTACGGATCTACGGCACGAACAATCAATACGATCTCAAAATTTCTCGTGTTGAGGATAATTTTTGAATGCAAATTTATTTTAATTCATAGACTAGGGCTACTATAAATTACTAAACTACAATTAATTTGTAAAAAACACGTGAGTGACTCTTGCTTTCTTTGATAATTAACTCTCCAGATAAATATCCACATTGCCACCGCAGCTATTATTATCATTATATGGAAAAGAGTAAAATTAAAGTGACAGAGACAAGGATTTTGTACAAACAGTCACAGTAAATATCTTTATTATTATCATATGAATAATATCTTGATTAATGTTATAAAATTCTTATATAATCCGTATAGAAAGTAACAACATTACTAGATTACTAGCTTGTTATCAATATTATAAAATCCAAGTAGGAAGGGCAAAATGATTAGCCTAATATCAATATTAAATTTTACATACAACGTAAGACTCATTATAGTAATATAATTTCACTTTGACTTTAGATTGGGTTCATTGTTTGAGAAATGAGCCATCGGAACAAATTCAAATTAATATCGCTATGTTGAAATATTATATCTTTCATAGGCAAGTAAAGTGGGCAATACTTTTACTAGCATTTCATTTTAAAGTCCGCATGAATTATTGAAATCAATGAATGGAACAAGTAACAAACTAACAAAACTCTAACATGATTATTATTCAAATGACAAAATATACTTTAAGCTACACATGAACCTTAACCTCTACACAATATTGGGAAATATCAAAAAAATTAAAATCACATTTATAGTATCCATCTATTCATCAATACTTGCTGTATTTGTGCCATTCTCCAACAAAAATGTTCTTTGGTTGAATTATTAGATATCAAAATATTTCATTACTTCCAATCTTTCTCTGAAAAAAATCAAATTATATATTTGTTTAATTAAAGTTGGAAATAAAATAAAAAAAGTTTAATAAAACAAATTATGATGTACTAATAGCTCAAAAATAGTTATGGTTCACTAATCTGGGGCTTTACTCAGACTACAATGAAACAGTGGAGCGCGTTTCGTGAGAAAGTTTCTTTGGATGGAGCTTAGAAATCAAATTTGGTTCTCATAATTTTAATCGTTAGGCGGAACTACTGCAGGATCAGAACTAATGAATTGGAAAATGGGGTGAATTGCAAAATTTCTGCTTGTTGCCCACAAAACTAATTTAAAACCAGTAAATGCTTAAATTTCACGATTTAGACAGGGAGTTTACGGTTTAGACTGCAACATAAGAACAGAGTAGTTAGTAACAGAAATACAATGACAAAGTCTATTCTTGCCATAATTTAGTGTAAACCAGCAGATCTTGAGTATACTTGAGACTCGTAATTTAATATAGAACCAGCAGATCTTGAGAATACTTGAGTCTCATATTTTAGTATAAAATCAGCAGATCTTTAATACACTTGAGACTCATATTTTAGTATAAAACCAGCAGATCTTAAGCATATTTGAGAATTATAATTTAGTATAAAACCAGCATATCTTGAATATATTTGAGACTCATATTTTAGTATAGAACCAGCAGGTCTTGAGTATACTTGAGACTCATATTTTAATTTAAAATCAGCAGATCTTGAGTATACTTGAGACTTATCACACATATTAAGTGAATATGAACTAAGTACAATCTACTTTAAAACATGGGAGCGACGGGATACCCTATTCTCATGTCTTTTTCATTGCCGCAAGCTAAAATTTTGGGTGAAAAATAAAAAAAAATATTTTCAAATTCCCTTACTACTACATGCAGAATATTGTTTGCTAAACTTGAATTCTGTTCAACTTTTTAATTTCTATTTTACATCATGGGTGAAAATTTTATGCTTACAACATATAGTTCAGAAGCTAAAACAGATGACAAATTGCAAATAGAGAGACGGACAACCCAGTGAAAGCAATAGAATTTTGTTTGGGCTCGCCGGTAACAGAACCGATATACATTCACGAAAAATCAGTTTTGATTAGGTCTATGTCACAATCAGCAATAACATCACATAAGTTTTATTCTTTCGCTTTATGCATTCCTATAATAATAAAAACATCGTAAAAAGCTAATACTTAGATTGTGGCAGTCAAAAATATCCTCCGGAATTGCTGTGACATGAGTTAAAATGTGAGGTATACTTCTAAGGGGTGTGCATGCATTAAACATACACTGAAAATACTGAACGGTAACGATAACATTTTTTTTTGGTAAATAGACAGTATAACTATTTCCATAGTATTTTATTTACATTTACTTTCAATTCTTTCGTCGTTTCGCTATCTGTAAAACTAATTGTATATGCTATTCTTTTACGCATAATTACAATACATTTATGAGAGTAAGTGAATTTAATTAAATTATTAATATTGGTAGAGTATAATAATGGTAGAGTAGAATATAAACCCATTACACATTAAAAACAAAAGTCCACTTTCTAAATAAACTTAAATGGATATGTGAGTAAACTTATTTTTCGTGAGCGGTATAATGAAGGAGTTCACGAAAATATCGATTCAGGATTCAGGAAAATATCGATACGCCACGCATCCCCGTTCGTCACACGTGCCGGTTCTGCTTATTTTGTTTTACTCCGTTTATCGAGTAATATGGGGCAGCCGCACAGTGGTCCACTAATTCTCCGACCCAAGTCTCTTTCCGAATTCGTTTTAATAACTCCAAAATTCACTGCAACAAATTCATAAATACAAATCTCTGCATTAAAAGTAAAAACTTAATTTAAGTAAATAATAATATTCTTAGTCAGAACTTGAACCACTATTTTACAACGTTTTTGTAAATAATTCGAATGTATAATTATTAAGAGTAGGTTATCTGACGTTCGTAGACTATTTAAAAATTTGCCAAATTTATAGAAAATATTCTAGATATTCCACGATAGCAGGAAAAACGCAACGTCTTATCGATGTGGTACTCCAACACAATATGAATTTAAATGCGAATAAACATTCTATTTTTTATTTTCCAATTTCAATAACATGAAAGTCAATTCTCCGCCGATATAAAACTTCTTAAATAAAATAATATGAAGGACCTGAGAATAAATTAAGATTATAATTTAATATTCTACACACCTATAAATTTGTTCTATGTGTTTTGTTTTTTAATTGTTCACTGTTCATTATACGAACTTAGGCGCGTGAGTTAAAATGGGCAAAACAATCTTTATTCGATAAATTAGATATTTTTATATTCAATAAATTAATATAAACTCAGAATATTTGTGGAATATTCTGACTTTAACGAAATAATTCAAGATACATTTTTATATCAATCTTTATACAACGCCCGATCAAACAAAAATAATTTATTGAAGATGAGCGTATTTCATTTTAATGTAATCATTTTGACTCCACACTGAGAACATGTTACACGTTGTTTCTCCTTACACTCCAACTCGGAACAATTGAAAGTGATCCATTGGGTCGAACATTAAATTTAATATTTTCCATAACAACCTTCGACGATATATCTCTCGTCTTTTTTATATTTCTGGCTGTCGCGCCTATATCTAGGAACATAAAAAAGACGACGATTCGACAGATCAAATCTAACCGTAAATGAAATTGTTTGATCTGTGCGTTTATTTAGATCCACATCTTCATTATTTGGTCCTCTTCCTTGATCCTCAACTAGATTTAGAATAGATTAGCCAAATAACTGTCTTATTGTTTATGTTCGCATTCATAAATAATTGGATTCTAAAATTTAGTTCCCTTGATTTAAATTATATCTTTTTTTCTATATTAAGTCAACATTAACATTAAAATTATCCAAATTTATTGTGGCATCAATATATGGTATGTTATTATGATGACAATAACTTATATATACATATACGAATTTATTTTTATTCAAATATAACTACTAGGCATAATTGTAAAACTGTTTTCAATAGACTAAAATTTGATGACAAATAAAGAAATAAAAAAAATTAATAAAAGCAAATATGTAGACAAAGAAACAATATTTAATAACAGAAATAAAACCAAGTAAACGCACTTTTATTTTTCCCAAACATATTTTTCAATAACTTAAGGGCTAAAAAGTAATTAAGGGTCTAAATTCTCAACAATAACTTCAATGAAAATGACAAATTGACGTCTTAAACAAACTCTAACTCTTTTGACTTTTGACTCAGGCGTATAAGCCCGACGAACAAACATATCGTTAATACGCCTATCCAAATCTAAAAATAACCAGTGGGCTAACCCTCGCCCTCAACCTGACCAGGGGTATTGCTTTCATGCAGGAACCCTTTGTCGGTTCAGTTTTAAAAGTAAGATAAACAAAATATCTTTGGGCCCTTGTTTATGTATTTACCGCTCATTAAAACGATTTCGTATTTTATCATCTTCACCCCGATATTCTAATTAAACCGCTTCGTTTTCTAGATTTTGTTGTTTGTAAACATGTTAAGTTACATTCTACTTACATTCACCTGTTTCTTTTTAACTGCGTCAAGAAGTTGTGTTATCGATGTTGTTGAACCAATTTTTTAAAAACTATGGATGGTATTGATGGTAGAGTATATCAGTTAAAACGCAATGACAGTTTATAAGTCTTTTAAATTATATGATTATGTCCTCATCCCATTAACGATGTGCGTTCAACTATAGCAAGATTTTTTTTAACAATTTAAATAATTTTGATTACATCGAAAAGAACACAAATAAAGCAAATACTATTCGCACATTTTTATTTAACCTTATTCCAATGTAAAGTTAAATCATTATAAGGTTAAAGCCAGCCGATATTGCGCAGCATCTTAGTTTATTTAATGTAATGCCAAAATAAGTAATGATAACAATATAAAAATGCAATTAATACAATTTAAAATATATCGATTGCCAAAAAATATTATTTGACACAGCACGAAGAACACAGGAATCGCTGAGCCCTAGAAACTACCATGTTTCTGAGTATGTGGAAAATATGTTCAACACGTAGTTATTCATATAATGAGGAGCGTTACTGTAAACTAAAAAGAACGATTTTATCACAAATTCGTCGAGTAGTATTTTTATTGTTTTCAGTTTTATTTAAATAAGTATTTCGGGATGAGTATATAATGGTAAGTGATCTTTTTTTTTCATTGAATATTCCTGCAAGCAATTTAATACATTTTAGTTCATACAGTTTTATAATACTTTGCTGTTAAGGTAATGCATATTATATTGATCATAGAATACATACTTTTTGTTACCACAGGTCATTTTAATAACATGTTATGAAATTATTACGCTTTCATGACAAACGAGGAACGCATCTATTGTAGGATAAACTAACCCAAATTATTTATGGAAATTAACTTATAAGAACACAACCATTCTTTAGCTAGAAGATTATAAATATATACTTCATATTTTATATCTTTGACAAATATTTCACGACCCATTCGTATACATTACAAACTATATGGTTAAGATTATGTTTCAACGGTTATATGTTGTCTAAATCCACCAGCTAAAACGTCGTAATTTTTGATGTAAAATCTGGGATATTTTCTATTTACTCTCCGTCCAATTATATAATTCCATTCATGTGCTTTATCGCCGATGATGAATTTAATATGGAAAACTTTTCAAGTGGTGCACAATTACCGCCAAATTTAAAACTTAACGCCGAGTGACTACGTATTTTCGTTTATATTTTTAATATTTTTATTGAGCATTAGGATTATAATTTCAACCCTATTCTTTCTCATGATTGCTCTCAAAATTGCTCTAGATCATTCTTAGTCAGTAATAAACTGAGTGAGAATTATCTGAAACCCATTTCCTTCTTCGATGTTAATAACACAGGATCATTGTCGGGTAAAACGACATCATACAATATGGTATGTAAATCATTCTCGGGTAAACGTCTTGATTCCTTAGCTAGATATTTCGACGTAAGATCTGCTTGATGATTTTTTCTCAATCCTGGGAGTAACTAGTGTACACTGAAGTATAAGTTACATTAACATAAATTCTGGAGAACAAAATTATTGGTGAAAGAGGTGGTTATTTCGTAAAAATTTAAAATTTGAATAATATGAAAAGAAGTATAAATATCAAAATATACTTTTTAAAATGTAAGGCAGTGTTTATTAATAACCATCGACCTAATTTCTTTAAATGACGGTTGTTTGCGACGAAATGTTTACAATACAAGATACTAACCCTTGTTCACCTGTCTCTGTACAGCTTTTCATCACATCATTCTTTTCTGACTATTTTCATCCAACAGCTTGGGCGATGAAAGACTAATCGCAATGACAAAAGGTTTTGAATATTAGATTGTCTTTTAGTGAGTCAGTTTTAAGGCCTAGGTGTTTGTCCCTACATAATAAAATAATTGTGCCGCACTCGTTTCCCGCCCGCACGCTAACACGACCTCCCACGTGGCACGTGGCACATGTTATTATTAATAGTATTATTAAACTTTCTTTATTCTGACAATCACTTTGCTGAGACTGATGATTGACAAATTTAGTTATGTAGACAATCACATAGAAAACATCTGAGTGAAAAAATAGAAAAAAATTGTTTTTCACGTAATAATTCGACGTAGGACTGAATTGTATTATTTTTTAGAGCTTAAAATTGATCTGAATGGAGAGTGATAAAATTTTTTAACATTGTGTGTGACCTAGTTTAAAATTAAAGAAAATTTATGGCAATGGTCGATAACGATAGCACGGTTTTCCAAATTCGGAAATATAACACCGGAATCGTTCCTCTACCATAAAAGAAAATAAGTTAGAAAATAAAGAAAAACTCGTTTTAAATGTTATAATATTTTAAAATACATATGCATACATACTTACGTACGTGACTCTGATGTGTGTGTATCCACTAAAATTTCATCATAAAATATCTTTCCTTCATTTTATATCTTGATCGATTTTCATTGACTCTCTATTGAATGCCTTCGTAATATTCCACCTTTTTATCGATGGGAGTATGAACTTATTTATACATTATGAAGGGAAGGATAAAATCTTGTTTTGTCTCTATCCCATACTGCAGATATTAGGCTTCCTTAAATTTGGTTTCCCCTTTACTCTCAATATCAGGCAGGCAAAACTATGAGCAACAACTAGTAAAATTACTTATGTACATAATTAAAAGGTAAATGAAAAGAAAAATGTAATCATTTCAAAAATGAGAAAGTTAATAGGATTGTAACAAATTTAAAACAGTTAAAAAACTTGCTACACAAATTTAAAATTAAAAAATTTGGAATAAAGTACTACACTAAGCTCATCATATTTCATGTAAGTCAGGGTATATTTTTAAATCAATGGATTAATAATGGATATGCCAATTTCTGTACAACGCCTGGGTTTTTGAAAAAATTCACTATCGATGGAAATAATAATAAATGATTTTAAATTACACTGCAAACAAAATAATAAGATTATATTGCAAACAAATGAACCTTCCATCCGACCGCCATTCCATTCCCCGACGTTTAACAAAATTCGTCCCGCCTATAATTAAAATAAAAATAAATTTAACGCCCATTGTACATGTGTATTTAATATAATATTATATAAAAAAACAATTTTATTAAAAAAACTGAATAAATAACAAGCGCAAAGAAAACTACATGTTAAATGAGATTTTCAGACACAGAATCCACTAGCTATTTTCCAGCATAAAACTTAAGGAACTGTTCAGTTCTAATTCCATGTTCTAATCCAACCTTCAGTGATACTGACGTAAATGTGATAGTTCGTGTTATAATAAGTAAATACCAGCTTCAAATTAAATTGTTTATAAAAATAAACACAAAATAATCTTTGAATTTTAGTCAATTGATAAAGTTGCAATTGACTGAAAAATTTGTACTTTATAAATCTTTAATTTCATCGACACTTTCCCTGTGATACAGGAACAGTGTCAATAAAATATTAGTACGAAAGTGTGTGATTTCAAATTTTAACCCAAGCGCAGAAAACAAACTAATTCTTGTTTACAAACAAACATCAGTTGGTTAATATTCACTTGCCGCAGTAGTGCTCGCTGCTTCGCATACCGCTCTGTTAACGCAGTGCGTAGTGCATTCATCCATTCATAGGCATACCGGATTCGAGAAGTTTTTCTTCTGCGCTTAAAGCAATATCAACAGGAATCACAATAATAAGAATCAATGTACATATTAGATAAAGATGGCAATATGTTTACTAAATGCTTAATACATTTCTATTGTGGAGATCTTAGTGAAGCAACCTACACTAAATTGCTTCTCACGAATCCGGGAAAGTGGAGATGCCAGAGGAGCTGGCTAAAGGTTAGGTCGATTCCTGCTACGCTCACGCCCTTTACTGGACGAGCTCCAGAATGGCCACGAGTTCTAACGTGAAACGCTCACCACTGATTGTTACCAGTCTGAATCATAATGCAAACCAAAGTAATATCAGCCATTCGGATACAAACGCGAAACTCAATCAAAATTATTAACACAGTTACTTGTTCATAGATTCGAAAGTTGAAACACTAAAAAATGTCTGGCAGTTTAATTTGAATCAGGCCATGCAAAGTTTCAATACATAGCTACAGTCATTGTGTCAACCTAACGTAACCTAACCTAACTCTGACTGATTACAGCGCACACTCTGACCACCCATGTAATATCATCATGCAGTTAGCCACGCGACACTCGCGTGACATTATCACAAGAGCGCGCTTGTGCCGCGCACTCACACCTGAATCGTTGCAGATTGCCGGAGCTACCCAGCACGTTTACGTAAATGAACACCTCAGACTACAAAACAAAGTTCTTTATGCAAAAGTAAGGAAAGGTAAATCAGAGAAGAACTGTAAATTTGTCTGGGCTAAAAATGATACTATTTGTGCTCGTAAAACAGCGGACGCAAAGTATTTGCTAATAAAAAATTTAAAGACTTTCTTAATTTATGCCTATTTCTATTTGTATTTATATTTAGAATTGCCAATATTTTGTGTTATTTTTCTACATATCTCCATATTTTTTGTTGTCATTATATTAACCCTTTTTTTATATTTTATGTATGAAAAATCTTTTTGTTAGCTTTACGCGCTGTGCGTGCACCGAACTTTGTTTCAGAAGAGGTCTGCAATTAATTGTGTAAATTACGAAATATATTTCTATCTTCATAAGATTAAGGTCTGGCAATGATCAAATTTGTAGCGGGATTAAAACTAAATTGAATGAACTATTTCTAAATATATTGGCAAACTACTATAATATAATCTCGCTTGTAGAAACAGAGCTATTAAATAATATATTTAATTGAGAATTTATTGACAGTAGGTAAACAGTTTATCGCAAAGATAGACATGCTCACACGAGTTATAGTCGGAGTGGTTGTAGCATTAGCGTCTGGATATGTGGGATTGCGACAGACGGACTATGGAAGTATTGAGGTAGAGGAAACAATTTGAAATGTACCCGTGGGTAAACACAGTCTATTTTAATAATTAACAGAAAATGGATACAGAACAAAGTGAAATATCTCTTATGAGCCTTAAACAATATAATCATGTGCAAAATTATAAAAATAGATCCTTGGCTCTAGTTCTTACTAATAAGGGCGCATGGTTACTACAGCTGATCCAATGTTAAATGATAATCGTAACCATCTCGCTTGTACTTTTATGTGTATTCCTAACATGACGCTGTCCGTTAAAAGACAAACAAAAATTAAAGCAAAAAATATGACTTCTATAAGGCCAATTATGAGGTAATAAGTAAAGAAATAAGTAAAATAGATTGGGATAACGAATTAAGGGAACTCTCAACGGAATGTACTGTGGCCAGATTTTACGACCTAATCTTCATTGTAATTGACTCACTTGTGCTGCAAAGTACCACCCATAATACCAAGCATCCTGTCTGAGGTAATAAATAAAGAAAATACCAAGCATCCTGTCTGAGGTAATAATAATTAATAAATAATACCAAGCATCCTGTCTGAGGTAATAATAATTATGAGGTAATAAATAAAGAAATAAGTAAAATAGATTGGGATAACGAATTAAGGGAACTTTCAACGGAACATACTGTGGCCAGATTTTATGACCTAATCTTCATTGTAATTGACTCACTTGTGCTGCAAAATACCACCCATAATACCAAGCATCCTGTCTGGTTTACCCACGAACGCATACAACTTTCTAAATACAAGGAACGAACTTTCCTGGAACGGAAAAGTTAGGACAGCATTTGTGCCTATTTATTTTGACAATATACAAAAAAATTTTTTGTATTGAGTAATGAGAACATACAAAATAATTTTTAAAGCTCTTCCTTATCCTATTGGTGGTTGTATATTGTCGTAGCAAGTATTACTTAATAAATACAAATGTGATGCCTCTATCATAGATGTTCATTATCAGAGTTAATGATTATTTTCAACATCTGCCAAGGTAATTATGACTATCCGTCTTTACCGAGTCGGATAAAGATTCAAACTCCCAAACCAATACGTGGCTGGCTCTTATTTCATATCGATAAACACCGGTATCAAAGCACCGTTACGGCGGCTTTTGATACCGCCGTGCGACTTTTACAATACAGTGATGTTGTCACTTGGTAAGTTCCTTTATATCAGATGTGAACAGGCTCCGTGAAATTCGTGCACAGCGGATGAAACAGTGATTTTACTTTTCATTTTATTTCATTCATTATTTGTCTAAATTAGTTAACTAAAGCGCATTATGTAGATAATTTATAATCCATAATTGCAGCTTCATTTAATTGGTAAGTTAATTAGAAGTGTTTGCCGTATTCATTTTATGACTTATTCAATAAAAATATCGTTTTTATTATTTAAGTCAACAATGTCACATTTATAATTGTATTTATTAGTTTATCTGATCTACCACTTCTGTTACTTAATGATGAAATTATTCTGTTTTTTTCTACTCTAAAAGATTTAGGCCTTATGATTGATCAATGTCTTAATTGGGAGCTCCATATTAATTATGTCAGTTGTCGCGTTTTCAGCAAATTACACTCTCTTAAACGTCTTGAATATTTCATTGCCCATGAAAATAAATTTACATGTGTCAAACACTACTTTTGCCGCTAATAGACTACTATTTTCCATATTCTTTCACTATTCTATAATATCTTAAAAAACCCACAGTCCATCTTATCTTTCAACAAAATTCACAGCCCTTTCTAGCCATTGCCTGTGTCTCCGTTTTGACAAACTTCTCACGCTCCTTATCCCCAAACATTCTACTTCTACCTATGAGCATTCATTCGCTGTTCATGCTGCCAAATTATGGAATAAACTGAATTCTTACATCAGACTTTCACCGTCACTACTAGCTTTCAAAAGTCGCTTTGTGGGTTTATACCTATTCTTTTTTGTCTCTTTTTTGGTTTCGATTATTTTATCTTTTACGTATTGTTACAACATATTGTTCATCAAAGTTTTTAAATAAATGGATATTTCACAAATGTATTTATTTAGTCTTTTTCCTTTGTGGAAATGTCACAACACAAACTTATTTCGTGTTTAGTGTTCATAGAATATATCAAATAGTTTGTTTTTTTTCCCTTTACATGAAATAAAATAAATATGACAGATAGACGGACACATTGCGATGCCACAAAAATGTTTTTGATTGTGAATTTTATCATTGAAAGTTACATTAGTAACTTCATATTTATCTCTTTCCATAAGGCATATAATCCATAATACATATAATAAGCATTGCGTTCCTTAGAACGTATCGACTGTCGTACCCAAATTTCCAAATCCTAACTTCTTCAATGACTGCACCAGATTTAGTCTACCATTTTTCCCATTTGTACCAGTAGCACGAAATTACATAGCAACGTTCTAGAAGATACTTACATACATTGAATTCAAATTACGAGGGAAATGGTTTTTTCAATAGCAGATAGTCAATAGCATCTTCATGTCACATTTTATTGAATATCAAAGTTAACAAGGAAAATATTTTTCACATCTGTTTATGAGATTTCTAGCACTGTGGTTATTTACTTACTAGATTTTTAAAATAACATAATGAGTAACCATTAAGCATGTAATATGTATATGGAGCAATATTGTCTAATAGTAAATAATTTTTTTGCAATTTAATCAATTTATGATTAAATTTAAAATGTTGGAAAGAAGAAAGAAAAAGAAGATTCTTGAATGAAATAGGATAGGAACAAAGGAAATAAAAAGATAAATCTGACTTGGGATCTTGACAAGAATATAAAGATAGCACCAATAACGAATCATAAATTTGAAAGTCTCTCAAGTCGAACAGCTGTTCTAAAATGTATAAACAGTACACATCTCAAGCGACTAATAACCATAATAAACAGTTCAATAAAAGTGAAGTATAGTTTGGAAGAATACGAATTCATTAAAAAATATTAGAGAATATATTATTTTGGAGATTCGACGATCAGTGCATTTTATCTGAGACTGCCGTTTCCAAAAATATCTGTACCTGTCTTTTACTGATGCAGAAAAGGAGATAACAATGTTTATTATCAACAGTTTCCGTAACTCATTCATATTAATTTAAGTTCCATACCTTAATTATTTTTCAGAATTTTGAACATTTTAATAGTAAAGTTAGAGTGGGGGACACACTATTTAAAATTTTAGAAGTGTTAATCTCACCACTATCAACTTACACTCGTATAAATAAAACAGATGTAAGAAAAAGTTATTATATTTTAGAACCTCTATATCAATTTTAAGACCTAACTAAGGATACCCCACACATTGATGTTCACTGTTTTTTTTTATCCCTCCGTTACATGTGTGGAGTGTCTAATATTTTCTTTAGAATTCAACTATTTCATATTATAGCGGTTAATAGAAGACACCTACCATCTAAATTCCATCTATGTAGTGCCAATAGTCTCCGAAATGCCTGACATACGGACAGTCCGACGAAGAAATGGACAGGACCAAATTATAAGGGTTCAGTTTTTGCCATTTGGACGAGGAACCCTAAAACCATTATATATATAAAATTAGTTCCATACACCAAAAATTAATAATAAGGAAGCTATTTCAATATTGAACTATTTTACGAAATAAATAACTAAGATTTAATGTAACGAAAACTTTTGTATATCACACTGAAACAATCAGTTAGCAAAACTGTGTCTCGTGTAAGAATTCTGAATGACGTATTCGGCGATATATCAGTCACAATAAACCAATAACGAAAAATAAGGATAATAGAAAAACGAAATAGCTGACATATTAACCAAATAAAGGATACAATAGCTACATCAACCGCGAATGAAATGTAACTTTGGCAGAAAAATATTTATTTGATTTGTATTTCACATTACGTTGAAATCGTTTCGATAGTTTTTATTTATTAACCTACGTCACTGAAAAAGTCAAGGGCAAATACGAATGACAAAATTGTTCATTCCTACCCTATTGTTCTTTTCAAAAATGAAGTCAAAACGTATCGATAAATATCAATTGTATAGTGTAAGGGAATGTAAGAGAACATAAAATGCGCTATTTATTTTTTTGTTTATATGGAAAATTGTATATTGTATTTTTCAAATATTTTTTTTGTTTATACTAAACAATAATCAATATAAATAACAAGTGTGAAAGACGCACTAGATTGATTTGTTACATTTCTTTGACAAAGAGCAAGCTAAATTTACTTATTAAATGCTAGGTTTGCAACTAATAAATCTTTGCAAGTTTATTGATTATTAGTTCATGTGATAGCCAGAGATAATATTTCTACTTTTCCCTAACACATGAAGTTGCTTTTTTATTTCAGTATGAGGGCATAAGAGCAGCACTACTAGATGACACAAATTTAACTTGAAATGTGTTTCAGTAAGATTTTTAAATTTTTCTATATTTCGTGCATGAGGTCCGCTGTATAGGGACTATTGAGGGAATCAAAATTTCCCACTTTAAATCGTTGGACATGATACTTAGCTATATAACAGGAGAGTACTTTCATTCATCGTTCTGCAAATATTTCGTATGGCTTCGCTTGCTTTTTGTCTTTTCACCTGAACGGAATTCAATAATCAAGGGCACACAAAGTTATGTCGCCAATTTCTCATATTTTGCTTATTTTTTACGTCGAAAGTCAGTTGCTAATTGGACAAAAAAATCGAAAAGCATACACCAAATATTTATACACTAAAAAAGTTTGGGAAAATCCCATAACATTCTATTTATATACTGAATTATGCGTCAGCTTTATTAGTTGCAAACTCTAGCATTTCATTGTGAAGAAAATAAATAAAAGTAGTTAAATGTGCATGATGATAATGATAATAAGGCATACTTATTAAATACATTTTACTACATAGTTAACAAATATGCTTTCGAAACACTTTATATGAACATTTTTAATCATTTATTAATTTCAAGACATAAACCAGAAAAATTTGTATCAAAATATTTTAAAAGCAGTTTGACTCAAAGCTAAATTCAAAAAACAAAAAGATAATGTATTTATACATTTCTTGGCAAAGCTCTAGGCTTTTCTGAGCCGTCTATATTTACATTTTAAAGCTATGATATACTGTGGACTAATATACTTCTTTTGGCTATTGACTAAATGCTTTTTTTTATACAACGTTGTGTCTATGCAAGTTACGCCTTATAAGTACGTACAAATTTTGAAATCAGTAAGTAAATAGAAAAATTATTGGACTGTAATAAATATGATTATAAACAAAACAATTAAACATCTTAAACTTAGTCATTTATTTCATATGGAAAGAAACGTAAGTCACAAATAATTATTTAATGTTTAATTACTGTGTGTGCAATAATATTTATCAATATTTAATCAAAACCAAATATAAATCCAGTGGTATACTCATTCATAATCCTTCTCATGGTTATCATTAAAAATCGAAGTAATTTACTCTGATATATACAAGCGCTCTGAAGGTATCCAAACGAATCTATTTTTAAAGCGACGACGATCAACTTACCCTACTCGATTTACCCTGCTTCGTCCCGTAAGTTGATATTCAAGGTACATGATATAAAAGCTTGTCGCGAGATTTACATATTTTACAAAAACATATTATTTTTTTCTTAGAATTGCTTATGTCAAGATAAAGTTACATATTGTATTATTATTTATCTACGTAGGTAAATTTTGCGACAAGCTTTTGTATATAAATTGTGTATTGTAATAAATTGATAGGTTTGATTTAATTTAAAGTTTAGTTTCTTTTTTTTAGAGAATTTAAATAAAAGCTTATTTTTAAAAATGCTTTTTACAACCAATTAATTTAGTGTTTTTTAGTTATCGCTGGGCATATTTCTAAGTCTGTTCATTTAATTAAATGCGTCACTATAGCAAGGTCGTTTGCCTGTTAATTTAGAACAGTCTAGCTCTTGAATAAAAAGACCCTCCAGTGTAACTCTTTAAAATTAGTATGGCGGCCATCTTGTTTTCAGCCAATTTCAATTGTTTTCTCCTCGAACCCTTTCATTTATTATCCATATCATGGGGGTTCATAAAAAAGCACAGTTCACCATCTTTAGGAGTCCACCATATTGGATTTAGAGTAACGTCATTTTATTTATAGTATTCTTGTCAGAAAACCTTTTCATTTGATACACATACCATAGAAGTGCATAAAAAATAACTAGTCCCCCATCTTGGGCGGTCCGCCATATTAGATTTAGTGGCAATGCATGATTAGCTAAGTAATGTACTTAGCTAATCATGCATTTCCATCCAAACTAAACGTGTATGCAACATTTCAGCTCAATCCATTGAAGATAACTGCTTTAAAATTCAGTTGCAAATTTTGCCCTGAATTATTATACAAACTGCTGAGTTATAACTCCTTAAAATTTGGATGGTGGATTCTTTACAATTCGTCCATCTTGTTTTCCGCTATTTTGAATGTTTCCCCTTGAACCCTTCGGTAGGGTGCATAATAAAACATAGTCCACCATCTTTGGGAGTCCGGCATATTGGATTTAGAGTGGTGTCCATCCGCCATAATCAAAGAAATAGATTTCAATAATTGATACAAAACGATGGAATACTTATTGATTTTCTATTTTTAATAAGCTGTGAAATTGATCTTGAAAGATTACCAAAAAAAAAGACAATTGCCTTTATAAGAGAAGGGTCCAATATTCTAAGAACTGAATTCTGAAGCTTTTTCCTTCTAAGACCATAACAATAAATAAAATTATGATGACGTTTATAATTATTATCCGATACAACCATTGACTGTAAACTAACTCTTTATTTTACTTTCTGCATAATAAATAAAGGACAAAAAATTTATATTTTAAAAATAATTTAGGCAGAAACGAATCACAAATGAAAATATATAAAAACTTAAAATTATTAAATGAATGAACCTGGTGTCTTAAAAATGAGAAATGAACTATTTTTGAACCAAATGTCATTGATCAAATGACTGGTCATTAAATCCATTCCAAACCATCATAAATTACGTTACGTTTTAACGCAATAACTTTTAAAGAATTAAATGGCAAAATTGTCATAAACTAGAAAACACTTCAACACGTATGTGACTAAAAATATTTTTTTCAAGTTAACTTTAACTTGCATTTATATTTGAAGTATGAACTTCAAAAATGCTTTTTTATAAAAGGAATTTTACCTTTATAGAAAAAAAAGAAACTAAAGCCCGAAAAAATATTTCAATTTGACGGAACCTTCTACAGCATAGCTGTAAGATGATATTAAATATACACTTAGTAACATCAGCCACCGAGGAATTTGGTGCTGAAGGAATTAATTATCTCGCCCGAGAAACCTTCAAAGGACATTAAAATAATAAGGGACTCCATCCATTTCCTTGTTTCCACATTACCATGATTAAAATTACACGTTCGAAAGACAAAGAACATTTCACAAAATGAGTAGTAATTATTAAGCTTTTATAAAAGGTTAATTTTCTTTTAATAATTGCAAAGGCTGATTGATTATTGTAATAACTCTTGGGCATAAAATACAAATATAGTAGAAAAATAATTGTGGGGCATCTTCATCACAAGCAATAAAATGTTTTAAAAATCGTTGTCTGTATATTAACCATACTTTGGTAAAAATTATCGCTACTGGCTATTTGACTGATAGGAAAGCTAAATAAAACGGTTTGAAGTAAAAATTTAATCATTTTATTTATAAATTTGCTTTTTGAATGGGTATTAAATGGTTTTTTACATTATTTAAAAGCGTAATGAAACACTTAATGAAATTAAGAGCCTTCGTTATTATTGAAATTAATTAAGGTCAAAAAACGTCCTCCAATAATAGGTTATAATATATGGTTAGGAACCTAAATCAAACTTTTTTTTATCATTTCACCGATCATTTCATTTTCAATTTTGGGAGAACCACATGTTAACATGCTTGGTTTTTCTCTCGATTTTGAATAAATTTATTTAGTTTAATTTAAAGTGTTAAATCGCTTTTTGTGAATATAACTTTATGTACATAATTACGCATATGCTCACGTGTCTGAAGTATTAAATTTTATATATCATATTATAACGATAATAAAATAGTTAAATTCCTGGAGTTTTACACTGACGTCAGTTTGGAAACTGTCGACACATTTTAAACTTTGAGGAAAGTTCGATATTATTTGCCAAGGAATTTTGAAATTTAAAATTTTATTTCCACGGGAAAAAAAAATTAAATCCAGTCATTTATTTAAAGACGAAAAAGACAAATTAATAAAATAATTTATATATTTGCTCTACTTTGATAAGATTTTAAAAACTCATAATTATAATTTCTCTTGAATTACTATATAAACCGATAATTTGAAAGTAATTACTTACTATTTTAGAAAGTACCTAATCTAAAATAGTCAAATAGAATCGAAATATTTTAAGTACCTTCTATTTAAATAGTCAAATAGAATCGAAATATTTTAAGTACCTAATTAACTTCTACAGTTATCGCTTTAAAGAGCTCCAGAAAACTTAAAAACAATTACATCAAATACAGAACGCCTCTCTAGTTACGAGAGGAAAAATATGCTTAAACCCCAAAATTTTGCCGTAAAATTGTTTAAGTAGTAGAAGTTATCGCTTTAAAGAGCTCCTGAAAAATTTAAAACAATTACATCAAATACATAACGCCTCTCTGGTTACCAGAGGAAAAATATGCTTAAACCCCAAAAATTTGCCGTATATTTTTTACGGAAATCTATGTATTTTCTTTACGTAAATAAAAGCTCATAGTCATAATATTATTGTCCGTTCGTACGTCTGTCTGTCAAGCCCTTTTTCTCAGAAAGCTTGAAATATTAAATTAAAATTACCTACCTACGGTCCATAAATTGTTATAAAAATTTTAAAACAACAAAAGAAATGACCCTTTAAAACAAATTTCTTGTTACTTATACCGCCTTCAGAACTTCTAGGATACTTTCGATTGACCTAAAATCTTGAACGTCGACATAATGGAAAATCTTTTAGTAAAAGTGAAAAATAATTTAGGGATTTAAAAACTAATTTGGTTCAGTTTAGTTTCTCCATCGTTACTCCTAATTCCATAACTATTCTAATATACTCATCTATTTATGTCCTCGGTGCTTGTGTCCTCTATACTCTTCAGATTCTGGCAGTTGGAACAGCACCACCAACCTAAATATTTGACGCCAATCTCGCGTCACCTCACTATTACCCTTACAGAACTCACATCAGAGGTATTGAAGTAACTTAAAAACCTTGGAAACAACTAAATAATTATTGACTACACATTGCTAAGAACCTATTTGGTGGTATAAAATTTAAAATAAGGAAGGGCACATCGACTACTAGGGCTTTGTATATGCGTCAATGCATATGAAATTTGATATCGGTTTCTGATGATCCCCAGTATTTTTAATTAACTGTTAATAAATATTTATGTTTTTTTCACTGCGTTAATATATTGCCGAGTATATATTTAACAGGCACGAGAAAATAACCTGATTTTTAAATAATACATACATCTCATCGCATTACTTCAATTATTTCGCATTAAATTACTTGCTAAACGTCGTTTTTTTTAAATTTTTGATATAATTGAACCAAGAGTAAAGAAAATGGGCACACTACGCAATAAGTTGGGAACTCGTATCTCGCAAAAAAGATACTATGTCAAAAAATATACCTAGATATTTTTATTACATTTGAAAAGGTCTCTACAATTTTAAAGCACGTCACTGCCCCACTTTCTTGTGAACTTGTGCACTTGTCAAATTAACTAATATCTATGTTCGAATTACGCAGACTGCAAGTTGATATTTGTTCGTGTATGTTGTAAGTGAAACAATATTCCTCATTAAATTAGTGAAATAATGCTCCTAATTATATCCGATAAATTTAATTGGGCGCCTATATATGTGACCAAAAGAAATTATGCTTTTGATTTGAAAATTGTCTGCCATGTTAAGGCGTGTCATTGTACCGACATAGTTAAATAGATAATAGAAAAGTTTCTAAGTTGACTGATACGGAAAGTGATGACTGCTTGTGCTAGAGTTCAAAAATTAAGGATTTAATGGTGGAATTATATTTCTTGCAAGGCGTCTAGTCGACGCTGTTATTGCTTGTATGTGGGTACTGCAATCTATATAAATATATCGTACGTTTAATTCAATACCTTGTTATAGGAAAATGTTAAAATTTTACTCATTACTGCTATCTGATAAGGATTTACTTTTAAATTGATCAAGATCGTGAAGAAGATCACAATTTTGAAATTGGAAATGTTAGGTTCTATTTTTCTGACGCCAAAAAATAAAGGGTATTTCGAGTTCAATGTTAAATTCTATTGACGTTTAAAATTTTAATTGTTTTTTCATCGTTAAAGTTTATTTAAAACGTCAGATACAAATTTAGATTTTTTTTAAATTTTGTTAATTTGTAATTTGAAGGCCTAATTATAATTTTAGCTTTAATTGAAGAAAAAGACGTAATGGGAAAGGTGACATAAAATTTATTTTAATTAATTGAGTATCCCAGCAAATAAAGCTATAGTATTTACACTAAAGTAAAAATAATTGTGCGATAGAATTTAATCTTTATAATATAATTTATGACGACTTGAAATCATTTTTAGCACTCTTGTGACATTTTATTTTTTTGGCAAAATTTCACGTTTGGGTCGAATACACGAATGTTTGACCTTCTATATATGACAAAGAAATAAAATTTAGGAGCTTGTTAGTTGAAGGTAATTTCTAAAACAACCTAATCAATTTATAATATTTACAATCCTGCGTTCGAACGTAGTTCAGTTTTGTACAATGAAGTTGCTGAAAAGGGAGTGGAAAAAGTCAGAGAAAAAGGCCCAGTAACAAAGAAAAAACATGAAATTATTATTAAACATTTCGAAGTAATTTGAAAATATGAATGGTTTCGAAAAGCTGCTCTTTGTGGTATATATTGATTGGCGAGTTATATTCAAAATTACTGCTTTCGGGTGTAAACTAAAATAATTCTGCGGTTATGTCATCTATAAATTTACCCTTTGCCTACCAATACTTCACCTTTTCTCATTAAAACATTCGACCGCTTCCAATTTGCACCCGCCCTATTGCCCGCCGCTGCTGTCAGTCACCATTGCAATCGCGGAGAGCATTGGCGGGCCGAGCTGCGGGTGTTGCCAAAACACATATTCCTGGTATCCTAATAATTCATGCCGATGTACCATTTGCTTTAAAACGGTTGTAGTTCCCAATGAAAGCATAATTTGCTGTCATTAATAAAGAAATCAAACCGATAATCTTTCAAAATATTTGTAAATATCATGCGGTTAAAATTCTTTCATCATTGGTAACTGTATTTTAAGTAGTCCAGAGTAATAATTATAGAAAAACTAATTAAAAATAACAAGTATATTAAAAAAAAATTTAAATATAAAAAAAAAACAAGAATGGTCAAAAATTTAAAAAACATTTTCTTCTAAAAGCAAACAAAATCGCCGGCATAATCATTCATAATTATGTAATTAAGATAATCATGATGGAATTTTAGTTAATTTTACTTTAATAAAGTTGTAATTTGATTTGAAGTCAGAGAAGTAAAGGGATAAGATAAGTTTTTAATCTGCTGTACCAGCCCTAGCCCTCAAGTCATAGTGATTTTACATTTAATATTTTAATTAAAGCGGTTTAAATAACAACAGAGACAGCAGCAGAGTACTGTGTTTATTTCTCACGAACCCCATATAGGGTGTTGTTGTAGAGACCTTTTCAAATGTAATAAAAATATCTATGTATATTTTTTGACATAGTATCGTTTTTGCGAGATATGAGTTACCAACTTATTGCGTAGTGTGCCCATTTCCTTTACTCTTGGTTCAATTATATCAAAAATTTAAAAAAAAACGACGTTTAGCAAGTAATTTAATGCGAAATAATTTAAGTAATGCGATATAGATGTATGTATTATTTAAAAATCGGGTTATTTTCTCGTGCCTGTTAAATATATACTGGGCAATATATTAACGCAGTGAAAAAAACATAAATAATTATTAACAGTTAATTAAAAATACTGGGGATCATCAGAAACCTATATCAAATTTCATATGCATTGATGCATTTACAAATCCCTAGTAGTGCGAATTCAATTCGTATTGAATTATGCTGAATACTACTTAAAATATTTGTGTTTGTAAAATATAATCTTAATATGTATTTTTGTGACATATAACCACACGTATTTCAGTTAAAAAACAAATTAATCTCATAATATAACTTGTTTATTTGGTTCATTCTGCATTAACTTATGTTCTCATGTAATAGTAGATTTATTGAATTTTGGATATACCTGGGTACTTGTTTTTAAAATAGTATGACCTTAAGGAAGAAAGTATTTATATTGATATTGTGCCCAATATGTAGGTCTGAGTGCATGTAAGTAGATCATACGTCAAAAATGGCTGATTCTATTTTGTCGATGTGCCCTTCTTTATTTTAAATTTTATGTAACCAAATAGGTCCTTAGCAATGTGTAGTCAATAATTACTTAGCGGTTTCCAAGGTTTTTATACTGACTCTTATACAAAATTAATTTATAATCAACTTAAATACCTTGTAATCTAGTTTCAAAAGTCTGTTATGAGGTTGTGTAGATTTTAGAAATTTGAAAGCGAGTAATATGAGATAATAACATCCCCTATTAAATATTGATCAATTTATACCAAAATTAAACACAATAATAAAAGTTGGAATAATTTACAATATTATTTTTAAAATCTAACCATAAAAACTTGCAGTTGTAAAAGACATAAAAAGTAATTAGACTACGTTTTAGATAAATTCGAATTTAAGCTAGTTGTTACTACGAATCTGATAAAATTATTAAAAAATCTTGAAGAATGTGAGGGATCTTGAGGAGTATTCGAGATAAAAGAAGTATAAAATATTTTAAGGTTACATATTATAATCATGGCAAACATAGTAATATATATCCCATGTAATCTGATTTTTTATAGAAACATGACAAATAAGAAATATAGGATACAAATACTTATTATACTACGAAATCAGACAAAATAGTTAGAATCACATAAATTTAACACTTCAAAAAACATTGATGTTCCATAAAATTTTATGGCAATAGGTATACTGGCTCCTACGTCGTCATTAATAAATACAAGAACTTACTTATTGCGGATTATAAACAATTTATATTTGATTCGAATTTTCTGTACTTTTATTGAAAACCCTTACTTACTTTTCGTATCACCTCTTTATTTCAAGTTAATAACAATAAACCTATGCTTTCAATTATAAATGTCAAATATAGTACTTGATGATGTACGATGAAGATTTTTTGTTACATGATGTCAAAATTGACGAATATCTAAATGTGAATCCAATTTAAATACTTAAGCAAGAACTTCCCTAATTTTGCTAGAAAACTATTTTTCATAACATATTCATACACAATGAAAACACATGCTCAGCTTTAGGTTAACAACTGAACGACCTTGATATCACAATTTAGGCGTTTAAAATTAGTTTTACCTTCAATAACTAAAAAAGTCTTCATGTTGTCTATGAATAAGATCCAGTATACCAGAATCGTGAATAGTAAAGGTCCGAGATTGACATGTTGAGATTGACATTGCTGAGCAATGAATTAGCGTAATTATATATAGTTAGCATATAATTAAACTGATTAACTGCCGACTTCGTGAAACAATATTCACACTCATAATATTTTGATTTGGCTCGTGTTACTTTCTACTAAACATAAAGAGAAGAAAGGTAGTAGTGGAAGTGGGAATTAGAATCCGTCGAGGTTCTAAAAGTATTTTCAGTCAAATCTCAGAAAATTTAACAATTTTAGAGACGCAACAAAGAGGAAAGTTTTACTTGTTCGTGCGTTTTTTATGGCTTGGTACAAAATGGCTTTTCCGATTGACATAAAACTTTTACTAATATAAATAATGGTTTTGTAATAAAATCGATTAAAACAAAATGTGTCGAGGTACCTTTTTATTCGCGTAAAACGAGGCGAGCGACCAGTTCTAAAATAAATTTTGGTCGGTCATTTTATTACCTACTCTTTTACGGTTTTAGCAGTTGCTTATAATTAAATTAAGTGTCCGTTGTTGGTAAATAAATAAATTGGTAATTAAGCAATAATAAGAATAATTTTCAGAAGTGACAACTAATCGGTAGATTTAAAATTTTTGAAAGTTTTTGGATAAAATATATTCAAATACAATAATTTAATCTGCCAATATGTATACATAAAATAGAAAATGTTTTCTATACCTGTCCATCTTTTAAACATCTTTTTCCGCTTGTAACTTCTGCTAAAACATATTTAATTATAATAATACCTATTTTAGTTATGTTAAATACAGAAATGCACCACAGGGCTACAAAGTGCCATATGTGGCTATAATAGGACTAAAAGAGGGCCACAGGGCTATAAGGGTAATATGTCCCTCTATTTGCTATATAGAGGGATAGATTTTTCTTACGCATTTACTAAATTCACCTAAGTGGTATTTATATTGAAAAAGAATAATGAATTATTTTTATTACACCCTTCATGGCGGATAAGATTATGTTTTGTAAACCAAGATTCAATGATTCCAAGGAATCATTGAATCTTGGTTTATATATATATATATATATATATATATATAAACTAATTATTTTCATTTTTCATCCCGACGCCTCTCAAATCGCTGATGATTCCTTGGAATCATTAAATCTTGGTTTATATATATATATATATATATATATATATATATATATATGTATATATATATATATGTATATATATATATATAAATGTATTTTCTCTCTAGTGTTTACAATAATATTGTGGATTTCTTTCAAATCGCTATTATTTTGGCACTATCGTTAAACCTTGCGGCTAACTAAGCTGTACCTTAAATATTCACTTCCATCTTCAAGTCCCCGTCATTTTATTCAGTTTTTGCACCAATTGAAACATCTGTAAAATAAGGATGAAAAATGATTCTAAATGAAAAATCATAAATAGTTACTAGCTATTTATTAATGAAATCTTAGCAAGTTTCTAAATAACCCATTTGAATAAAAAAAATAAAATAAAGAAAATTAATTACGACATTGTTCAAATAATTAGTTTCTTTAAAAAATTAAATCTATTTTTCATTTCTTAATATAGTTTAACAACTTCTATATCATCATTTAAACGTCTAAATTTTAAAACGACAACCATTCACTCTTTGATATTTTTAAATGAACTGTTTATATATTTCTACGAAAGTTACGTATTACATAAAATTCCAAATACAAACCTTTCACAACAAGTTAAAATTATCGGCCAACAGTAAAATATGAAAATATGGAAAGATTTTAAGCTCAAAATTATCAGGAAATTTCATAAACATCGTTTAATTTCTGGTCACCAAATTTTAATAGAAAATTTTCAAGGTTATTCATTTATAAAAGAAAGTTGAGATGTACCTTTCAACCATTTTCCCCAATTGACCTTTCATCACCTCATTCGCCTCCTGCAATAAACACGTACACCTCTAACTTATTTTGGTGCACGTTGCACCCCCGAACTTAGGGCGAAGTAATTGTGTATTTAAGACGGTACTTTAAAACATTTGCACGTGTCTGAAGAACAATGTTCTTACGAATATATTGTACGATGTGTTTTGAATATTCCATTCCGGCAATGTCTATGTGAATTTGCATGTCCTCTAGTAAATACTAAATATTTACTTGACTTTGTTATGATATAACATTTTAAGGCATGTAATTAAAATATAAGATTTTAGATAAGTAATTCTAACAAAGACCATTAAATATCCGATTTAATTGCTGTCATATCTCTTGTATTCGAGTCAAGCATGAATCAATATTCATTTGACTTCTCTTTTCATTTTTCATCCCGACGCCTCTCAAATCGCTGATAAACGCTAGTCCTAAGTTAGATATGTTCCTTTTCTTAAAGTAATAGCTGTTATCAATGTTTTATAATTGACTCTTTTTCATATATTTTGGAGTATTATATTTCTCTTGTGTAAATAAACCGTTTTTCATTTAGGTCGGTAATCATAGCCTACTGAAATTATTAAAATTAAAATTATGAAATATTTACATAATGACCGCTACTCACACATATTTTGTGGAATAAGTGCTATTTTAACTTTATGTTAAGACATAATAATGTATCATTAACGCGCTAATAATGTAGCATTAAATGCTACATGATATTTTTAATTATAATATACTAATGAAATAGACACAAAGTAGGATATGCAGTCTACAGATTGAAGGAGCATGCTCCCTGCCTGGGACTCATAAATGATAATCATTTGATGACTGCGACCCTTGTTTATGTTTTATTTATTATATTCTATACAACTACTGCATTAAAATGTTTAAAGCATTTTAGAAATACATATTTTTTAAGAAATCTTTTTAAACATAATAAAATATTTCAGTATTGGAAAGTGCTAAAATATTGCAGTTAAAATCAGAAACGATCCAAAACTTATTCAGTTTCTAAAACCACACGTCATTACAAATAACGCAACAAATGAAATCATATCCGCTAGTTCAGCTTATTTCAAAATTGATTAAAATCAAAATAGCTAAATAATACCATTCCACCACTGATATATTATTTTTTTTTTTTTTTTTTTTTTTATATATCCTGCTACTTAGCGATCTGTTTGTTTCAAACAATAATCTAATGTGTTGTCAGATTTTCATCAGCTAAATTATTCTTAGCAAAGACATGCACCCAACGGTGCAATCCTCATATTTTGTCCGCGAATCTTGTCGCAAGTTCAGATACGCTATTCCTCTTAAGGCGGGAGAATCTTAGACTGCCCTCTCCTTGAAGTTCAGCAGCTAGTTCGTTCATATGTTGGTCCAGTCTGAGTTGATATTTCTTGCTGTTTATTTCAATTTCGTCCTTCACAGTTCTCAGATTTAAATCTAGGTTCACATATTTGTTGCTTATGTGGGATGGTATATTAAACATGGCTCTCATTGTTTTACTTTGGAACCTTTCAAGTATTTCGATGTTACTATGGCTGGCTGTGCCCCAAAGCTGAATGCCGTAAGTCCATATGGGCTTCAGTATCGTTTTATAGATAGCCATTTTACTGGAATCTGTCAATTGTGATTTACGGCCGATTAGCCAGTACATGCTGCGGAGTTTGCTGTCTAGTTGCTTCCTTTTAGTCCATATATGTTTACGCCAAGTGAGTCGACGGTCGAGGTGCATACCCAAGTATTTGGCGTCATCTGATTGTGGGATCGCTGTATCAAAAAGTTTTACAGGTGGGCAGGTTTTTCTTCTAAGTGTGAAAGTTACTTGGGCTGACTTATCTGTGTTGACTTTAATACGCCACTGCTGGCACCATGCTTGGATGAGAGAGATATGGGATTGGAGGCTTTCAGATGCGGAATCGGGATTATCATGTGACGAAAGAAGTGCGGTATCATCTGCGTATGTCGCTGTGGTAGTGTTGGCATAAGTAGGTAGATCTGCTGTAAATATCAAATAGAGTACTGGTCCCAGTATACTACCCTGTGGAACTCCTGACTTAATTGGGTGCATTTCTGATGTTTCGGAGTTATATTTCACTTCGTAGCATCTTTTTCCAAGATACGATTTAATCAACGGAAAAAAGGAGTGCGGTAACATTTTTTTAATTTTAAAGAGAAGCCCAGTATGCCATACCTTATCAAATGCTTGGCTAATGTCTAAGAAGACTGCGGAGCAATATTGTTTATTTTCCAATGCTCTACTTATGACATCAACCAGCCTATGCACTTGCTCGATAGTTCCGTGGCCCTCTCTAAATCCAAACTGATGTGTTGGTATTATATTTGCTAAGTGTTCCCTCATTCTGTTAAGTATTATCGTTTCCAGTAATTTTCCAATTACCGGAAGGAGACTGATAGGTCTATAAGATGACACTTCTTGAGCAGGTTTACCTGGTTTCAGTATCATTATTACCTGTGCTATTTTCCACTGGCTTGGGTAGTAGGACTGTCTTAAACATGCGTTGAAAATAGCGAGTATGAACAGTATTCCTTTTTTTGGGAGGTGTTTCAAAAGTGTCGCGTTGATAAGGTCATAGCCAGGGCATTTGCCTTCCTGGAGTTTTAGGATTTCCCGCCTCAGTTCATTTGGTGTCACATGCTTAAGTGGTAAGCACATTTGAATAGGTGTCTTTAAGTACTCCTCTATTTCATTGTCCAGATATTGATTACTGCTGGGAAACGGTTCAAAAACTTCATGTAGGTGATCAGCATATCTGTTAGCTTTTTCACTATCAGAGCGAGCCCAGGATCCCGTTTTTGTTCTTAGCGGTGTGACTTGTTGTTTGGGACGCTTTAGGTTTTTGGTAGCTTTCCATAACGAGTAGTTTGTGTCACTAGTATGTGTCAGTTTTGTGAGATATGATTGTAGATTCTCATTTGCCAATTCTTTGATTAGAGTTTTAAGATGTTGTGTGGCTTTATTTAAGGCAGTCTTGTCTCTAGGATAGTGAGTGTTTTGCCATACTCTGCGGAGTCTACGTCTTTCGTTTATACAATCCTTGATGAATTCAGGGTACACATGCTCTATAGCAGTTCCCGTTTTGTGATGGGATGTAGCCCTGTTTGCAGCGTCATGAATCAGTTTGTTTAGTCCTTCTATAGCCCGTTCTATTTGGTCAGACGTTTTCAGTGAGATCCTGAGCTGTATTTCCGTTGTGATGATATCCTGATATTTTTTCCAGTTAGTATTCTTATTGTAGATTTTAAGTGGTACTTCTGTTAGTAATATCTTACTATATACCCTTAGAACAATAGCAGAGTGGTCTGAGATAAGGTCAAAGTCAGGTTCTGTTTTAGTGTTATTTATTGCAATGTTTCTAGATATGAAAAAATCCAGCAAATCGGGTATTTTTCGTGGATCTGTCGGCCAATAGGTAGGTTCTCCAGTGGACAAGCAATCAAGATTAAGATCTTTCACAGCTTGATAGAGCGACCTTCCTCTAGTTGTTATAAGTCTAGATCCCCAGAACAGGTGTTTAGCGTTCCAGTCGCCCCCACTTATAAAGCGATGTCCGAGTATAGAGAAGAAATCTTTATATTCTTCTTTTGCCATCTGGTGTTTAGGAGGGCAATAAACTGCAGCAACGGTAATGTCCGAGCTATTGTCATACACTTTAATAAGAGAGGCTTGTATCTTGTCAGTTGAGAAAGGTTCAAGCGGGTGATGTTTTATATTTGATTTTAAGATCACTGCCGTTCCTCCATGCGCTTTTCCCGATGGGTGGTTGGTAGCATAAACTGTGTAGCCCTTTATTGAGATATGGCTTTTGATGGTAAACCTAGTCTCAGATATTAATGCCACGTCAATCTTTTTCATGTGTAGAAACATTTCCAGCTCTAGTCGTCGAGCGACCAGTCCGTTGGCGTTCCATGTGACTATTTTAAGATTTAGATTATTTCTTAGTCTGGCTGCTAATAAGCTGGATGAAACGATCCATCATGTTGTCTACCATGGTTAGCATCATAGTTTGTATTCTGTTGAACATTTGTTCCAAGATGTCACTTAGTTGTTGCGTTTGAGGTAATTGGTCTGGCTTAGTGATGTTTTCCATTCTACTTTTAGTGATTTCAGCGTAAGTTGAGGTTGTTCTATTATAATTTTTGAATTTCCTTGGCTGCAAATTGTCCATTTCAGGCATTCGCTTAGTTTGGTTTGTATGTTTATATGTTTGTTTTGGTTGGATTTTCAATAAGTGCTCTTTATATTGCTTGTATTTTAGACATCCCCTGTAACTAGCTGGATGTTTTTCTAGACAGTTTGCACAAGTAGCTTCCGTTTCCCTTGTTTTGGAGCAGCTGGTGGTTGGGTGGTCGTCTCCACATTTGACGCATCTGAATGGTCGGTAGCATTGATTTTTTGAATGACCGAACCTTTGGCATCTTTTACATTGTAGAATTTCCTGTTTCTTATAAGGTGCTTCAAAAGATACTTTCATATGATTGAGGTATTTTATTTTAAAAATATCTTTATTGTTATTCTTTGGCTCCAGGTCTACATAAAATAGGGGTAAGGGTTCTTTTGTGTTTCGATGACGTACATTTACGAGTTGCCTTACTTCGTGTCCATGTGCTTTGAGTCCTTCTTTTATTTCAGAGATGTCTTCTGAGCTATGGAGGCCTCGCAGAACAACTCTATAAGGTCTTTCACTTTTTATCATGTAAGTATAATGGCTGATATTGTCTGTGATGAATTTTTCTCTTATCATTTTGTATACTTCTATACTTACTGGCATTACTTTCACAACGTGTCCTGACCTGAGAGTGGTCATAGTAAAATTTCCTTCTGTTGTTATTTTTAACAGCAGGTTTTTAAGGGAATTGATATCCAGGACCCCAGTTACAAAGATTGGTTCTGGTTTTGGTGGCTTTTCTGTTTCTATTATATCCGGATTATATTCCACTTCACCTAATATTTCAAATTGATTTTGGGTAGATATTCCGTATTCAGTCGTGTTGGTCTTTTTCTTTAAGTTTTCTGTCTGTGGTGATTTTGATTCCATTCTTTTTCTTTTGGTATGAGGTATTCGGTCTTGTTGCCAGGTGTTTTTGTCTTTGTCAATCGATTCAAGAATTGTTTCATGAGCATTTACCATTTGTGGTATTGCTCCGATAGAGTTGCTACGTGTTTTTGTAAATATGCTCTTATGAAGAGTTTGTTGGATCATACTTGGGTTTGTGTTTGTTTTATTTTTTAAGTTATCATTCATTTTGTTCCCACGATAATTGGACGAAATAACAGGTCACTTAGGGGTAACGCCATTCCCTAAGAAGGCAGAATACAACTACGTTTACCAGGTCCGTAGAGGTTGGCGCTAATGCTGTTCATCCATATAGCCATGCATCCAGTTGGCACGTTTCCCACCATTGGATTTGGGTAATTTTTGAAGAGGTTTTCCTCCTCGTGGTCCGGGCAATGAAGCCAAGACCGCCGCTCTTGAGTGGTTTACGGATTAGGAAGGTCATTTCCTACCTCCTTATGTTATCTGCTGGCTAAGCGTCGCAGTGTTTTGAGTTATTTACCGCCGCTCAAGACTCGGCGTTGTCATTCATTTAGCGCCACCCGGGGGACACGTGCAGGGTGATGATTAGGCAGCTCCTACGGACGCGAATGACTTTGCCCCCCTAAATATGAAATAAATAAATTACTGATATATTATTGGTTACTTTATAAAAACTAAACGTGGCAAGAACTTTATCTCGTCGAACCTTTTCACAAAGTTGCTTATAACAACATCTGTAAGGATAATAGAATGAAATAAACTAAATCATGATTTCTCGTTTGGGTATAAAAGTGAACATGGTTTACTCTCAACAAACATTTTTATGGATAAAATGTAATAAAATATAAACTTCTAAATTCACATTTGAGATCTTTCGCGAAAAGTGAGAAAAGCTTTCAACGAAAGAAAATCTTTTCCATCCAAGAAAGAATAATTTTTTTATATATGAGTATAACTCGCACTAAGAAGGTTCCAAACACATCTATGTGCATGTAAAGTTTAAACATTTAAGTGTACTTAATATGTTTACAAATATTGACATTATTTTTCCTTACATAAATATACATTTCGTTCAATATGTATTTCATAGGCACAAGAAAAATAATACGGAGGTCTTTACCTTTTTAATTTATTATTATTATTTGAAGGAAATCATTTTGCAATGAATGTGTTTCAATTTTCGAGTGTATGGTTTAAAAATTGGAATGAGAGTATTTGTTCTGAACTGGAATACATTCTTGGGCAGGAAATACCACATCCAAAAATATAAGTATATTAAATATTTTCGACTGCGTTTACCTCTTCAGCGACACCACTCAAAATATTCGTGAATCTTTTTCATCCTCAACGTGAGGGTAAGAAAAGATACTTGAAACAAAATTGTAAAATCGTTTTTTTTTAAATTTAGTGTTTACTTAATTACATTGTTCACATAATGACCACGTCTTTTGTAAATTCATATCAAAATCGGTCATAAATTAAGAAAAAACGTCATTACAACATAAAGATAGATAGAAGGAGATGACGAAATTATAAGAATTTTTTTTTACCATTCGGAATCCTAAAAATAAAATATTTGAAACCAATGGTAATTTATTAAATCACCGACTATTGTGATTGGGTTTCTGTGTTCTCCGTTGTATTATTTCTAAACTAATTTTCACCTTTATAACATAAGTTAAATCACATCAATTAACTTGAAATGCAAATTACTATATTTTACTTGAAACATAAAATTATTTATTGATGAGTTACTTAATTAAAATTAAAATATATTCAACCAAGTTCATTCCCAAATTATACATTTTACTAAGTTGTAATTGGCGTCGATCCACTTCACACATTATCACTTACGTTTCTTACATTTTACGATGGAATTAAGAAAAAAAATTGATTCATTTGGAAATACTTTTAGTGTGTATACTGGCTAAACCACGCTCCCTCTCGGTATCAAATCTATGAGCATTTTTATTGTCATAATTATAATAGGGCGGGTTTTTCTCCACAGATGATGAGCATGATGGCGTACAAATTTATTACTGCATATTGTAACTTTAACTAAGGAGGCCACAGTCACATACAAAATCTAGTGTTTATTGAACAATTATATTTGAGCCAACCAACCATTTAAATGTAATTTCTACCAGCGGTAAAACTGATCTATGTTTATTTGTACGCTTTGCTAAATTCAATATTAATGCAATTTTGGTACATCGCACACCCGATGCAACAATATTGCAAGTGTTACATTGAAACTTTTTTATAAAAGTTTCTCCTTTACCTGCTGTACTTAGTTCTGTATTCAGAAGCAGTAAAACTCACCTGTGTACGAAATTTCATAAGACCATAATCAGTTCTTTGAAACTTTTGTCTCGATAATAATACAACGGTTCCAATATGATGAGAACCTAAACAAACATGGATATATTTGAGAATTGTTATGCAAACATTTGAAAATTATTAGTACTTGGTTTTATAATTAAGCTAAAAGCTTGACTGTTCTAATTTATTCTCGGATATTATTTATTTTCTGCTCAACAAACAAAAAAAATAAATATCCAACGAACTGCAGGAAAACCTCATTGGAGATTTTTTTTGCAATTTTGACGTGAATACGTCTTTAAATTTGCTACCATACGGGGGCAATCCAAAAAACCTAATGAAAACAAAATCGGGGGATACAGTTTGGCGTTGCAGTTTTGAATCTATGCTATCACCAGATAGCTAAAGAATTCATTACGATAAGCGAGAACAGTGACACATCGCGCGCGGTGGAGGGGGAAGCGCCGTCATTTTGAGGTTTTTTGCTGCGTATCGAGATTTGCAATTAGTATAACTTTTGATTCGGAAACGCTACGATTTTTGTTTAAGTTTTAATCATCAGATGTCGTCAAAATCTATCGATTGTATATAAAACATTAGTTTACAGTAGTGACAGTGAATATAATAAGGTGTTAGAATAAAATGATATTATGAAAAATATATAATGTCGGCCTATACGCGTCGAAAAGCCAAAACCAAATACAGAGGTCGTATACGGCTGGAAAGGGCTTCTCAATAACAATCGAATGGTAATAATAAAACACCATATGACCGAGTCAAGCAGTGTCGGGAACGTAAAAGAATGAATGCGGCCGAGCGGATCAACGACGGCGCCAGTACATCTGCAGCTGGGGCGGTTGAAATTATGCAAGTGGATAATGAAATCACTTCTACATCGACAACGAACTGTATAGGTATTGATTGTGTTCGATCGTCGATTATGAAGACACATTGGGCCGCAGCTAGTGCACGTTTCAATATAACCCGTTACATAGACGTATTCACGTAAAACACACGGCCGTGTCCATGACACAGCCACACCCCAATTTTTTTTAGAAGTAATTTTCCAGATGGAATGAATACCGTAGAATGTTGCTCATGATACACAGTAAGTGGTCTGTATAATTATATTTGGCGCGAAAGTAATAATTTCTTCGAGGATTGTCTACCTTTTTACTTTTGTAAAATAACTAATCCCCAAAACAATTGATTTAAAAATAAATATGTGTGAATGAATCCTAATCAGACTAGCAATAATTGTATGTATTGTAGCAGAAGCTTTCCTTATTTTTGTTATATTTTATTTATTTTGTTATATTGTGTATGCTGAAGCATACTTATGTTTTCAATATAGGTGGTGATTTTCGTGGTTTGATGTGTATATTTGTGTGCTATATCGCAATTTAGCGATTTAGCAGGTTGAATTTGTAGGTTGAAACAGCTACAATTAGACAAGATAGAGCAAAAGTTACAAAATATTAAAATTGAAAAAGCAACACTTTTTAAAGACAATCACGCTAAAAAGAAGCAACAAATGAGACAACAATGAATAGAAAACAATAAAAATGGTTTATTGTTTTTCAAAATTTTACATTATTGACGTATGGTAAAGAAAAACAGTTGGTAAATGCATATTTACTTGTAGAAGATACATATAATAGAATTTTCATGTTATACTATATTAAGAAAGATTATTTTGCATGTTATTTTAGAAATAATTATTAGAAATCATAATGGCAAAAATTTCTTCGTTACTATATATTCTCATACTTTTCGGATTGTAAAATTCGAGTGAAGTTTTGTAAAATGAGAAAAAATTTTTCCCTACCACCCTTATCAGCCAATATGAACACATATCACGCTACTCAGAAAATATTGTTTACTAAGAGTTCCCTTTAAAAATGAAAATTATCTTAAGATTAGTGTACTTGTACTTTCTAAGCCATTGATATAGAGCTAAACTCTTAGCTAAAACTTATTTCTTTCATTAATCGAGATATTTACATTTCTGGTCGTCTTGTAAATAATACTTAATTCTGATACTTTATCTTAATTTGAATCTGTTAGAAGGGTCATTTTTAACCGATTATTCTTTTATATAACCTTAGACAATATTAAACTGACAGTTTTCTTATTTATATTTATAAAAGAAAGTATTGTTTACTAAGAGTTCCCTTTAAAAATGAAAATTGTCTTAAGATTAGTGTACTTGTACTTTCTAAGCCATTGATATAGAGCTAAACTCTTAGCTAAAACTTATTTCTTTCATTAATCGAGATATTTACATTTCTGGTCGTCTCGTAAATAATACTTAATTCTGATACTTTATCTTAATTTGTATCTGTTAGAAGGGTCATTTTTAACCGGTTATTCTTTTATATAACCTTAGACAATATTAAACTGACAGTTTTCTTATTTATATTTATAATTGTGAACTTGAATTAAACGCTGTTAACTTTTCCATACATGAGTAATTCGCAAAAAAAAACATTTACAAAATGAAAAGGTTCGAAATTAAAATATATTCTAGTTATTCCGTCAGTCCATTGATGAGATTAATATTATTCAACAATCGGGCGCGACTTTACAAGTTTATTTTCAATTTATGTTTAATTAAAATATACAACTTTTTTCATTTATCGATATGCCTAACTACCTATAACAAATAAGAACTTAATTTATAATTGTTTCAAAAGTAACTTATCGCTCAGGAATCTACTGCGCAATATATTCCTAAGACATGACAATTAACTTATTTTTGTCTATAATGATGCTCCTAGCAGAACGGTTCTTGTCACCACGTGGTACTACCAGGGGTTGATGTAATCCCACTCACGATAACTCGCCATATTTATCTGCTTGCCATGCATATTACTTACACTCCACTCCGGACATGTTATTAGTCTCTCATTGTAACAAAATGATTGCAGAGTGTACTTAAAAGCAAATGAAATAACATTAAACCCTCAACTAAACTTAATTCTCTGATTAATTGAAGTATATACCTTTTTGTCTCCCAATTTCTCTTCGACATTTTACCCGTATGAAACATTCAAACATCCCAATTATTTCGAAATTCTGTTTTTAATTCAACAATTCACGTAAGAGTAGATCTAAAATGATGTTTAGTTAATATATTTAATTTCCAAACTACATTCCACCTCTGTAAGGAGGATCCGTCTTGTCAGTTATAATGTTATATTACCAGACTGATGTATTGAATCGATTGACTGAATAAAGTCGAATTGTCTTGTGAAGATACGTAATATCTGAAATACAGTTTCTGGAATCGTTTCAAAGATAGAGCAAATGTTGACATTTCTGAATACAAAGTAACGTAAAAGACTTTGTAGGTATAAACAATTTCAATAGGCTTCTAAATAAAACGATCGAATTTGCATTCAGAAATTCGTGAAAATGTTCAATATACCCAAATGGACTTACAAGGATACGATTTTGTGTGTAAATCAAAACATTATAATTCGTTTTCAGTCGATTTAATTATTTTTCTAATTTTCACAACCCGTGATTTTTTTTGATATTGATAAAGCTCTCAGATTAAAACGTGCCATTTATATTTCTATCACCAAAAACACAAAACGAATTCCATAACTTTTCTTTTTATTAAAAGCTATATTTAAAGCACACTCGATAAATGTTTTGACGTTATTTTCATTTTACGCTTGAATAAAGAGGAAAAGCATAATAATATAACCACCAACTAATCAAGTACTTCTTGATGCCAATCATTAGGAACCTTTTATATGAAGTACGTTTCAGATATGTAGAACCAGTCCGTATTCATTTTACTGACATGTTCATTGAACAATCAAATCCCTTATGGTATTTCTCTATACGTGATTTATTAATCGACGTCTACTGCGTGTTCAATATTACACCAATTGAACATGTGAATTACGTTAAAGGGACTCATCAAGATATATAAACAGTCTGTTTATGTCATCCGTATCTTATAAAAATAATGAGATTCAGTTTGACTTCGAATAAATGGAGTCGATGCAAAGATTTAAAATATCTCCCTAATTACTTTTCGTTAATTCAACATATCAAAATTACGTGAAGAAAACTTGACAAAGACAAAAGTACGATATGATATAGTAGAAAGTTGAGGACAGTCTACGGTAAGGATTCTTAAAGTAGTAGAAGAAACATAATGTATTTCCTTGCTTTTTAGTTTCTAGTTAAATTTTTCATGCCGTTGTATTCTTATTTTTTTAATACTATGTTCTTTTATCATTTAGTGTTGATATTTCAAAAGGCAGCTTAAACACGTCCACTTGCAACGTCATGTGCCCTCACATATGTACTCGTTACACATCCTCGCTTGTTTCCTCGCATGTATACCCCACTTAGCTGTGGACTTGTGCACGAACTATCGATTGAGCTGTAGATATTTACCGGCTAATGTTATTGTTTATGGTTATAATTATAATAATTTTTGGAGCTTAATATTTTGCCTAAAATCATAAATTTATATTTATTATGCAATTATCTACAACAACTAAAGAATTTTCTAAACGAGTACATGAAGATGACACCACACACAATAAGTTTATATGTAGGTCTTTTTCCCATTCTGTATTTCAATACTAAGAAAGCAATTTTCATGTAATTATGACGACCTATCGCCCATGTTACTTAAAAATTTAGTGTCTGAATACAACATTTTTACTGAGATTTCTAATTAAATGAGGTGATTTATAGTTACTGACAATGTAAACGTTAAAATTTGTAATGTTATCGATGAAAAGATTAGTTTTTTATTTGTGAAATGAAACCCACATATTTTAGAATTTGTATTTCTGGTTACAAACAAACTACACAGCTAAACAGTTTTATTCGTTACCGATAATTTATTTTCTGTTTTCCTTTGAATTCAGGTTCTGCGGTCTGTGCACCTCATCCTAATATATCTTGAGGGCAAGTTTCCATCTACATGCCGTTGACTGTAAAATCATTAAACTTCTTGTATATTATATAAACCAACAGTCATGTTTCAACATGCAGGATAATTTCATAATTAAGTTCAGTTATTTCTACTGAATAATTAAATTCATGTTTAATATTATTCCAATGTTGACAAAACTATATGAATTGTATATGTTTTAATTAAGAATTAATTAAGAAATTCAATCTTTGACAATTGAAAATAAGTATGAAATATATTCGACATTAACGCATCATTTCAATAATTATAAGAGCTTATGATAAGCAGATCGCAGGAGATTCAATAAAAAACAATATTTAATAAATAAATTATAAAATAACACTTAATAAAGTCATAGAGTATAAATCTAAATCTTCAAGATTATTCCAAAAATAAATAACAACCAATAAAATACAATAATCAGCCTATCGTTTTATCTTCCTAATAGTATCCTTAATTTTTTTTTCAGAAACCCAAAATTTAAAAATGGGAAATAAAATCTTGACAACTGATTTGAAATCACAAATCTAAATGAAATCGAAAAGAAAACCAGGAATGCAATATTTGACCGCAATATGAAATTATATATAAAAACTAAAACATACATATTTATTTCAATTATATAGAGCCAAAATCAATAAAACGTCTTCGTTTTCCTCTTCGTATCCATTTCGTTGTTAATATTGAAGTTAAATATTGCCCTTTATTTTCGACGACAAGTTATTACATCTGCCATATTATATCGTCGTATCAAATAAATTGTCCATTGTTTAATCTACTGTCAATCTTATTCAATTTGTTTGGCTGCAAAAAATAAATGCAATTCAATCTACTTTATTAAAACAGGTTTTGTGTATGACATATAATCAATCATTGATGTTCATATTTAAAGTGAAGTTTTTTTATGAAACATTTTTTTTTCTAGAAAATAAATGTAATTTTTGTAAGATAGCAATATTAAAACACAAGGAATTAATAAATTAAACTGGGTAGCAACTGAGTAAAATCTTTAAAGAATTTCATGCAAATTTCTATTCATTTAATGCAAGATTCCTAGTAATCAACTACTTAATTGAGGTTTACCCTAGAAACTAATAAATTTTAGGTTGATGTTTTAACGCCTATATTGTTCAATACTCCTTACATCGTTTCATAATAATTAGAGTATGGCAGAATAAAACAAATATGGATAACATTTGGGACACAAAAATTTACTCTCAATTAATTCTTTAAAATAAAAATAATATACATAATCGTCTAGAAGTATCCCTGATTTGATAACCGACGCCAACTAGCCTTGTAATTTACAGAAAAAGACCTGTATTTTATCATCTACAGCATACTTCTCATAAAACCGAAATCCTCTATGATTCAAAGTCTTCAAAAAAAAACAAAAAATAAAACTTTTGAAGCTAGCAAAATTTCATGTTTAGATTTCTAAAGACCAACACTATCTTCCATTTCTGCTAGAATCTAAAAATCAATTCGCTTCAGAGTATTGCGTCAAATCTAACAACAAAACATACAAACTGCTCATTGTGGCTAAGGAAGTCCATCAGCGTAACTTTTGTCGTTACGTTTATTATAATCGGAGCTAGTTCGTATCAGTTAAGATACATTTAAAAAGGAATAACCCTGAGAATGTTTAAATATGGATCAACAAACTCTGGATCAAGAGACTCCCGATCAGTTCTCTTCTATTCTGGATTATGTTGTAGTAATCAGTGGAAAATTATCCTGAACAATACACAAACAATACACATCAATATCATTGTTAAGTCGAACACAATTACATTCGAGACCAATTTTATAAATTTGAAAACGAAAAGTTAATCATGCAAGTGGTAATTTCGGACAATTGATCATATTTAAATGAGCACTTCATATTTTAAACTTTTCAAACAATATGTATTTGATGAAGTCAATTTGAGCAATACGCTACCTATATTTGGGACAAATTGTTACCTTTACTTTAAAAAATGAGATTAGTTCAACAGAAAATATTCAGTTATATTTTGCATTCAGAGTTCTAACAAAATCGCGAGCATATATTTGCAAAAATATGCTATTTGTAATACCAAAAATTTCACCATAAAAATTAAGAGAGATTTCAGATTCTTCAAGATCTGTGATCTTCTAATACATACACCATGATTGCCCATTGTAGTATTTAGTTTGCGATTATGAAATAACTTTCGTTTGAAGACGTACCAAAACGGCGATAGGCAATATCTCATCTTAATCTAAATCTACAGGTGTATTGCTTAAACTACTAGTAAAGACTCTTACTAGTAATTTAAGCAATATACCTGTAGATACTAGTAGGTTTTTTGCTTTTTAGCTTAGATTACTTGTAGGTTTTTCCAAGCAAGTATGATGATATTGTTTTATAAATAATATAATAAATATAATTTAATGTTTCACTTTAAAAATCAATCTGACAAAAAGAAGCTGAAGTTTCCGCGATAAGCAAGGTTCATGAAATATTTTTTAGGTTCTGCGCAAAATTCATTATAGGTTTGCTCCAACTGATTACAATTTTCTGATACAACTGATTATAATTTGCAATTAATAATTTTTAAATTTAAAGTGACATAAAATATATCCGAACAATATTAGATTTTTATTACCTTTATGAAGTCCATTTATTGGATTGTGTGTTGAAATTTAAATGCCGAACAAACTTACCGTCATCGTATCTTTTGTCTTCGCCTTGAAAAAATTAAGGCTGCGAGCATATTTTGCTTGTTAAGGCGAACTAAAAAATATAATAATTGTATTTATGAACTAAAATCACATAATATCAAAATAACTCTGACAACACGTAACATTTTACT
Source organism: Druceiella hillmani (assembly GCA_039881145.1). Lineage (NCBI taxonomy): Eukaryota > Metazoa > Arthropoda > Insecta > Lepidoptera > Hepialidae > Druceiella > Druceiella hillmani. The sequence goes on from JAYKKI010000004.1 coordinate 46,316,326, forward strand.
TGATGTTGATTATTTTCCTCCACATTTGATATTTCCAATTTTTATACACAAATGTACATTACGTTGTACCCAAACATGCTAAATGTCGTTTAAATATATTTTTCTTATCTAGGATGGTTTGTGAAATTATGCCACGAGGATTTTCATTGATAAGGTATAATAAACTATCTAAGACAACTACTGGACACAACTTTCGTCGATTTCCTACAGTTTTACTGAATTTTGAATTTACCATCCATTTTATGAAACACTTTCATCGATAATATAATCCAAATTTTTTCAAACACTCTACGACTGTTTAGTAATGGATTTTTAAAATCTGAAATTTTAGGCGGACTTTTAGTACAAATCACTGTAATTAAATAATGAATATTATCCATTTAAAGTCACAAAAACAGTCACAAATACTCCTATTGGATAACTCCTAATGTACTGTCATATACTACACACCTCTTAATTGAAATATTACTACATATCTAAATTATAGCGATTAAGAATTCTACAATAATTAAATCAGTATGTGAATGTCAGATGGTGGCGAGAGAGATTCACATTATAAATGTAATGTTTCTGAGCTCCATCGCTTTTATAAACACATGTTGAATGAATAAATTTAAAATAAGTTAAAATAATAAGTAAAAATTAATTAGTGAAATGAAATTAAAATTAATTAACTAACTAAATCAACGCAAAATTCAAAACTAAGTCGGTTAATATTAAATAAATTCCCTAATTATTATATTTTATTCGTTGGATAAGTAAAATGAATATTGAAAAATTCAAAGTTTTAAACTGTTTATTTAATATATTAAAAAATAGCGTACGCTTTCAACTTTATCTTTATTATATAATATTACTCTTTGTGAAGTACATACGATTACCATGAAGGAAGCAGTAATTAATTTCATGAAATTAAAAAAAATATATCCTTAATTACATTTTAAATGAACTCATTTTCTATGATCTCAGTAAAATTTTTTCCGAAACCAATCACACGGGGCTATTATAGAAGAAAAACTAATACTAACCCCATTTTTAAAAATCCTTAAAAACATATACAAAAGAAATTACAAAGTCGCTTAATGTGTAAATTTTCTTTGCAATATTTTTGAAAAACACACATTCTGCAAAAAAATTTCTTGGAAGTATCCAAATATTGATTATTTCATATTAACTTTTCTTTATCTTGACATATATTCGACAATTATTGCTTACTACCATCACCAAACAACCCAGCAACAAAAGAAAATTAAAATGCGTCTTAAATCATTATAATCACAAATTGTAAATAATATAACAACATTGTTAACCACATACAAATTTAATATTTCAGTAATATTTGACCCAATGAAGCTATTACAAAACTGCTCCCTAAATAATATAATTTATAGCATTTTGTCGAACGCCCGTTGCACGTTATGCCACCTACTGACATAGAAGTCAATGTTTATTGATGATTAAAAATTTCAAGTTTCCTCAATATATGCTATCTGTTAAGGCATGATTGAAAACAAATATCCAATCGCATTTTTCATAATAGTATTTCATGTCACGGATGATCACTTTCTTTATTCTATCACACAAACAATTCTCATGGGTACAAAATTGCTAAAAAGCAAATATTACACAAGGCCACTTACATATTTATAACGGAGTACGGATGATTTACATAAAACGATGTTCAGTAATCGTTTAGCGTGAATAAGCAGAACTTGACAACATATATATTAGAAGTATGTCAGACAATTCAGACTCTTGCCATTTGATTGATAGAAAATAAATTAATCCCTCGAAGCCTCCCATTCGACATGAGCAATAAATCGAAACCTATCACGTGTTCAGTATTAGGCATTGAAATAGTCGGCTCATTAACCATTGAGGAAACGTCGCACTATTTTCTGTTTCCTACCGGAACTTATTACCGGACCTGTTACCATAGGTCATTATGTCCTCGACATCACATTGTCACGATGTATATACACTTTTCATTTTTCATCATTTAACTTGTATCGCAAAAAACGTCCAAACGAATGTCTGTTTTAGAACAACAAATCTTTCAAATAGAAAAAAAGATTTCTAACTTTAATTCCAAAATTAGCGCATCAATATTATAATTACATACTAAGTAGAAAAGTTAATGTTGATAGGATACTATCAACATGTTATGATATACTTCGCCTGTCTTTTTACCAGATGCCCACTAATAAATCCTCATGATTATAATGATCCTCTTTTAATAAATGTTGAATTGAACTAAAATCAAGAAAAACCTTATTGATATATTAATATATATATATATATATATATATATATATATATATATATATATATATATATATATATATATATATATATATATATATATATATATAATAAATCCAAATAACACCACAAAATTCTATAAAATTTCAAAGATATTAAGAGCACTAATAAGTTACTTATCGAGTACAATTTGATGTTTTTCATTTATAAAAACATAAGTTCAATCTTATCCACTTAGGAAAGCGGAAATACTGTTTCTAATTTCCATGTACTCTAAATTTTACGGAATATTTGTTTTGTTGACTGGAAAAAGGTCACAGTACGTACAATATGCTCATTACAAAAAAAGTTACATAAATTCTCATACTACTACAAAAATTATTCAATGAAGTTTATTACTCATCATTATCACATATACGTTGCTAAATCTTAGCATATATATATTTCTATTATTATTAGTATTAATGTTAGCGTGTTCAGTGAGGATCTCTGTGCATGTATTAGTATTTATACATTAAGGAGAGCTACTTAGCGTGGAGATTGCATACGTGGCGTGGAGATCGATTTTGTCTCTGTAGTTCAGAACCCTTCTACTAGCGTTTTGTAAATTTTATACCGCGGAGACGCCATCTGTGATTCAAATTTTATATATCGATAGATAGGAAAAATATTAAAATGAGAGTTATAAATTTAGCCTTGAAGTAATCTTTTTTGCCATACTTCCAAAATGAGAAAGATAATTTTACGTCATAGAAATGGAGTCGGTAAAATAAAAAAAAATTGAATATGTTTGGCGTTAAATTTGCAGAAATTCATTATTCACAATTAAATGAAACTACTTTAACTATTAGCAAAGAACTTTGCTAATAGCCCATCTGAAGATGTTGTACTACCACGAAACATAGGTCGTGGTAAAGAACTTAAAGAAACTAAAAATATTACTCCATCAGGTAGTTTCATTTAATTGTGACAAATAAAACGAAGAAATCGTTAGCTACCCTACATCAACAGTGTGCCCCCCTTCCATTTGATTTGATTTTGATATTTTTGTCAAAACGGTATGAAAGTCATCGAGAAATAAATTAAATCGAGAAATAACTTCAACCCTAATCACGAAACATTAAAACTGATGGAAAAATATATTTAATATTTTAAATTAGGCTTAAAATTTGACGTAACTTCCCTTACAGTATATAACCCTGCTAATTGCTCAATAAAACAGAATAACTGAACGTGAACGACTTATTGAGAAATGTGCCATGAAAATGACCCCACTCGAAAATCATAATGTTTTGTAAAAGACATTTGAAGTCATAATATAAAATGTGACCTGTAAACATTGGTGTGAGAAGCAATCAGTATAGGAGCCAAAAATATATACTCGCATATTTATTACTATTTTGTAGTCTACAGGTTACAAAGAAAGCTTTTTAGGTCTTTGAATTCTTTCAACTCTTTTTCCCGTCTAACAAAAATGTTAAATTTTCTTAATTCTAAAGGTGGAATATTCATGAATCGAGGCAAACAAATTTGAAACCGAGACATATTATTTCTCTATGTATATTATGTCCATAGTGTATCTACTAATATATATCTAAATGGTTTCCCACATGAGAATCGGTAATGTTAAAACAACTATCGCTTTTAAATCCGATAGGTTCCGTAATGAAAAATAATTCTCATAAATTCATTATATCGGTCCGTTTGCCATATCTTTCAGTTTTCACAGCTTTATGCTTAGTAACAGTTTGAGTTATATACATTTTACAAGTAAATATTTCAGTGCAATATGAATTGATATTTGAATAATAATTTAAAATGATAATTCGTCCTACCCGTAAAGTGGTGGGAAAATAATAATATGGTATCAACGAACAGGTCGTGCAAAATGAAACCGAGTTGGCGTTTTGATATTTTTTTCATTTTTAAACTCTATTTGTGAAATATCAATTGAGAATTTACATAACCTACATCTACCCCCTTCTTCATGCTCCTAAAACTGCAAAATCTAGGCATTGTTTAGATCCTTAGGTTTAAACTATTTTAACTGTCCTGCGTTAACAATTTCTAGAGAACTAGCCAAATACCGAATCATAATTCTTGCGTATTCTGATACGCACTTAGCTTTTTTTATTTACGCCCGAGAAAAAATCATATTATCAGGATGGGTATATCAATAATATATTCAAATAGTTTATATTCAACGTATTATTTTGAATCACAAATACAAAGATGCGGACAAAAATATTATCGAAAAACAAATATGTACAGAGACATTTATGAGTTAATATTGATTACGTTTCAAAAGTATATATTCCGTAATATTGGTTCGCACGTCATAAGTGCTATTCCAAAAATTAATTTCTGTAATGAAATGATAAGTAAAGGTATTTAGTGAAGTAAAAAAAACCTATCGGTCCTTGGCAAGCCACAAAATTAATCTTGAGAAAATATTTTTTTAAATTAGTGATGTTCTAAAAATAAAAATTTAAGAAGTATTTGAAAAAATATAACATTATTTGAAATCCCCAATTGAGAAAGTAATTTTCTAATCTAGTCATTTATTTTCTTTTATTCTTACTTCAATGTAAAATATAAATATAACCAATGTATTCACATAATATATTGTAATATTAGGCATGCTGAAGGTTGTGAAAACCATACAAAGTAGAAATCATTTCTTACGAAAAAAACAATCTCATGATACAAAAGTATAAAATACATATTAAATCAAACAAGGAATAATATTAAGTACATATCGAAGCATCCAAGACATAAACGAATGAACAATAACGCAAAAAATAGGCGACATCTTATTTCATAAAACATATTTTTAAAAAATAAAATATAACCTTAACGAAGTGTTCTTAATGCTGATATTAAATTTATTCTACAACTTGGCGAGGTAAATAGAGAATCAACTCACACAAAGAAATAGGAAATATAATCTTTTATAAAGAACAAACAGAAGTATACATAAGTGCAGTAAAAATAACTTGTTTTACCATGAAGCAAAAAAGGAAGATTGTTTCAAAGAAATCATATCAATAGAATTTCCGTTTAAGCAGTTGACCACACCGAAAAAAATATTTTTGTATCACTAAAAATTTTAATTAGAAAAAGCAGAAAGAAAACCATTATATTCATGACGTCCACGACAATTACAAAAACCAAACGCATGTAAGATCATTCATGTGTCTGACCCTCAGTCAATAAGTCGTTTTTCTTAGAAACCGCTTGAAGTGGAAACTTGTAATTTAACACAGTAATAAAGCACATTAACCAGACGAGAAGGGAGAATTATATAGGAAGGCAAGTATTAGATTTGTTTTATTCCGTGTATAATGTGAAGTGCCATTTTAATGTGTTTGTTATAAGACTCTCGTCTTTCAGAATTTTAAGTATCATAATTCGAGAAATATACTAAAAAATTACACTTCCCTCCTCCTCCATCTCCGATAAAAAGAAACCCGATATTATGAAAATATTTAGATTTTTTGAAACCCCCGCAAAGGTTATAAGGTAACTAAAGCAACGTTTTCAGACGTCATGTTTTTTTGAATGTGCACCATAATTTTACGCTTATAAATATGATTTTACGCTAATAATATATTTATGTATTTTTTTATATTCACAGCCGATTTTCTCAGAGGTCATGCGACGTAGAAACTTGAAACATAATATTAACTCACATATTTTGAACTAGCTAATTTTTTCAAAATATTCATATTACAATAAAGTAGGGTATAAATATAGTTCATCAATCTTTATTCCTCCATTTTATAAATTATCAATTTGGAAGGATCTTTTGTAAGGAATATGATTTTTTTTTTCAAAATGTTTAATTGCATATTTAAAAAATATTTTAAAAATTATGCGAAAGTAAAGCATTCCCCCTTTATTTCTGAAATTGGGTTAGTAACCCAAAAATCATACAAAAAAGATGATTGTTTAAATCTGTATAGAAAATTATTGCAATTATTCTAGATCTTACAATATTTTAAATATGCACAATATTTTTACGCCAATTAAAAATGTAGTAGGTAATGCTTTCACGTTGTGAAAAATTTATATTTGTAAATGGTTAAATAGAAATAATATGTAAATTTAAACGTTTAGGTACAAGTATTTATTTAGGCATTTAGCCTAAATATATACTTGTCCTCGTAACCCAAGATTTGCTCAGGATTTACGGATTTTTATTAAAGATTACCTTAACATTTCCTTTTTCATTTCAAAATAGCATCTTAAAAATATGAAACAATTTTTTTAATGGTTGACATGCGTGGCGGCACGTGTAAAATAAATAGCTGAATGTTTTTGGATAGTGCCAGATTCAAATTTTATGTGTTGAAATAATATTTGTTTTTCTTTCGCTGCTATTCTGTATATGTGTTACATTTATAAAATTATTATTAGCAATTAATACAACAATTTTCTTTCATAAAATCTCACCACGATAAATAATACACTATCACAGAACGCTATTTTAGCCAGACCGATTACTTGAGAGTGGTTCTAAATAACGAAGCTCCAGCATACTGCATCCTCTCTAATATTAAGCTAATGTAATTCCGCATTAAAACGAGACGAGGAGTCCTCATTTCTTTACACGTGTCGCCGGAACGTTGAATTGAATTCCAATGGAAATACACCGAATGCTCAACGTTGTACCTATTTGATAGGTATTAGAAATCATTGAGAATAAATTTATTTTTAGGACTCGGTTACAAGTACACCTTCAAAAGCAAACAGCAATCTTGTTGCTAATATAAATAGTATCTTCTTGCAAATAGAATTAATTCTTCCATATTTTTTCAGAAAAATGTTCAAAGATTTGCAAGAGAAAGTAGCGAACGGTAACAAAATGGAAAATACAATTAACTTTTCATATTTCAGAGTTAAAATGACTATTCCATGACTTTATAAACCTCGTAATTCACAATGCTAAAATACCTATATATCGTCCGCTATAAAATAGTGTACATTTAGCTGATATACAAACGTTCAAAAAAGTCATCTGTACTTATATACCGCATTAGAAGTTAGCGTTAGTATTTCTTTGACATAATACAAGAACAATGGAAAGCCAGAAAGGTAATAAAATGGTGGACCACTCAGCTGTTAAATTAAATTCAAAATATGTACTTAAAATTAATTTTAATAATTATTTTAATAAATGTTTTTTTATATGATCAGCCATTAAATTTCAATTACTAAGAAAGAAAATAATAAATTTGAAGCGCGATAATTTGGAAAGTGTTTGGCAGATGACTGACTTATAACGGAAAGCCAGCAGAAAAATAAAATGGTGGACGTAAATAACATTTTAGTATATAATCTGTGATTAACATATCGCCGTGTTAAACGCGAGGATTGATTTCCTAACTAATACCCAAAACCAATATTCTATCTATCTATGCTTTTATATTACTAGGGATATAAATTCTAACTAACGTTTCAGTTTTGCATATCAGTAACATATTAACAGATAAGAATTACTATCTCCGCACACTATCTACCAATGGGAGAGCAAATCACTCACTGACTATCCGACGTTGAATTTAAATGACAGATGTTGCTTCCCAATAACTTTTTGACAGTTTTCTTTGATCAAGAGTAAGTGATTTTTGTATCTATCATTTTAGAGATATAACCCCCTATCAACAGTCTGTTTTATGTAAAATTATCCATTTTTTATTGTGATAATTTAATGGAAATCAGTAGCATGCATATCGTCCTCTAGCTATTGTAAATTAAAAATTTTCCAATCGTTATCATACTGAGATGATGAATTCGATAATGAAAGTAACAGGGACTTGCGTATACATAGACACCGGCAAAATTCTATGCGTGAGCCCAACGAGCATAATATTAAGACTAGATTTCGGATTAATAGAGGTCTGTTGAATTATTAACTTATAATATTTATTATTATAATTTATTACATAAACAATAACGGTGTTATTGTTTATGTAATAAATTGTAATTGCAATTATTCATTTATTATATAATTTATTATCTCTTTCAATCATACTTAAATGTTATACTAAAACTGGTTTTACTGGTATCCGCTATGTAAAAATTCAACATTTAAATTACATCTAATTGTATATAATTAAAATGTTTTTGTTGGTTATCATTTATTTATTTGGTTCGCATATATTTTTAAAAAATTATGCGAACCAAATAAATAAAAATTGCAAAGTTGTCATATATATTAATGGAACGCGTTCCTTATACGGGAGGGCACGGATAGAAAGCCATATACAACTGTCAATAGACAGTTGAAACATCAAAATACTTGTGGGAGGCAAACTAAAAATAGATAAAATTTATCAACTATCTTAAATAGCTTTCTACGTCAATGGATAAATAGAGTATCGATTTTGAACATTAATCAAGTTTAATTAATAATAAAATAAATAAATACGCTGAAAATTGATTTTCATTTATATATTTTAAGTATTTAATAATTTATAATATTTAGAACGCAAATAAATATATATCAAATTCGTCTGGCAGATGATTAGCTTACAAGAGAAAGCCAGCAGAAAAATAAACTATGACGTATCTACATTCACCTTGTGGAAGCAACATGGATTTTTTTTTCTTACCAACTCATGATCGCCTAGTAGCTGCGATAATTAGAACAAATCAGTCACAGTATAATTTTTGAATATCAAATATAAAATAAATACGCATTTTCATCCTTGGTAACTCATGATCGCCTGGTAGTTGCGATGATTCGAACAAATGCGGTCACAGTATAATTTTTGTCTACGAAATAATCGCTTGACATTTAAACAAACTCATTCATACTCGTATGCGCCTATTACTTCGGACAAGAAAATCGATAAAAAAATAATGTTTAGTAAGCAACTTCATGGTTATCGTTTTTGTATTGCATCGTTACCAACTTCCTCCTATACTTTTAAAATTTCACTCCCATCATTTTTCATAACGCACGTAAAGAAATATAACTTCCGAAAGTAAAACGATTTAAATGAATATATCATTAGAACGAAAAATAACTGTCATATCCTATATTTATTGAATAGGGTTATGATTTGTTTCATTCGACTGCGACTTATTTTTTCTCGAGAGTTCTATCACAATTTCGCTTATTTTATGCACTTAATAAAGATAACGTATTCAAAAGGAAAATTTTTATTGAAAATTTATAAAATACAAACTTCAAAATAAATATTACTCATTTCGGGATTGCGGTATATAAATATATAAATACATATTATATAATATAAACAAATAAAATACAATAGCTTACTCACTGTTATTTTGATGCCAAATACTTGTTTTGTTATCTAGAAAAGTTATTGATACTTTACTAATGGAATTTCGAGGTGAAACAAATTTTGCCATGTATACGAGATGAGATAGTCTCCTCAATTACAATGTATTGAAGTAAATAAGTAAACGAAGCAAAATATCTCCAAAAACACTAAAGTGACGCTTCATCCGAAGGAAAACGTTAAAAGATGTGCTCTAACAACATCTAATGTAATTTACTTTGCCTCGAGTTCAATATTCGACTTGACTTCAAAACTATATTGAAATATCAGGGTGAAAGGCCCTGTTATTTACTCTTCACCTATTGTAAAAAGATAATCGCCGTATAATTTATCGACTTTTCTTAGAACATAGGTCGCATTCAATGATTTTAACGATTAGTCAACTTCATTCATAATTTTATTATGTTAATACGTTGTTTTTCCATAACTTGTATGTATCTTATTTGTTTACTTGTTGTGTGTATCTTAAACTCGAATATGCGAATGTAATGCAAATTTTTAAACGATTTTATGAAAGGAAGACGTTTTTAATTCGACAATATTTATCTTTTAGGGTTTCGTACACAACAATAGTTGTGACAACTGTATCTGTCCGTCCGTCCGTCTATCGGACTGTGAATATCTCCGGAACATATGTACCGATTTCAAAGATTATTTTTTTTATCTCGAAGGACGTATGTCAAAAGGTTTTTATATCAAAGGGGGACCCATATAAATTTTGTTAATATCTGGTAATATACTTCAAAAACGAATAATTAAATCACTCAACGGATATCAATATATCATCTGTTAGTGAAGAAATTTGTTTCATTACACTCGTTTTTTCTTCACGAAACAATGACGATGCAAGCCAGGCCGGAGTCTGTTGTTAATTTATGAGCTTAAACATATGATATGTCTTAAACGGCAATAGCACATCACTAGTGATTACAACATTTTTTTAACATTACCCTTATATCAAGATGATGCAGAGTATCTTTTACGCTTTCCTAATCGCATGATGACTTATTTGTGGAAGCCGATGTTCACACTGGTCAACGATTTTTCTTAAAATATTCTTTGAAATTCCTTTCCAATTTCTCCTCATACATTTTTCCTAGAAGTGGTTCATTTAGTAAATCTGCTTATATTTAAATTTAAGTCCCGAAAAACCGTAATATTGAGTTTGGAGTACTAATAAAATACTATTTCATCAATATTCCAAACTAATATCATCAGAAATTATCTACTAATAGGTATCACTTCTTTATGAGTTAAATAAAGACGAATGGGAATATGACACTATATATATTCCAAACTTTGAATCCTAATAATAACTTGTTTTTCATTTCTGAAATTATTATATATGACTAACATATTTCTATAATTATATAAATAAAAATATTTTTTTACATAAATACCTTACAATACTATTTAATTTTTCATCTAACTAAAAATATTTACCACAATATATAAATTTTAAAAAAAGTAGAAAACCCCATAATTTCTTCAATTATTCTTTAAATAGAGTAAAATTAAGAAATTAGATAGATTTCAACTACTGAGAAATTGAAAGCCAATAACGTATTTCATTCATAAACCTATTTTACAACCAGCATAATATTTAAATCAGTTAACTATATTAGTACGTTTTCTTCGACCCAAATAGCCCAATATACCCACACTTGAAAATTTCTTAACAATGCCACAGAATATACTCACATATCCTTACAAATTATATTTTTTGAAGTGTAAATTCTTCGACGAACCTCATGGAAAAAGCAGATGCGAGTATTATATGTGAATATAAAAGTATTTCTGGTGGAATACATTTAACAACCACCCGAAATGAAAATAACTCTATTCCTGTGATAAAAATATGGGGAGGTTTTCATTTGCGTTCAAATTGAGTTTATCTGCGCAGTCGAAATGAATATGTTGAGAACTTTAATTGTTTGACAGCAAATGCGAATTAGTAAAAGCTAAATTGGTACGCACACACGTGAAGAGAATTGTTTTTTAATTCACGTCATTGAACATTAGTGTGAAATTTATTGTGACATTATTGTCTCTATTTTTTAAATTCCATATGTAATTGTTGCGTTAAATTACATTAGTTTAAAAGACTTTTATATTCATTTATTTTTTGCGTTTTATTCCTCAATATTTAAAAATAACCGAATCCGCCCATCTATTTGTAGGTTACCGATATTGACTCGATGAGAAATTTGACGTGGAAACTTGAAATTTAGCATAGTGATAAAATATATTAACCTGTATATAAATACAACTTTATGATTAATACATAAATATTTAGATTGATAATTTATCTTGCTTTTTCAATATTGAATAGAAAAGCGATTTATAATAATTCCAAAATTACCTTTTCCGGCCAATAATTTTGGAATTATTATAATTAGTTCCAGAAACGTGGTTCATTATTTTCACTTTGTTTTAATTTTTATTATGAACATAATTTTTTCATAATATTACGCTTCAGAGTTGTAATGTGTCCTCCATATTCACTTTTCTAAACAGAATGAAAAGAGATCTAATGGTACTTACTTTACGATTAGTGCTTATAAGTAGCTTGGTATTAATACTTTTTTTTAGTTTTTATTATAAAAGGAAGTTCATCTATACCGCGTTTTGACAGGGATTTGATCTATTTTCCAAGTTCAATTTGTTTTAGTAGCTCTTATTGAAATGAGTAAATTGGCTTAAATATTCACATATTTACTTGCTTCAAAAATCAGCCCATTGAACGCATTTGTCAAACATTAGTTGCTATCCATCAAGTTCTCTATTTAACAACCATAACAATCGATCTTGTTTTGACACGAAAAACTTGCGCGATACAATTTATCGGAATATCGTTTATGTCACTGATCTTTGACAAATCACATTCGTCAACAACATGAAAGCGTGTCGCTGTAGATGTTGAACCATAGTTTCCGAAGGAATTGATCCACCTGAATTACAAAATAGTCTCTGTTACCGATAAAATTAGAGTGGAAAATGATTCTAGAGTAATGAATTGTTCAAAATCATTGTGTGGCAAGATTTTCAGTCCAATTAAATCCTTAATTATTTCAATATAAATTTACATATAAATAGTAAAAAATTAATTCTATTTAGTTCAATCAAATGGCCAATACATAGGTCAGCCGTACATATCATATAGTTGAAATGAACTTATTTTCGGCAATTTGGTTCTTAGGATGCCACTTCTCATATAAAGGATATCATATTAAAAAGTTATTGGAGTAACAGTAAGTTTCACGAGAGTTACCTTCAAATTTAATTAACAACTTCGTCATATAATAGTAATAATAACAATTCTATAAGCCAGAAGTGAAATCATTCTGAAAAAAGTCATTAAAACCCACCTCTACCTTCTTTATTTCCAATTTTATGGACAAAACATGTTGTTGAACAATCCGAGCTATTTATTTTGTTTTCTTCATTTTTATAAATTTTACAATGCATTTTAAGATACTCGAATCTCGTTATTCATAAACTCTATGTTAATTAAAAATAAACCCCGCGGTGTTATTTACCGTAGCACTAATACGGCAATACTTTTGACAAATTTATCACTTAATATTTTTGTTTTCATCTCCCACTACCTTGTATAAATTGAGCAACTTTTTTGTTTCATTAACTTTATTACTCGTACGATTCATTAATGACGATTGTATAATAAAATAGTTGCCTACAAATTCACGTTAAACAGTAAAGGTATTATTGCGAGAAGTAGGTAAATGAAATATACACAATGTAATCAATATTACGTATAACAAATACAACCCTCAAGTAGTCCACAGATATGTGACAAAATGCCAGATTAGTTTATATATTTGTGATTCAAACTATCCAAAGAAGGTTCCTCGTATATTTGTGCACGAGACGCTTTTTCCATATCTTACTTAATATTTCGCCGGAATGTTGGTTTATCATACTTCGTAGGAAACAAAAGAAATTTCATTGTTAATATTTATTCTCCTATTGTTAAATGGAATTATTTCGTACCTTATTTTGTTGGAAACACTCTAACTCTTCACCCTTATAACTTCCTCCACTCAAAAATTGCGAGTACGCAAACAATTATATTTTTTGCGTTTTTTTTTAATTACTCGTCATCACTTTCTGCAACACCAGTATCTAAAACTGAATTAGATTGATGTTCCTTCAGTTTCTATCATATAACATTTCTGAACAGCCGGATTACAATTGCACCATAGTGTGCTTTGTTTGTGATGACAGAGAATACACTTTTTGAAATTTGTCATCGTACGAATTTATGTCTTGTTATCATTATGCATATGTCATTGAGAAGAAATTATACAGTAAGATGGTATTTGTCAGTGCCTTAGAATGATATATAAACGTGTTGCGATAAGACCTCGTTTCAAATACATCTACAACTTTTGGGCCGCAACTGCAGAGAGTCCGATATGAATAACAATTTCTATAGAAGTTCGATACGAACAATAATTCTTTTCAAAACGATAATTTCTACATCGATCAGAATGCTAATTGCTACATCAATACAATATCAACGAATCTCGTATGTCAAAAAAGTCGAATTGAAAGTATCAGCTATTCGAACAACTGAATGCGAACTCCTAAATTATATAACTTACACAAGTCACTATAGAGTGACTGTAAAGCCAACTTCGCCTATACATAAATGTATTTTTTCATTATCTGGAAATATTATATCGATGATGCGAAAGCAATTATCATATGACGTAATAAATTCTCGCGTATTTTTGAAATCATATTTTACTGACGGGAAAGTAGCTTAGTTCTTTTACTAGGGTATCGACTAACTTAAGTCATGTCACAATATTTATTTAGTAAATCTTATAGCTTTTAATTTCGGCTGCACGTTTAATAAACTTTTGTTATTTTATTTTATTATATTAATTAGTTTAGCTTATCTAAGCGATGTCCGTCTGATATAACTTGTATAAATTTAATATAAGATTAATTCTTAAATGTACCAAAAAACTATGACATTGTCGAAGCTCACCTAATAAGAAATTTAATAAAAAAAATAGTTTCCACTCTTGAAGTGAAGTAGTAAAAGAACGTCAAATTGAAAATTTATATAAAGCTTTAATGACAGTAAAGCTAACATCGACGGAAAATGAACGGGTTTTCTTGTTATGTGGAAACTTTGAAACGAAGATAAAGAAGCGATTTTTGGATGATCCCATTAATGCTCTATGTTTTTAAAACCATATTTCGTTACAAATTAATAGATTAGTGGTTGAAGCCGTTTCCTGTGCTACCTATAAGCTAATTTACTTATAAGTTCTTATTGTTTTTTTATTTACATAATTAAAAGACCGTATAGTCATAAGTTTTGTTGGCAGATTAATTGATTGTGAACCTAGTTCCTGTTCCTTTAGTTGATTTTTATATTGAAAATATGATTTTTTTAAAATAAAAAACGGAGACCAAAAGTTTTACTTACTTACAAGAAGAAACCTAGTGTATGTAACTTTAATTTAAAAATTGTTTTATTAAGATATTAAAGGTACCCACTGTTGGTTTAAATAATAGAATGCGTGATTAATATTTTTACTTGCCTCAGGAGGAAGCTAAGACAAATATTTAAAGTACGCAAGTACTCTAAATATTTACCCTAGCTTCGCATTAAAACTTTTGGTTAATAAAAAGACAAAAGTTTTATGGGAAAACACCTACTCAAAGTTTAAATTAGTTTAGTTTTTTTAAAAAATGTATGAGTAATTAATATTTTAATTGTCATGACTGAATAAATAATATATGTTGACGATTTTTAATAAGCGTAATTTTATTTTGCATTTAATTTATATTTTTAAAATTTTAGAAATTTATCGAAAATTCGAGATTCTCCGGAAATTTCCTAGTCGAGTATTTTGAGTTACCAGAAAAAATAACTCGAGTAATCAAAAACCCTAGTTACTAGTCATCCTTGTTTCGGGAAAAATATTTCCGGAGAAACTCACAGGTTCCAAAAGTTACATGGATACATGATAAATATGACATTTATTTCGATCTCGTATCGAGGTTATTGCAAGCAATATGTGCACCTACAAACACATAATAGCCCAGTCATATTAGGGGTTTCACCTCGGAATTAAAGATAATAAGCTGGAAATTGGTAAAAACCTTTGTTTTGTCGCCCTAAATATTGTCTCAAACGTCACAAATGCTATTGTATCCGCGTCTTAAGATATTGAAGGTCAAAGGTAACAAAAAACGATTTTTCGCGAATATCTCGGTTCCTATTGCTTAAATGATATTTTTACCTATTATAAAAGTTGTAGAGTATAAAATTTTCTACAACTTTTGTTTAAACTTTTTTTTTATACGATCAACCGTTTTTGAGGTAGAGCGCGAAGAGTGCGCAGCGTACAGTCATATATGAGCTAATGCAGGGTCAAGCGTGAGTTACGGTTATCAGTACGTTGTATAAAGTCAATTATTGACAAAAAAATTATAATTATTAAGCAATGCCCATTATTTCTGTACTTATTATTAATTATTTATATTTAATTATTCAACTATAGAATATTATTAATTCTGGATTACCTATTTTAATTATATTTTAAAATAAAAAGACAGTAAGGAAATATATTTTAGATATACCTTTATTTATCATTAAATATGGCATGTTATACATTTATTAAAATGTGAGTTTAAATATTAAAATAATTTGTGAATCGAATGAAATTGCGAATGGAAGCTAGTTATCTTCTTCTTCGTCGTCTTCTTCTTGTTGTCGCTCTAAAATATTCAATTCATTGTCATCATCCTCATTATCGGTCATATTCATTTCCAAACCTTCTAGAATTTCAGGATCGTATGTGCTTTTTTCATCGGGATTACTTGGATATAGTGGAGCGTTGAGGCAAGCTTGTCCATTGCACTGGCCACAAGCTAAAGAACATAGTAGCCCTGATTTTCTGCATCCACAGCGGGAACCACAACCATTTTTGCAATTGCAAAATATTGTGTTTAGTAGTTCGGCTGGTGCTGGAGGTAATAACGTTGTTATGGGCTCCAGGATTTCATTTTCAAGCTTCCAGCCCCATTCTTGAGGTTCTAAGTTCTTCCCTAGCCACGTTTGAATCTGGTAGTAGACACGATTGATATGTTGACGGGCTGCTACACTTGTTGGTGGAAGTGTTGACAATTGTACAGGTTTATTTAGTTTTGTTAATTTGATGAATTGCGTGTAGCGGAAATAATCAAGGTTGTCCTCAGATTTTGGAGCATTATATAATGCCAAAAAGATGCGCACTCCATTTTCAAATAAAGTTTGTACGGGGCAGTTTTCTTGTTGAAATACTTCCACCAGTTTATCCAAATTGGTAATTTTCTCCAATGCTCTAGTAACAGTTTTTTTTCCTTTTTTAAATAGCGCAGAAGTCGTATCACACTAAATGCGTGTAAAAATAAAACGTGTTTTTTAATACGAGGATATTGGTCAAAACTTTTAGAAGAGTATATTTGTGTCTTAACATTGCCTTTGCCAACTTTTTTAAAATAAATTTCCTGTTGATGTGATTGAGTACGTCCAATTAAAATAACGAGCAAATCAATATCTTCTCCTATGATGACGACAGTGTTTTGTTGTTCTGATAAGGCAATAGCTGTGTTGATGATGAGAACATCAGCATCATCTGTGGCTTGTTTTGATGTGATATTAACAGTTTTTAATTTTTCAGCAAGCATGTCGATAATTTTTTTTTTCCGCCTTATTTGATAAAAATTTTGCTTGGCTGATTGGCACAATCATTGTTTCGTCAAAACAAACTTCATATGATTTTGAAAGTGCTGCAGTTCTTCTTTGTTGTTCCATTGCTTTAATATTTTTACTATAGTCCGAATATCCGTCAAATACAACAACGATTTTCGAGCCATAATGTGTTTGTAAATATTTAATGTATTTATCTAAAATAATGGAGAAAGTATCGTCTTTGCTCCACACGACGCGATGCAGAAGAAATCCACCATCGACAACGTATGTTACATTATTTTCATCAAGATCGATATCGACAGGTACCATATTGTCATATAATGTCGCTTTCGTGGTTTTTCTCATGCCATTACTATCAAATAAAGATGTCGGATACGGGCTTAGTTCATATTGAAGATATTCTTGTAGATTACTTTCAAATTTTTTACTTACAGTTATTCTCTGGAAAAGTAACACTGGATCTACAGAGACTTTACAATCATTAATTTTGACAGATTTGTTAACGGCTGAAAGCGGTAAAACCTTATCGACGGGTTTTAACTTTATCTCATTAAAGTTCAAACCAGTTATCTTTACCATAGATTGCAATCCGATTTCATGGGCTCTGTGACAATTAATTTGGTCATCTCCAACAATTCCTGAAGCTAAGGATACCAACTGATTCGTATTTGGAAAGGGATTATGAAGCGTAAACCAATCAATCAGCTTATTTACATCAGTATTATCCCTTTTTATTCGTGAATCTCTATCATCAACATGTTGGTTTACAGAATCGAAGGAAATTTTACAAAACCGTTCAATTTCTTCACAAATTGTATTCGTGGCATACATACCATATAGCCACTTACATAGAACACTTTCTTGTGTACTTCGGCCTCGAGATACTCCTCCTTCTCTTCTTATCTTCATAGATTTCATAAGACTTTGCTCGATTACCATGTCTGTCCATGTACCAGAATTAAATTTTTCAGTTCATTTTACAGTAAAAAATCCGTTTTTAAAGTTCTCAAAAGTCTGTTCATCCATTGTCTCCTCCAGTTTTATCATATCTTGAAGATACAAATGAGCTGATTTCGCATATAGGAAATGACCACCAGCATGAAAATACGGCAGCATTTTTCGCACTACATCCAAATGTTCTTTAAAAAGGCCCAGTCTTTCAGCGCGAATGAAATCTAGGGCTATTGATACCATTTCAAAGTATTGCGCCCATAACTGTGCTGTGGGACCTCGGGCTTTTAATTCATTAAGTTTATCCTGAAATTGATCAATTAACTAGTTCGAGCTAGTCATACATCCTTCAACATCTTCGTAGGAAACATGGCGACTAGTTATCTGTTCAATTAACTCATCTAACACGCAACCTTCAATCTTCATCTCTTCAAAAATCTTCATTGATAACGCGAGTCGTAATAATGTATGACCTCTGATACTTCTTGCATAAGCGTGGCCATTCAACATTTTGTCGACCGAATTTGTAGCATATATTGTGCTTAAAGCTTCCTTGAGACCACTACCGTCCATTACATATCCTATGCATCCAAGAAAAGACATGAGCATATGAAATCCTCCTAGTTTGACAACTGTTTTAGACAAGTCTGAGTTTGTATCTGATACAGCAACCATTTCACGTGCTTTAGAGTACAGGGGTTGATCAAATGTAATTATGCACGTTTTTTGTTGATGTGACTTGGCAATATTTATAGCACAATGTAAAGTGGTATAAATTGTGTCTAAATTACTGGCAGGATGATCAATGAAAGGTAGAAAGATAACCTGAGAAGTCGAAAAATTCTTATTATTTTCCGTAAGTTGTTCAAGATAGCCATTCCATCCTGGCAACGGTGAAAAATTCTTCCATTTTCCATATAACCACAAAAAGTCAACTTCATTAATTTTTTTTTCAATTAGTACTTGATCATCATGTACATTTTGAACTTGAATCTTGCTATACCCAGGTACAACTGGCTTTTCATATGCTAAAAGAGATACATGTGATATTGTTGCCAACTCCTTTGCACTTGGTTTAGTTGTACATTTTTTTATGCGATCATCATAAATCACAGCATCTTTCGGAGTAACTATTTTTATCATTCCCATAACGTGAAGAGTATTATTACCGTCAAGAGTACTGACATTAATATCTGCATTGTCTCCAACATATTGCACCAACGCACCTGACTCTGATGATAAAATACGAGGCTGCGGATGGTAAACTGCTGAAACTTCATACTGTAAGGTATTACTATATGATGCAGCAAATCCTAAATTTGATAAAACATCCAATAATTTTTTGGATCCATATCTTCTGTGAAGAAATACAGAAAGGCCTAATAGTAGCTGTGACGAAAATGACCGTTCTCGTATCGAAGACATTATTGCGTGACTGATAGATGTGCATTTCGTTTTGAAATGATCTACTTCTCCTTTTCTATTTTTTAATATAATTTCTTCCAAAAAATGTGATAATGTTTTTAGTATTTCTTCATTAATACCATCTAGCATTTTATTCGGAGGTGGATACGTCTTAGTTTCAACGACAGATGATCTAATATCTTCCCTAATAATAGCCGCAGCAGCTTCTACAATCCGTAAACGCTCTTCTGCAGGAGTGCTTTTTTATTTTCGTACCAAGCTTTTGATAATACATTAACCTGTGTATCACGGAAGGATATAATTTAAATGGTCCTATTTTTTGGTGATTATTATATCAGTTAAATACTTTTGTTGTAGTTTTTTAATAATTGTCTTATCGTCGGGCATGTACTCTGTAGGGACATCTTTAAGCTCTTTCAAAGTAAATTGAGAATCTGCATTATTTTCTATATAACTAAAAATCTCCTTCATTGCTTGAGTGACTTGATCATCTTGGCAAGGGTTCTTATCTGCAGATGGTACACGGGTTAAAAAGTTGGAATAGCAAATAGTATGATACTCTGCTTCAGCAGCGATCAAATCATACTCGTAAAGTATATGTTCCTTTATTAGTTCTCCAAAGGAATCGTTTCGTTCTTCTGCTTTCTTAATTACGTTGTCTTTGAATGCAAGAGTACTTACATTACTTATTGTCCGTCTATACTTATGTTTTTTTTTCCTTTCTGCTGCTTCATTAGCCTCATGGCTACAAAATAAGCACAAATTTTTAAAATCAAACGGTTCATTTCTTTTTTTACGAGGTGCACTTGACGTTGAAGGTTCACCCTCTTCTGTGCGTCGTTTCGATGCAGCAATAACATTTTTGCTAGTGTACACTTTTCGACACTCGGAATGCACATTTACAGAACTTAAAGTATTTAAATAGTTTATATGTCCATCATTCCTTTCAATACTTGCAGTTCTTAAAGTTTGTAAACCACGTACGACATTCACAGAAACACCTTCTGAAAGTGACCTATCACATATAAAACAGAAATCAGCCATCGCTCTTAAAACTCTACCTCAAAAACGGTTGATCGTATAAAAAAAAAGTTTAGACAAAAGTTGTAGAGAATTTTATACTCTATAACTTTTATAATAGGTGAAAATATCACTTAAGCAATAGGAACCGAGTTATTCGCGAAAAATCGTTTTTTGTGACCTTTGACCTTCAATATCTTAAGACGCGGACACGATAGCATTTGTGACTTTTGAGACAATATTTAAGGCGACAAAACAAAGGTTTTTAGCAATTTCCAGCTTATTATCTTTCATTCCGAGGTTGACCGCTTTTTTTACCTAATTTCACTGGGCTATAAAGCACACACATTGACGAAATTTTTGTTACCTGTGGTTTCAATTATTTTGTTGCAGTGATTATTATATTTCAAATATGGGAAAATATTCTTATTTGACCAAAACAAAAATTTTAAATCTTCCACCCCCCTCGTGTCCATCTTTAGATTATACACCCCAAATATTAGACTAACTTGACTCTAAATGACGCGACTACCACAAGATTTAGCATTTGTTAGAGTCTTATAAAGGTATACTTTCCCACATAAACCAACTCCTTTCCGAGTTTTGAACTGTTATTATACCGAAATGTCACAAAGTCAAACAATTGCAGAGCCATGCTTTGTGCTTTTTCCGACACTTGACCGGCTTAGTGATTTTACCTCAAAACCTAATTACTCAATATTTTAAAACGTGTAGCAACTAAGTGATATCAATTTGTACATTATCAACCGGTGAAAAGTTTAAGGAAACTTATCCCTCTAGATTAAATTAAAAAATCGACTCTTAACTCCTATATGCAAAATAAAACAAATTAAAAGAGTACACCACCTATGGTTTTTTCATAAAATAAAGTATTATATTATAAAACAATATTCTCCGAATACAATTTTCAACCTGAAAATATATGTAACATTGGGAAAAGAAATGGGAAGCACCCGAAGTATATTTACTATCGCCGAAACATCTTCTATGGTTACAAAAAAAAACAACGCGCGTCTCTCAATACTAACTTTATTAGAATTAAGTTTCAACAAAAAAAAATATTTTTTTCAACAAATGGACTATTAATTAGTAACAAAATTTTATTAGACTTCAAAAGTAAGAACCAGGAAGTCACTCAAGTCCTTTTCAAAATACATTAAAAAATATATATGTGCTTAAACACAAGTTCATTACCCCAAACAATTTAAGATAAAGATTTTCTTCCTCTAACTATATTTTTATCCGCCTAGGCAACGAAGGTAGCAATAATGAAATTGTTCCCATATGCGATACTGTTTCTATGATCCCTATTAGATCTTTCAAATATTTCTTAATTTGACTCAGATTTTCTTTTGCCAAACTATATTTTTTACTTATACATTTTTAAGATTCTGCTTTAAAAATATTGAAGAAGTAAGCTGTTACAATGAGATTTCGTTGTCGATCCATCTATCGATATGTATGTATATCACGACTATTTCTAGCAAAACTACATGTGTCGTCTCACTGAAATTTTCAGTTGGACAACAAATTTTAAATTATTTACGTAAATACATAATCATTTATACAGAACAAGGTTTCCACGAAAAATTAATCTAATCACTTTACCAACACCACAAACATGTTAGGATAAGTTTTAAAGATATTTTGTTTGTAATTAATTATTTTTGGTCATAAGCAAAATTAAATTAATCATCCGTGATGTAGACGATCGGTACGCGAGTCTAACTCGTGCTTAATTGATTTTTTTATTTGGAAAATCACACTTTCTTTAATATGACATTGTTTTTGGACATATCCATTTTTATTTTTATCAAGTTTCCGTTTTCGACATACATTTAGCGTTCCAAATACATTAGTATTTATTTGTTTTTATTTTTCTTTTGTATTACCTTGGATTTATGCACCGAAATGTGGATACTGACTTAAAAGTATATTTTTGCTTCTTTCGTATATTTTGTTCCTCACTATTTCCATAAATATATATTTGAACAATATCAAGTCATCAAATTTTTAACCAATTTTTGTGGGTAAAACTATTTATCAATTTTTAATAATTGGCAATATTAATGAACCTACCCTCGATACTATCACAATGTTTAAAGATATGAGTATAGTATTTAATTATTTACAATTTCCTGGTTACAAACTTATTCATCCCAGCTTCGTTTATAGAAACTCTTTCTTCCGTAAAACTGGATATTTTGAAAAATATTAAAAAAAATAGCCACGCTATTTAAACATTTATTAATTCAACCATATAGTTCGATGCCATTTTTTTAACCGCCTTTATAAAGTGAATGAAATATTAATGATTAAAAATATATAATTTAATATATCGTAACTATATTATATCATGTGATTTATTGGTTTTTGTTGTTAGCGAAAACTATTTGAGGCCCAAGAAACTCCTTTATTTTTTCCACAAAAAAATGTTTTTTGTTAGTCTATCCTTTGAGTTTTATCTGATCATTATATCTTTATTATAAATTAAAGAACTAAGAAATATATGAAAATTAATACGAATATAAGTGATTCTGAAAGAGTAAATTAATTCAAAGACGATAAAAGTTGCCTAAATTACCCAAAATTTAAAAAAAATTGTAGAACAAAATTTGTTTAGACTTTTTTTGTATCACAAAACAAAATTTCTTTAAAGGCGATTCAGATAATTTTGATCCAGTTCTTCAGTTTTTCTAATTAACACTATTAGATTATTCCATCCATAAAAACACAACGACATCGACGATATGTAGAGAAAAAATTTAAAAAGTTTAACACTAGTTCACCATCCTTTTATAAACTTGAAATTTATACGAAAAGACTTTAATTTTTTTTCTAAGCTCCATTCCACTCACTAAAACTGTCCCGCAAATAGAAAATCTAACTTGTCTTTTGTCACGGACATTCCACTACAGAAAATATTTCCACCAACTCACCGGACTCAAAAAAGGATCCGCGACACTTATTTCGTTACAAGTAAAATTAGTGTAACAAGTTAAATTGTCATTTCTGTAGCTGAATTTTTAATTTAACTAACCGTTTGATTTACATTCGAACGGTCAGAAAAATTTCACAAGTAAAGACACAAGCACGTCAATGGTAAAACTATTTAATGCTAATAAACTAAAAGTTAAACTCTAAAATTCAACAGTGCTCTATTATTATCTGTATCCATATAGTGCTCTATTATGGACTAAAATATTTATTATCTAAGATTGCTATGTAAATTGGTTAAGAATCGCCAATTATATAATTTTTTTACTTACATATATACTCGTTGCGTATATAAAACCTTTATATAAATGTGCACGAATTAATAAAAACTTGATATGGCTTTCTATTTTCAATGATTGAAAATAGTTAAAGAATTTTTTAAAACATATAATTTTGTGAGCGCAAAACTTACCTTATTTATTGCTGAGTTTTGTTATATAATTTTAGTTCCGAAAATGTTCGATTTATTCTTTCGATTTATTAAATGTCATAACAAAGTCTCCTGTTGTATAGAAGTGACAATTTATGGTCATACCAAATAATTTGGACCTATATTGATTGTTACATCAACTACGTTCAACAATTTCACGATTTGACCAGCATATTTTTGTATATTAAAAAATATTTTACTTTTTAACCCAAAATGCTGATATTATCGGATTCTTATTAATCATTTATTTTCAATTATATATATTTTTAATAATATTATATATATTATAATTGAAATAATTTAGTTAATATATATATATATATATATATATATATATATATATATATATATATATATATATAGTTTAAAGCTACCCCCTCAATATTATTCTAAATGCATTAATATTGCTTTCATACCTTACTACCTCAAAAAAAAATAAACACACATACATACGAAATACCAACAGAACTATCTAGGCAAAAGTAAATCAATTTCAATGCATCGAATTAACAGAGACGCGATAAGAGCTTTACTGCATGGATTATACCAATTATATTTTAATATAAAACGCATTGCTGGTAACTCTCAAAGTGACCAATGGTACGTTTTACAATAAGCACAATTTTTAAAGTGAATTATTTATCTAAGCTCTGAAAAAAATTAAACGGTCTAAAGATGTCTTCAGTCATTCAAAATGAAATCTGTTTTGTAAACATTAACATATCACATCAAGCAACTTTTTTTTATTGCCGCGGTTTATACCTTTTTTGCGTATGAAAATCTCGTTCTGCGTGTTTGTCCGACATTTGGGTATTATGTTAATGTAATATTAAGCCACATGCGATGAAACAGCTATAAAAGGGCACAAAAATTTGAAGGAAGAGGGTTTTATGACTGAATACTTATGCTAATCCTCGGCCTAACCACACTTTATAACAGGCCGACCACACACCAACCAGCAATTCGAAGCAGAGAGAACTCACTCCTAACTCCGTCATTTTCCAAGCTCAGGTCCATGGGTGACGAATGTGATTTATTATAGGAAAGGATAAGCATGAAATTGGTACTTCATTATCATAACAATAAATTTTGGTTGAGAAGCCGAATGGCGCAGAAATTGATTAGAAAATTTGGAAGCAAACGATTTAATACTTTACTAGATGTTATGTACATCGGGAAGAAAAGCATAGTTTTCTGTTGTTCCCTAAGAAACTTTTACATTTTCTAGCAAAGAAATTTTATCGTCCTAATTTTGACCTGTAGTAAATGTTCCATATTTCATGTTTTTGCCATTGATACATCTTAACTTATATTATAGATTCAATAGTGCGTTCTTTCGTTAGTACGTTTCTTACCACGCTCATCCACTATTGGGACAATCGTTTCTGTAATACATACGTATCCCACTACAAACTAATACGTAGAATAAATCAAATTATTCCTTTGGGATGACCAAATTACTTTTTGTCCCTCTTAGATGGTTGTAATAAAATAATCTAATATTTATTTACCGAACTGTCCAGTTTATATTCAACAGTTGCGAAAGCTTCTCTGTAATCAGTATTATCTTAAAAATTCAACATATGCACACATCTCGTAACCCAGTAAACATTTTGTAAAACAGAAATTTCTCATCACCCAATGCGAGGAAAAAAACTAGTTATTATTATTGTGATTTCTGTTAATATCATTTTACGAAAAATCTTTATTCCACAAAGCTGTTGATAATTTTCGTGCAGCATTGTTTTGATATGTTGCTGCTGAGTTTTACTTTAGAAACGGAGAGTTATCATATTTTAGGATGACGTGTCGTTGACAGGAAACATTTATAATCAACATCTCATATTTTTATAAATTTTTACCTAAAAATCACATCACGAGATTTCCATACATATTTGGATACATATGGTAGTATATACAGTTAAAAGTATATAGCATTTCTATTAAATCATCACATATTATTATATGTGACAATTTTTCACAATCTAAGTATGTACGTAAATATCACTGGCATAAAAATTTATCTCTGATATATAAATGCAAAATTATCGAAGAATATTTGCATTAACTTTGACTTACTAAAAGCCGCTATCTAATTTATTTCATATTTTTGAGAAACGACTAAACATTTTAGAAAATTACATCACGCAAACAGAGGGGTAAAAATATTTCTAAATAGTTACGATTTTGTCTTAATTGCAAAAGATCTATTCGATAATATTTCACTCAATGATATTAATAAAAAAATCCACCGCCAAATTCTACATATAACACGATATTCAAATAAAGTAAAAATTAATTAAAAGACTAAGAAGGAAGTTAATAAAATTTCGCAACTAAAAAATTTACGAAAGCTTGATTAGTATTCAAGTCGTAAACCAATTATTAAAATCGACCTATTCGTCGTTCACATAACATTAATTACTTTCATTGCAATAGACTCTCCGCTACTGCCTGGCGCCGAATGACCTTTTTCATATTGGTAGGCAAAATTCTAATAATATAAGAAATTCTAATAATATCAGTAAAAAAATTAAATAAGCATCTTAATTATCTTATGCCATTACGAAAAATACTAGTATTGTCATAGAGGCGATGTATATTTCACCTTGTCTGATATTACTTAACATTTACCCCTTAATCCGGATCGTGCCCCGGAGCACTTAAATTATTTGTGTTGTCATGAAATTAATCCATAAATATTTATTTGATTCTGCAAGAAAAGTTTGACCAATTTGGCATAATTAACTAATTTCAATAATGACGTAGACAAATAAATATCTATAAAAATATTAAATAAAATATAAATATGAAAACCTAATCGATGAATAAGTTGCACAAATATACACTTTACTGTATTAATTCCAACCTTAAGAACGGAAAAATCGTATATTAAAATAAATCTAGATATAATATCCCGTCCAGGTAAAAATCGAGCACTACCAGTTAATCGCTGATAAAGGACCACTACACGTAGATTTTAGATAAAGTAGCATCAAAATCAACTCTACATACAACATACCGACGAAATTGAATTCTAATCTGTACAAAAACATATGAAAATTAAATAAAATATATAGGTTACGTTAAAATTAATAAATGGCACAATGAAAGGGACAGAGTGTCAAACATGTAAACAATACATGATTCGAACTGGGACTTCTATGTTTAAGTGGCTCGTGAAAATAGGTAGAATTTATTTGTTTATCCAAAGATTAAAAATCGGGTCAATTAAAAAGTATTTACTCTTTTACTTTACTCTGGCTAAGATAAAAATTAACGAAAAGCGAAATCCGTTTTTGCTGATTTTCAATTTAAACGAAACAATTGTTATATTAACTACAATAGAATCCAATTTTTTGAAAGTAAAAAAGTTATCCCGCTAGAGATTAAAAACATGAACATAAGTATTAGTGTATACATATAAAATTACGCAATTTTTTTACACACACCTTATTTTTAAGTTATATCACCACTTTTTTCCTTTTCCACGCGATCGAAACCACAGGTGGATTAAATAAAAAAGATAAAATGAAATAAATAAAGTTAAACAAGTAATAAATTATCCTATAAGTGCTATCTTTGTTTTAATGTTCGTAACCTTTATATTTTCGTTATGTTCATTAAACATAGTAGTCCCTTGAATTTTAGACCAAAGCACATAAAATGTTTTATGTAGAAATAATTGATAATACTTAGCTTAATCGCAGGTAGAGGCTTAGTAATAATTGATAATGCTTACATTAATCACAGGTAGAGGCTTTATATAAAAATATTGATAATGCTTAGTATAATGGCAAGTAGATGCTTTATGTAGAAATAATTGATTATGCATAGTATAATTGCAAACAAATGCTTTATGTAGAAATTATTGATAAAGCTTAATGAAATCGAAATATATGCTTTATGTATAAAATATTGATAACACTTAGTTTAACCGCAGATGCTTTGTGTAGAAATTATTGATAATGCTTAGTATAATCGCAAGTAGAAGCTTTATACAGAAATGATTGATAATTGTTAAACACAATCGCAAGTAGATACATTATGTAGAAAATATTGATAATGCTCATTATCGTCGCGGTAGAGGCTTCATGTAGAAATGTTTGACAATGCTTATTACAATGTCGGGATATTTCATCTGAAAATAATTGATAATATTTCTTATAATCGCAAGTAAATGCTCCGTGTGAAAATGACTGAAAATTCTTAATTATAATCGCAAATGGATGCTTTATGTAGAAATTATTTATAATGCTTAGTACCGCATTAGTATTAGCCGCAAGTAGATGCGTTGTGTAACAATGATTGATAATCCGATTATTACAAACCAAATTTAGAAAAAATAAAATATCTTCCCATGAATGTAAAGATATATATATATATATATATATATATATATATATAAATATATATATATATAAAGGAAGAAACCTTCCAGAGTGGTGGCGAAAAAAATATATTTTATTTCCAGCAGGATAACGTTGGAACGTATTTTCAAAATCAAATTGATTTTTTTCTTGGTTTCAAGATCCATTGGGGAGATAATAAGCTTTAACATGCCGAACAACATTTCTCACCTTAATTTTTTCATCAGGGATTTGAAAAATATAAAAAAACCTACTCAAAATAAATGATACTAGCTTTTGACTATAACTTTTAATAAAAACTTAATAATATGTCAGCTATATAAGTTAAAAATATATCGGATAATACGCAGCTCTCGATACCGACTTTGCTGGGAAAAACTTTCTTTAAAAAAATAATTTTGGCAATAAATGAACCATTCAAGAGTTACAAAAGTTTTATTTGGGCTTTGAAGAAAGAGAAAGTCACGCAAGAACTCTTCATAATGTACACCTTTTTGAAATCTACACGTGTGTGAAACATTTTAAGAACATCATGTCTTTATCTATTCATATCTTCTCATACCTAGGCAACGATAACGATACGTCATATATGCCACTGTAGACTTTTGAACTTTCTTCCTTTCACATAAACTAAAACTCACTTACATACTTATTTGTTGTTAGGTATCTCACATTAGCTTTGATAAGTTAAAAAGATAAGTTATATTAACACACCAACCGCAATACTATTATTGCATAATATTTTCTTCTTATATTTTCAAACAAAGTTAGTACCTAATTATTTATATTCAATTAGTTAATAATTTTAATTTTTCCAGCTCCATTTGTATAAGCATTTATAAATTAACTGAACGAATATAATAATATTTGAAATATATTTCTAGCTGAACATGTATAATTTGGTAAACGCGACCAATTTTGGAAACGTAACAATTTCTATAATTCAAGTTTTTTAACAAGATTCTAACAGTTTTCAAGATTGTGAGTTGTTGGCGACACATTGAAATAATTTTCACCTCTGCATTGCAAATAATCTAGAAAGCAATATAAAATAATTTTCTTCTACAATCTAAACGTTTTCTGCTTCTACAAAGTAGTTCAGTTGCCTTGATTGGTTTATTGCAGTAGTTTTAACTAACCACCTTTAGTCTTCCATTCCTGTTATTTGGTATCATAATGTATCCATACTTGTAAGTACACTCTTTCAATATATTCTAAAGCAGTATCGTGCGTAGGTACCAAAGGTTAGGTGATCTCACAGCTCTTTTAGGGTTTTGGTAAACGATTGACACAATATATGTATTTTTAGAATTTTGTGAGAGGTCATACAATGGCAAAAAACATCAAATTGTTATTCAAGCTTATTCATTTTTGCAGCGTTTATATCTATAAAAATCATAGCAGCGTTTTGTAAATCTGGGCACTTTTCAAAATTTCAGCATATTTATAAATATTACAATTTGAGATATTTACATCCAGTCTTTGTTTGCGAAAGTAAATATTTTCTTATTAAAAGTTGTTCTATAATTGCAAAGAAAAATATACTGTAGAAATATAAACAAATTAAAATAAAAAATGTAAATTTCCTCTTCCTTTAATTAACCCTTCAGTAAATTCACGAGTACAGTTCTACGTGCCTTTCAAAGATTTATGCAGCCCCTTAAACAATGTGGTAACGTTTTAGAAAGAAAGTAAAATGAACACAATGACATATTTGCACTATTCCGTTTAAAGTCATTTGCACGGAATGATGTTTAAAAAATCATTATCGACACTTTATTTTTGATCTTAGAAAATTTATAAAAAAAAACAATTCTAAATCCAGGCAGTACAATGGATTTCCAAGGTATAGATCTATTTGCTCTCGAATAAAGTCCTTACACGTAACCTCATTCGATTCTTATTAATCACTCATTTTTATTTGTTTGTATTCTTTACATTAGCATTTAGAGTTTAAATCTGCCACGTCAATCTTATGCCGAATGCGTTGATGTTATATTTATCCCTTATCATCTTTGAAAATCATCAATTCTCGTACATAAGAAAAATATCAACAAAGCTTTCCAAGCAAAAGTAAATCAATTTTAATGCTTCTAAAATAATCAGCTACTAACTAAAAAGTTTACCACATTGAATGTACAAATTTGTTTAAATGTTAAACGTGGCACTGATAATTCTCACAGTAAGCGAAGTACAAATTTAAACTAAAGCCTTTATACTCTGTAAATAAATTAAACACAGAAACGACATTTCTTTACCTTTCATAGCGTAATCTTTTTTTTAACAATTAACAATTGTTCAAGCGACTTCAAACTGCAACGCATCGCCGCCGTTGACATCATTTTAGGATTTCACCCCTAAAAATGTAATGAAAAAAAACAATACCATTATAGCATCACTTCTTTATCCATCTATCCATGTGTCTGTCAAAGCACATTTTTTCAGAAATGGGTTGACATATCAAGTTAAATAATTTATCGTATATTGAGGCATATAACTTTAAAATTCTGTAAAAAGTTTAGGTCTTTTGGTGTATGCAAAAAATTATGGCCCCTTAATATGTATTTTTTTAATTTATTTTATGTGGAATTAAACATTTTTTTTTTCGAAACATGCACGTTTCAACTATATAGTTAATATTTATTTGTTCATACCACCGTCTAACTCACTGATTCTTAAAACACGGATAGTACTTCCAATCGACCTAAAATCTTGAAAGTCGACATAAGTGGAGGTCTTAAAATATAAGTAATGGAATCCTTAAATGTTTAACTGAGGTAATTAAGAATACAGAAATCCAAAAACACCGTAAAATATAGTATCCCACTTACTGGGAATAAAATACGGCCCTTCAAATAAAACCAAGATCGGAACAATAATATGCCTGAATATCATAATACTTAACAAAAAATATGATTTTTTTTATTCTAACATGTTCATTACCTGTGTCTTTCTGATGGATGTAAAATGATATGTTTTAGATCTGAATTCAATCTATTTTTCTGAAATTAACCGATCAATAAAGTGATCACCAAATAAAGGTTTAAAAATAAACGTAAAACAAAAAAGAAGAAGTATGTTATAACATAAGATTAACTTTTTTACCAGCATCACAAAATCTTGGCCTTGACTTAAAGGAAATAGAATAACCAGGCTTTAACATATAATATATAATATATTTCGAAATATCACATACACCTCATTGAAGCCTATTCTCCACTTCGAATAAAATTATTAAAATTGACATATGCAAAAAATGTATAAACATTGCACGACCAAACTCCATAAATATTTTGACTACGGAATAATTTGACTACGGAAATAGCATTGTGCCATTAGATACAATAATAAATAAACCGATTAGCCAATTTTTAATCAATGACAATTCCTCGGAGTTTTTCCTTTACTTCAAACTATGGAATGCAAGTCTTAATATTTAATTTATTGAAGTTTAAACTAAAAGATTATTTTCATTAGCTTCTACACACGAAACACTATTAAATTAACATGTAATTTAAAAAACTAGTCACCAAATATCACGTACAAAGATTAAATCTAAAAGAATGAAAGCCTTTTGTTTCCCTCAGTTTTGAAATATGTATTGGGCACAAGCAAGAGTTTTAAGTTTACGAACGAAAATGTCTCGCTCTTAGACAATTGATCTTTTGAAGATTAAATTATCCGAGCAGCTTATGGGATTTACTCTGTCTATTGGAAAACTCTAACTGACACCCGTGTACGTGAACTCCTCCAAGAGATGACTCTACACCCTAAACTCCATTTATGCATAATGTTTGCCTTGAATATGCAGGATGTGTTTTTTTTTCTTTTTAAAGTTAGAAATTATAAAATACACGCATCGCTCTATTTCAAGATCAGATTCACAAGGCAGTTATTATGCAAAAAGTAAGCAATTTACACAAAAAATTACCGCAAGATTTTTTTAGAATAAAATTAGTGGTAAATCTTTTGCATCTACTTTAGTTTTTTTAATATAAATACTCTAAAAGGTGGATGGTAAGCACTCGGTTTCCGGTTGCACGCCTTATTACAGAGAAAATTGAAAAAAAATGATTGGCAATTTAAGAATCTTTAAAAAAATCACAACGTTCCCTACACATTTTTTGAGAATGTTTGGTAAGTTCATCATCTAAAAAATTTCTTTTACTTTTCTAAATTTTGTGAAATTAATTTGTCAAAAACCATTGATCCTCTCCATTAGCGTTGATGAATATTTTACTATAATAATCAATCTTTATTCAGAAAAATAAAAGAAAACAAAATAAATAGTCATAAAACATTGCTAAATTTCAAATTTCTTTATTTTACATAATATTAAATTCATATTAATTAATTCTTTTCTTTTAACTACTTAACACCATGAATAGATTTTTTAAATATTTCTTTTAATCCACCTTCTTTAAATTTCAGTTCACTATCGTTAAGAGCATAAAAATTACAAAATATACTCATTAATTCTCTACATTAACAGTAATATTTAGTATATAAAAATTTACAGAAAACGAATTTTTCGCACAAACACATCATTAAAAATTCTCAAAAATTTGCATATTTTTGAGACTCGTTACAAGGTTGTACTAAAGTATAATTAAAAGTAAATGCATTATAACTATCGTATTCTTATTATAAATTGTTATTGTAATTACCCAATATATATATATATATATATATATATATGTATATATATATATATATATATATATATATATATATATATACAGGCTGTCCAGTGGCAGATTTCAATGTTTGAAAAATTGTAAAAAAACTACAACTCTAATACAAAGTAGGTTTATTTTAACTTTATAACAACAAATGCGGATTACATTTTTTAAAAACCACGTTTTCCAAATGGCGGCCATCGAGTCTGACACACTCTTCGAGTCTAGCACGCATGTTTTCAAAAACGCGTTTGCAGAGCGACTGGGGTACCCTACTGACTTCGGCTCGAATATTTTCTTTAAGTTGTGTCACAGTGCTCGGATTTGTTTTGTAAACAACGGATTTTAAGTATCCTCATAAGAAAAAGTCACATGGGCTTAAATAGGGTGACCTAGGTGGCCACGGTACGGTACCGTTTCGAGATATGTTTTTTTCTGGAAATAACATGGCACACCAGACTGTTACTTTAGGCTTATGTAAAGGCTCTTCATGGATTTGTCTTGGGTTGTGGACATCCCAGTAACGAAAGTTCTGCTTATTCACATATCCTCCAATATGAAAGTGAGCTTCGTCACTAAAGAATATGTTGCCCATCCGGGTAGCAGTACGAAATCTCAACAACATCACCTCCGCGTAAGTTTTTCTTAATTCAAAGTCAGAATCGTGTAAATCTTGAACAATTTGAATTTTATATGGATGAAACTTGAGCTTTTTTCACATTATTACCTGTAAAGTTGATTTCGGAATTCGCAATATCGATGAACGTGTACGCAGTGATAAACGGGGATTTTCATCCGTGGCTACCAATGGTGTAGGTCCTGGCTTGGGCCTATTTAATGTTGATCCTGTACCTCTGAACCTTGCTACCTATGACTGAATGAGGTTGATCGATGGTCCATCACGTAATCGACGAATACTGTAACAATTATTAAATCGACGACTTGCTACAGACAGCGAAAATCCACTCGAAATGTACGCCTCGACGGCAAAAGCGCGGTGCTCTCCACTCCACTGTTCCATGGCTACTAAAACATCCGCACCGCTTGCGCTTCTAACGACGCCCCCCCGCGCTCCTCTTATGTGTTGCGTTCAGAAACTATGTTCAAACTTTGAAATCTGCCACTGGACATCCTGTATATACATGTATGAATGTATGTATATGTAAATGATGCAGTCACTTTATTTGCCATAGTAGCAACTGAATTCAATCGCTTAATTTGGAGTGGAGTGAGCAATGAAATAATAATTGTCTTAACGTTAGTCGATTGATTTATTACGGTCATGTGTTAACCTCGTACTTGTATAGAACACATGTGCTAATCTACTGCAATATGTCACTCAACACGTGTAATTAGTCGAAAGCATGGTACGTTTTAATGTGAAGAACTTGAAACAAGCGATCTGTACTCAATGGTATCATCAATCACAATCGAGGCCATGTTCGTTAACAGTAAACCCCTACAAAACCTATTTTCCATTATGACTCATGACTTGTTTACAACTACTGATTGTTCAACCTTAAACCCTTCTATGAATAAAATTTGCTTGTATTGAATATTTCACTTACCTAGACAACGATTCATAAACATACCAATTGACCTATCGTAATCAATACCAATTAAGATCTGAAACGAGGTCACTATCATCATGTACGAGTATCACATAATTTCGATTTGAACATGAAAATGAAATAAATATTGTGAATGAATTCTAATCTGAAATAAAACAGGTAAAGTTCCAACTTGCATCATTAGCTTTCCGTACTATAAATAAATGAGTTTTTTCATTATAATTTTATCTTTAAGAAAAACTTTAGTACAATAATCATACTAAATACATTCGAAGAAGTATGTTATTTTCGTAAAACAATTTAATTAACTCCAAAATATTTTAAATAATCTACAACTTGAACCACGACGTAGTTCAAATATTTTCTTCGAAAGGCGTTCATTAAAATTCTTGTCTGTAGTAGTACGTACTTCAATAATTTTTGTGAGTTCAATGTTAGTGAAATAATATATTTGCCTATAAATTACACTGCTTAGAAAGTTTATAATATAATCTCTTACTATAAATTGTCTTCACCACAAACAACAAAACAACATTTTTAAACGACTCTTTTTATGTAATAAAAAACTTTTATGTAATGCTAAACTGATGATCTTTGTTCAAGATAACCTCATTAACGTTATTGTTAACTTTTCCGCTATTTTAATTTATCTTTTATAAGATCGATCTATAAGAAGATAATGAAGTCTATGGCACATACGAAAAAAAGTTAATATAAATTCTCCATTTCAAGCCATAATCTTTCAAATCATAACACAATTACCTTAAAAAACTTTTTTCTGGAGTCTTAACACAATTACCTTAAAAACTTTTTTCTTTTTTCCCAACTCTCTTCCAAATGGAAAATGTAATTTCTCTTATTTCATGTCTACGATTGGGCATTGTTGCACAACTTATCGACTCCAGCAAGATAAGCAACTGAACATTTTTTTCCCGACCTTAAAATAATTTCTTCAGTAATGTATGAATTGAATTTACTTATTCGATTTATATTTACATAGTCAAAAATATTTCCAAATTCAAGAGAGAACAACACATGTTTATATGAAATGACTTAGTTCACTCAGACTACAAGGCTTAAGTGTAAAAGCCAATAGAACCGTATAAATTGAATAACCAAATATAATCTAAGATTATCGTGTAAATTAGGGAGCAATTAAATATTATAGAATTTTTCTAAACATACGTACGTACTCTCCCCATACAAAAATTTGCTTTGAATGTTCATTTGAATTTCCACTGAAAATTTTATTGCGATATTAACAGCTTTCAACATTTTCTTTCATTTCACTAACTCTAATTCATTTCTTTTGACTAACTCTTTTTATCAAAATAATTTCATCATTTTCATTTTTAATCCTGCCACGTAACTTTCTTTCATTTTCTGACTTTTATCAGTCGCTTATTCTCAATTTTACTGAATATTCTATGCAGTGTACAATGCAAATTATGTGACAACGTATATTTGTGTTATTTGGAATACATTAATATTATCTTTATCTCCTGCTATCTTCAAAAAACATCAATATTCCTAAATAACATAAA
This sequence comes from Druceiella hillmani, assembly GCA_039881145.1. Classification (NCBI taxonomy): domain Eukaryota; kingdom Metazoa; phylum Arthropoda; class Insecta; order Lepidoptera; family Hepialidae; genus Druceiella; species Druceiella hillmani. The sequence continues at coordinate 46,352,647 of JAYKKI010000004.1, forward strand.
TATTAATAGAACTTCCCAACTACAAATAAATGCAATGCATCAATTTCAATTCATCTAAAATAACAGAAACGCAGTAAATGTTTTATACATGGATTGTACAAATTCAATTTTTAGTGTAAAATGTGCCACTGCCAATATCTACTATAAATCAAGCATAACTTTAAAACAAAAGATTAACCTACACTCTGAAAATAAATCAAACACTGCGATGATACTTTCTTGGTGTTTCAAAATGAAATATATTTTGTAAACATAATGAAAACATGAAATTTGTAAACATGAATGATCGTGTAACTTTAAACTGCTCCTTATCGACCTCATTTTTTTCACGAAATTTTCGTTACGCGTATTATGTTAATGTAATATTAAACTACATGTAACGGGAATGAAAATAAACGACCATCAAAGTACACAAAAATTTCTTGACTAAATCCCTTAAGTTTAAACACGTATTAATGTTTACAAAGCAAATTTTGTTTTGAAAGACTTAAAGGCACCGTTTAAGTTTTTAATTTATTTTTAGGATGGGGACTAGTAGCTTTACTTTAGGATTTATGCTTTATTTATTAATTAAATTACTCGTGGCACATTTTACATTAAAATAAAATTAGTATTAACCTGTTTTTAGCGCTTTGTCAATTTTTACTAAGAAATTTCTGATTCACTCAATAATAATAGAGTCCCGGTTTAATATGCAATCTCGTATGTATTCCGCATAAATTCGTAAGGAAAATTTAGAAGAAATTTACTAGTGTAATATATTCTTTGAAGGGATAATGTTATCATTTGAAGGGATTAATCTCTTCAAACAATATAATTTCAAAGGATACTAAACAAGGGTCTCAAATATATTTTTTTGTAATTTTAAGTATTACATATTCAGAGATAAACTGAAAAACAGTCGGAAAAAATATGTCGACCCGCGTTCTATTACTTTTCGAAACTACTAAATGTAAAATTATGAAACCAAAAAAAAGTTAGAAGCCTACACAAAGCTTTCCTTACACTTTGTCTTACGGACGTTTGTTTAAAATAAAAGTGATATTAGGTAAAAAGCCAAAATAATATTTCCGCGTTTAATATTTGAGAACAATAAACTTCGGCAATATCGGAACCATTTGTGTAAATATATCGAACGGTTCCTGACATGTCACAAACAAATCACATGTCATCGGAACGTTAAAAGCTAGCGGTTCTGATTTCAATGGGATTATTCGTGGACAATTCAATTAACTCGTTAATGCGGAATATTATATAGATTATTTAATTTATTATGTAAATAAATTAGATATTTGAATAATTTTATTGTAGACGATTGAATCTCTCCTATTAAATTAAGTGGCTGTTACGTCATTTTTTCGCCGAAACATTAAAGTTTTCACTAAAAACATACGAAATTATATGTAATAATACATATTAAGCGTGGACTATGATATCACTTGAGTTAGAAATTCCTATATAACGTGTGCTTAAATGAAACTCGTCCGTGTGCATGTCGGAACACGCATAAAGTATAACTTCGTAGTTCTCCATACATCTTATTCATGTGACTTAACCGAATTATTTTAATTATAGGTTGTAATCAAAGTGTATAAATAGATTTGTTGAAACTTTTCGAACACAGATAGTTAAAACGGGATTTAAGAATTAAACTTTACGTCTTTGTGATTTATATATTTTTCTTTTAATACCTTGCTAATTATTAATTGAAATACTCATCGATTTACAAAATTCCATGCACGTAGACCTTAACCGGTAGAAATAGATTGATGTATGTCGAAATTATAAGCGTTCGTTTTTTCACTTCAACTTGTAAAATTAAACTCCAAAGTTAATTGTCAATACCAGACTATATTTAGCACGTCAGTGAGATGTAAGATATTCCGTGCAAAATTTTATATCATAGTGATACTATAAAGAGTCAAGTTGAACAATCTTCGAATTAAACGTAAGAAAAATTCTTCCAAAGACCGTAATAAAACTGAGAACTACATATTTTAGAGAGATGAAAGTTCAGAGTGATGGAAACAGAACCTGATCTACCTGCAGAAACTGTCGCGACATAGAACTGAACCCTAATCATATTTTCTCTCGTCCCGTCATCCTGACGAAAATACAACAGATCAGTGACTCTGCTTATGAAGTCCTATATGGAGGCAATTGTCTTAAAATTATCAAAGCGTTGTGGACCACCCATTGTATTATATGAACTAACCATGAATACGACAACAACAACAACAACAACAACAACTACAAAGAAAACTATGATGAATTGTGAGGTGCTAGAGAAACATATCCCGAATAGAACGTGGTTTTCCAACATTACGGGTAATCCTATCTCGATATGAAATGATAAGCACGTTGTCGAAATTAATTACATTTATAAAATATTTTCATTCTTTCTGTTACTTAAATTGTAGCGCTTATTGATTGCATTCTCAAATATAAATTAGCTCAAATATTAAATATAATCATCTATAGTGTTTAATAAATTAAAATTAAAATAGAGGTGAGCCGAATACCAACAAAAATGAATACAGGAAAATAATTACGAACTTTAATACTACCTCAAGACCATTATAGAGGATCATACTAGTTATTTACTGTCAAACTCTATAACTATTCTTACAAATATATAATTGAAGTCTAGCAATGTCGTAATTACTACAAAAAAGTATCAAAGGACAATTTCGTCGATATTAACAAAAGGTGGGCCGAAAGTAGGGTCGACCTAAAAAAAGACGTACCGAACCAAATATTCGTCTAAATTATTTGGTTCTTTTTTAGCGCGTTTTGCTTTAGTAAAAGGTTAAAACCTGTGTGCAATGTGCTCGGCTGGTAGCGGTATTTGCCCGTCCTCATAGATTAAGATAAAAAAGATGAGACAATTTCCATATACCTCCACAAAAAGTGGAGGTATTTTGTATGGAGCCCATGCGACTGAAGTACCAGACGGCACTCGTAGTGTCAGCTTGTAGTGTGATCCATGGATGGTATTATAACGAAACATTTAATTAATATTTATTAAATAATTTAAGAAACCTATAAAATACACTAAAAATATTTTTATTTTCATAAATTTTATTAAAACTACTAAATGACATTAACATTACAAAAAACAAAAGGGCATGTGAGGTTTTACAATTTTAGTATTTGTTCAAAATGTAATAATCATTTCCAAAATATATGTTTAAGTTTTCAATACTGTTTAGATGCATCATTTCTCACCTGGTGGGACTAAAATGAGACCAAATTCATCATGAATCGTTAAGTGATTGATCAGTCTTACATCCAATTCACAAAGTCTATAACAAAAACCAATATCAAGTATATAGCAAAACCAAGAAAATGCATATATCAAGTTGTGGGAAACCATTGGTCTCCCTTAACATCATTTGAAATTCACTATGCCATAACTGAAATTAACGCATCAGATAATCAGCCCATATCCATATTAAAGGACATTGGATTTTATAGACTGATTAATTTATTGACACCGAAATACCAAAGTCTCGGAAGAAAATACACGAGTTAAATCGTTTTGCCGTAACTTTATGAAAAATAAAAGAGGATTATTGAATCAAAAATTATTAAGGCTGAAGCTATATCAATAACTACTGACATGTGGACTTGTGTGAAAATTTGAATTAGCTTTTTGAACTTCATTGCCTACTGGCTTGACGAAGTATTTTCTATTCAACACAGTGCTCTTTAAAAGAAATATTTGACTGGATAAAACGAAGCAATCATTATTCGAATTTGTCTGAACGATGTGATAAATGTGTGGCAAATTGATTCGATAATTCATGTGATAGAGAGAATAGACCTAACATAGGAAAAGCAGTTAAAGATAGCCCATACATTCGAAAAGAATGTTTTGTCCATATATTACAACTGGTTATAATTAGTTAATTGTAAATCCATAAAAAACATCAGGGACTCTTTAGCATTGGGAAAAAGAATTGTTACTCATTTTGCCACTCCTCTCGGGCGCAAGAAAAGTTGATTCAAATTCAGACTGACTTCAATTTTCTAAAACATAAACTTATATAAGATATGAGTACTACCTGGAATTATACTTTATACATATGTAAATGCCTACAAGAACAAAAAATTGTAGTGTCAAATATGGCACAATGAATGTCCGTAGCTAGTTTTGAAAGAGGTTATATTCGATAATTATTACCTTTTGATGAGATAACAAAAATAATCACCTCCACATTTTCTGCAATATCTGAAGTTATACGGCATTTAATCACTTTTTAAAGTATTACATAACCCTAAACACAGCAGGTTTGCCTTAAAATTTTCGAAATGGGACACTCTTTAGAGACAGAACTCATACACAGACTCGAATAGATGATGACAAATACTCTGCACTGGCAATAATGTTAGACCTGAGTTTTCGACTAATTTTTTTTCCCTCCAATAAAATTTGAACTAATACAAAAAAAATTGTTGTGAGATCAAATTAAACCGAGAGAGTCGTTAGAAAGCAGTACCAGTGATAATGAGGAGGACGGACAACCGAATTTATATGTATTTTCTGCAATCTATTTTGGGTCTGCTATGAAGAAATTGCTTCCTTTCAGCAGGCAGTAGTGTCCGAAGAAATACCTAAAAGCCCTATTTCAATAGAATTACAAAGTTGTTTAAATAATTAATTTTAATAACACAATCTCACTCCATTCGGATAGTGGACCAAAAACGAAGAAAAGCTTGCACACATGGTCAGTTTAACTAATTGTTTATCTTCTCCGGTTTCTTGCTTTTACAGTGAATGTCTGTTTTCCGAGGAAGGAAATGTTTATGAAGAAAAATGTAACAGACTTTTAACCATAGAGATCAGAGAATCTAGTTTTTTTTCATCCCAATTTAATATTAACTTAATAATATTGAATTTTTGTTTGAGGTAAGCTTCATGTTAATTTCAAGTTGGTAATATTGTTCCTATTTAAATCACTATAAATTTCGTATTGTGAAGTGCCTTTGCCAATGTTAGTGTTTTCAGGTTATACTTTTTTTACTAATATATTTGAGTTTTAGGTCCATATTTAATTCATTAATTAGATTATGTACTCGCAATACAAAGATTTTACTTCAAAGTAATATGTAATTGAGAAATACAAAAGGAAAAATCTTTATTTTATATTTGGTAATAATTCGGCAAGTGAATCGATTATTCGGTTGAATATGAACTTGGAAAAATATATCGGACATGCCAAATACCCAGCTCTAATATTAATCGAGAAACGAAATTATAAATCTTGTAAAATTACTACATTACTACAGCGTTTTAATGAATTAGAATGGTAATTTGACCATTTATTTTCATATCTATTTAGAAAAAAAAACTTTATTGAATATTTAAATATCGTATTTCAATTTACCTCAATGCTACTAAAACAACCGCATATGGGTATAAGCTGTTGCTAGTCACAACGCAAGAAATTTTATTTTACTTTCCTAACAAAAATGTAAATAAATTTAATTTACAACCAATCATTAAAAGACATTTAAATTTAAGAAAATAAAGAAATAAAAAAAAACGGTCGTAACAAAGAGTAGGTGAGAAAATTATCATCAACACTGAGAATTAAAATCGGTTCCTTTCATTCTAATTTTATTTATTTACTTACATGTGTTGTTTAAATTTTACTAAAGAAATGTTTCATAAAGTAGAACATTTTCAAAGTAATTGTGTTTGCTTCCTTGTATTAAAAAATTAAATCGCAACTCTGTCGGTTTAATGATCAATAACATTTTTCTTTTTATTTATCTACTCTATAATTTTTAGAATTGCATAGCGAAACAAGAAACCCTTATAATATTTCATCACGTCCATTATTCCAGCCTTTTGTTACAACATCACAATTTATACAGTTCCAGCCCTATGCGCATGAAATTTTGCAATTAAATAATTCATATGAAAGTCTTAATAAAAAATGAACATGCAGCAAAATATGAAAAAGAACATTAAGAAAAATAACCCATGCAAATAACGTGGGACCGAAATATTTTTGTAATAATCAAATCTTCTAAAATTAATTGACTACTGGATACCCATAGGATTGAAAGATGTGAAAACAGAATTGTAAAAAATTGTAAAGAATTGTTAAAGATTAGAATTGTAGACTAAAGTTATTTTGATCCAACTGCATCAAGAATTTCAAAGAATACAAGCAACTACGGAACCATGGATTAAATACTTCTCTTACCCCTGTTTCAAATTTCTGTAAACGAGCTGACTTCAAATTAAAAAACACATTTTTGCCAAAATTTTAATTTCATTAACACCACGTCGTTATAGAATGTAATTATTTTTTAATGCACAAACTTTTAAATATGATGTAAGAAACTGTATCCTTCCTAGTGTCATAAAAAATTTCACCTTAGTGTCTCTTTTAGAATTTTGCTGCCTCCCAAGTTTTCAGTTACCGAAAACTATAAAAAGTATACTTAATTTCAGTATGTAAATATTTCTTGTCGAAACGTGTATAAAATTGATGTACATATTATAAAATATAAATGGATAAATATGTTTGATATATTTTTAAGTTTTTATCTTTAATAAACTACGACCTTAATAGTTCGTTTTAAGGGCGGTTCCTGTTTTGTTGACATGAAAAAATAACAGATATTTTCGAGCGTCTCGGAAAGGAATGAATAGAAATAGAACTACAAAAGGTTTTGTACTCTTTAGATAAAAGATGGATTCTTTTAAAGATAGATGCAGACGAACCATTTTAAAGCTGTAGAAGAGACGTGACAAGTAATTTAATAAATAATGAAACCCAACAAGGTGGATTATGAAATTGGAAAAATAAAAATACCGAATAGTTTTGTAATCTAAATACATATAAACAAATTTGAGCAAGTCATAGCTACTCGAACACATATGTTTTTCAAAGCGAATCAGAATAAAAAGGATGTAAAAATTTCGAAGTGAGTCATGTCCACCCAAAAAATCAGATTTTTTTTGTTAAGTTACTGTCGTTTTTGTTTTTTTTTTCCTTAAAGTTTTAATTATATATTTTAAATTCAATCTTTTTAGTTTAGATCATTTTCAAGACTTGAACTTGCCGTGCCTCTTCTATGGCTCTGAAAAATTTTGACAACTTTTAATATTTATATAATTCTTTCTATATTCATTCTCTCCTACTACTCTTTCGTGCCAACAATCTAAAAACCGTCCTTAAATTTTGGATTTAAATAGGTTGTAGTGTTATTCACATTTCATGATACGTATAAAAACTTGTTGTCGTTATTCACTTTTTTCCCAATAAATAGGAGAGCCAGCCGAATTGCTTGTTTCGATCCGATGAAGGGGCATTTAATAATGAGAAAATCAATATGTTATATCTTAAAACTCATAATAAATATAATATATAATAATCTAAATATTACCATAAAAAATTACATAAAATGTTGAAGATTGCCACAAATAATTAAGTAAAATGGAAATATTCATAGTTCATTATGACCACGTAACTTGAAAAAACCATTTTAGCATTAGTATATTATAAGCATTATAAGGGTTAAGTTTACCCTTTGGCACATACAATAGTTTAACATTTAAGGATAGTATGTATACTAAAATATTTATTTATAATCGATAAAATCATCGCCAAAATGTTTATTAACCCTGTTTCTTCACAAACTTAATTTTAACAATTTCAGGGAGGGGAGGGAATATGTATTCGTAACGTGTTTCATAAATATCTCCAGAAATATTTTATGTATAATTTTGGAAAAAAAAATATTTTTTAAATCCATTATAACAATTAATGTTTCGCATAAACGAAAACGAAAACAATTTTATACCAAACTTGCCGCTCACAAATTCTAAGATAAGTTTATAGATTCATAATATTTTTAAATATTTAGATCAATGATCTTCATTACTACATCAAATTTCAACTTTCTGTATCAAAAACTTACTGAGAAGAGCGTTTATGATAGACGAATACGTAAATAATCCTATAAGGATTTCGTGATTTTCTTTTTAAGTCAAAACTGGGAAAATGAAACCGTAAAATTAATCATTAATTATTCATATTCAAGTTTATACTAGATATAAATATTTAATGAAATATGAAAAATCAGGCAACAATAACCAAACTGGAAATTTAACGTCTTTAATCACTTCTAAATGTGAAATAATCGAAAGCCAGACAAATAAGTAAATATACGCTGAATTACAATTGTATATTGTCAATGCAAACGTGTATTTACTTTTTAAAAAATAAAAAAGAACTATAAATATGAGTACCTTAGACTCATTTGGGTGTCCCTCAATCTAACCCTCTGCCAATGTAGTTTTTCTGGGAAAACATTTGGACTAATAACTTAAAATTTGGAATAGTAATAAAACACACTAAATCGTATATATCACAATAACACATTAATATACTGTTATGGAGATTTTAGCATGGACAAACAGAGTACACGAAAATATTTTTAAATCTTCATAAGCATAGGACATTAAATGAAACAGTGACTTACAAGGGTTAAAGAAATATTTATTTTAGAATTACGTCTAAGATAATTAAAAATGTCCACAAACAAAACCGTTTGGTTTGGAAACCAGAAATTCGGCAAAAAAGTGCTCGAACACAAAACATAATTTCCCGCACCCGAGCACCATTTCTTCAAATATATATGATGTACTAAATGACATATTTATATGGCAAATAATAATGTTAATATTTATATGTGCCTATGTGTGTGCGGAACTAAGTGTGAGCCCTTGTTGCATTCGTACAGTGGAACTTGTATTCAAGGCAATCATGAAATATGTTATACCTCAAATTTTCGATACATTTTGATTACATATGTATATCACCCGTGAGTAATGATAAAATAAAAAAAATGTACGTATTTCACTTCGTCTACCATCTAACCTAATAAATCAACACATGCATCGAGTGATGGATGCGTGGATTTGGATGTTTGATGTGATGGGTGTTGAAGGTTAAGCGATTTGTTTTGGTCGGATGAATATGAATGGGTAGAGAAAAACCTTCACTCTATCTAACATCAAACCTAATAAATCCACAGACCTTTAAACCAATCTGATTTTGTATTCGATGTCTCTACCAAGGCGAAGGTTTTCATTTGTTCCAAAATCTAAATAACAAATAATTTTGCGAACCTGAATATAAGATTAAAACAAAGTTTACAATGTCATTATCCTTCAATTTATTACCATTACTGCTAACCAGTCACTGCATGATGTAACGTAGACAGCGTCAATAGAGACAGAGGGTAAAATAAAATACAGTTGAAGTATAATGGATGTCAACCCTCACTTACCAATAGAAAATGCTATATTGTCGCAGAGAAATTACTCTCTATCTTTTCACTCATCATTAATTGTTTGCTTTTATTTTTTATAAAATTTGGGAAAAATATATCGACGTTGATATAAATATAATATATCAAAAATAACAGCTCACAATTGTTTTCACGACTGTGTTTATAATTTGTGTACACTAAACAATTTTGTGAATAGAAACTAGCCGAAACTAAAAACAAAAAATAATTAGATATTCTTCTCTACCATAATGTTCTTGACAATTGTCCATAGAGAACTAGCTGCCATTATATTGACAGAGCTATAAAATATAGAAAACAATTGTTGAAGTCCGCTTGAGAATGCCAATTTCAAGAGAACGAACGTTCCAAAATAAATTTTTACGAGATATTCTAAACTAGGAGCTTAATACTTTCGGTATTTTCGAATAGACCATGTATCGATGATGTAGAGTGAAATAGACCTGTTGTTAAGTAAATCAATACCAAAATGTTTCTTAATCCTGAAGTATGTCAACTGCTGGACCATATTAACCATTTGAACCATAGCGATGTCACTGTGTTACAATGAATTTAGCTGCATATTTCATATTGTTAAACTACTTTAACTGAGAAATTAAAATGTAAATGAAATACACCGGATATTTACTTGCAGGATAACAAAAAATGGTTAAATTGTGTGAAACACTTTCTTCTCCGGTAAACTTAAGTAATGCTTTAAATAGACAACATAAAATAATACTTCAAACACAACCATTTTGGAGAGTCCATAAGATATGACGTTAGAGCTAATGGAAGTGAATACACAAATACATTGTAATAAAAATAGATATGGACAGAGCAATAAATTCAGTGTCATTTTGTACGTATCGCAGTTATGATAAAAAAAACCTTTGTTGATAGTATCGCATAAAATTACTACAATTTGTTATTAATACGAAAATAAAGAGTAAGAGAATATTTTAAATATTTATATATAATGAGAGTTGACTAAGGCCTATCTGCACATAATTTGTTTAATTTACGGGAAATTCAATGAAACGAAGCTGCCAAAGCGACAGCGTGACATGTGGAGAGATATGCGTCTGCTCGCGTCACGACCGCGCCGCCGGACCACGTTGAATCCTTGCCGCCGCACCAGGAATAAACCAAACAGTAAAGTACACTGGTTTTTCGTTGTGATATTTTACCACTTTTCATTTTGTACACAATTTCCCACGACGATCTGATCTAATAAGCTATGATGAAACGGCAGAATACTCACATTTTGCGAAAGATTACAATAAATACATCTTATAGAATTATATATTCTATCTTACTGTATTTTGCCAGTGTACTAAAAAAAATATACTTTTCAATACTAAGTATTGTTCAAGAATAACTTAACGCAAAGTCCAGCCAAAAAGATTTATAGTCTTTTAAAACGCATTTTCAGACAATGCAGAAAAATATATATGTAGTTTAATACATATTAATAAATTGCAGAAATACGTATTTTTAAATTCAAATTAAAGTCGCTTTTCTATTTGTCTATTCCATCCCACCACATTCGATCATATCAGGATAAGCAGGACCTGCAATATATCATTTTCACACACTTAATAAATTATAATTCTTTAAATTGAAAATTTGTTCAAATCCTTGTCTCTTAATATGCCAAATTCCTACTCAATCTATCAAAGCTTTTTATCCATTATTTCTCAAAAATCTTATGTATTATTAAATTACAGTTTCAATATGTTCAAGCAATTCTACTTTCGATATTCAGCTAACACTCTCATACGATCCCTGACAATGACTGCATTTGAATATTCTTCTTCTTCTTAGCACTACAGTCTAAAGCAAGTCAGGACCGTCCCAACGAGCTCTTTCCACCGGAGTCCATCAGATGCTTTATGTTTCTAGTTAGTAACCTGTGATAAGTCGTTCTCAATATCATTAAACCTGAGTGCAGTTCTTCTCCAATCATTAAGCCACCTGAGTGCAGGTTAGTAACTTGGTCAGATTGTTACCCTCTTATTTAAATAAGTGTCCAAGATACTTTATTAAGTTTTTTTGTATTGACAACTTTGACAATGTCTTATTGTTTATAATTTTGTGATTGTAAAGAATTCGCAAAACCTTATTTTCTTGAAGAGTATCGAAGAATTTTCGTAATATTTTTCATTCAAAAATTAGTAGTCTGTTTTGGATATGCTTGCTTTTACGCAGCCACAGAGGGTAACTAGTTGAATTAGCATTTTATACATGTGAATCAAAATATACAACAATAATATTAAAAAAAAAAACAAAATTCGTGAAATCAAAAATTCTTTTTTTTACTTTAGAAAGTCGACCTCATTCTTATTTACAATAATAGTTTTAATAAATTATTAAGTTTAAATCTGCGATTCTCTAGATTCCTGCTTTTTATATTTCGGGATTAATACCATTTGTAATACCTTGCAATACGTATCCTACTGTTAACACTATTCCTCAATTCGACTAGTTCATTAATACTTAACCCTTTCAATCAATACTCACTAAGCTTTAACGCTTAAAAACTCATAAAAATAAATCCATGCAATAGCTAATGTCGTTGATAAATTCCTGACCCCTGAAATCATTTTTTTCATGTATTGTCACGTCATCAAATCGCAACAAAGCTGTTAGTGAAACGTTTTCATTGCACCAAAACCATTGAGAAAAATTAAGTTATAACCGTGCTCATAGGTTTTACATTAGATTTGACACCAAATTGACAGGATAAATAAATTTCGATACTTTTATTCGTCAATTACATCATCTGTTCACTTACAAAATTTCGATATCATTTCTCTAGAAATATATTTGAGGTTGTTATGATCATCTTTGAAATTAACATACTTCCTAATATCACATTAATTTTTACAAAATTCACAAAACAAAGGAAGTATAAAAATAAAAAACGCTAATTTCGGTTTTTTTTTTACATTGAATATTTTCAGAAAACTAGAGACAAAAACACTTCAAAAGACGGAACAATTTTTACTTTTTTACTTCTCTCTTACCAATTTGCTTGAAGTTAACATAATAAACCAAAGAATATAATAGTTCATCCTGTATTTGCATTCCCATTTTATATTTTTTATCAATTAATACTTCATCAATTAATTGGTTTTGGGTATTTAATGTGAACGGGTAGACAAAAGGTTTCCGCAGGGTTTTAGTACTTTATAGATACTTAAAAATTAGTTTTAACTCCAAGTCATTTTATTAAGCATCAATTAACACTCATCACAATACTAAAGTTTTTGATACATTAAACACAATGGTTGTTCCATATGTATCGTTTTGATTACTCCTAAAGCAAATAAATTAAAATAATTTCGAAAATCCTAACCACGTTATATGTTATTCGGACTTAAGATTGCAAAAACCAATTCAATAGATACCAATCGTAACCCCTCATATTTCTGCTCGAGTATGTGTTTCCAAATTAAATGTACATCAGAAAAAAATCATATCGAACATTAACATAAAATTTTCCTAAAATTCCGTCCGTACCCATTTTTCATCTGCAATGCCACGATTTAATTTTAAGAAAGTTTGGAAATTATTTCAGATGCTGCATAGTAAGGAAAATCGAATTCAGTTTGCCACCGAACTTGACGCTAAACCGATTATGAAATATGGAGTTGCTCACTAAAATGTTGCAATCTGAGTAAACACTGTTAAGCACAAACAAATGCATGGAATCGTAGAAATGTTTATTTGTCCGACAAGCATGTCGGTTACATGTTTACTTCTCACATTGAGAGCATCGGCAAAAGTGACCGGGTGGAACGCCGCCACATTTCAGGCCGTTCGCAATTCAATTATTTATTACTGCTCTCGATATCGTGCACCTGATCACTTTTTACAGAAAAAGCTCCATGCAAAACTTGTGATAATACACAATGAATACAATCTTGGTGTTTTTAATTCAGTTCGTGCAAAATATTACTATCTTTGACCGTGTGTAAAGTGCGCATATAAAAGCAAAATATTAATGTAATTAAATGCTGTAAAGTTACTTCTTCAATACGATGGTCAAAATGGGGAGAAAGAAGTGCACTTCAAGCGAAGTGATTTTTAATGCTATTAATTATTACAACGGTCTATTTTACGGAAACCATGAACGTAACAAGATGAGTTTTGTATGAACGTAACAAAATGAGTTCTGTATGAACGTAACAAAATGTGTTCTCTATGAAATTGTTATTTATTACAATGTTTTATGTAAAGTCGCACTTTTTGTCATTGAATATATAATATACAAATAAGAACACAAATTATCAAATATTACGTAAATAAATTTATCAAATTATCAAATATACGTAAAAGTAGTGATTTATTATGCAAAACGTGATTAATAATTTGATATCTGACAACTGTTAACACTAGTAAAAATACTTCTTAAAACAATTTTCTATTAAATTAGTTGAGTGGACTGAATATTAAATACCTTGTTTTAAATGAATATTATTTGGTTTAAAAATAAAAAAAATTAGTAATTTATTTTTGCTGAAGTCTACTGGAGTAATCATATGGGATGCAATTAACAATTAATGTGTGGCGCTAAATATAAATATTACTAATTATAAACAATATTACAATTTACATAATAATAGAACATATATGATCAATAGTGCATAAATAACACTAAATATAAACAATACTAATTATAAACAATATCACAACTTACATAATAATAGAACATATATAATCAATAGTGCATAAATAACACTAAATGTAAACAATACTACAACCGACATTAAACACGTCGTCTTCGAACTGAGCAGTAAGTTTCCACCATATACCCATTATACAATATGACATAAATTAAAAACAGTAACACAATATAAGAATTTTAAATGTAAAATGTACCAAGGAAATAAACTCAAAATCAAATACACCAAATATAATTTGTAGTAGACTAAAAAAAAGTGTAACAAACAGGAAACGATAAAACCCTTACAATAAATCGGCGCAATTTAGAATTGTATCGCGCCTTCCTTGCTTGCCAAGTTTCCGTTGTCTCATATATTTTCATACCAAACAAGCTAAAATGTAGTTAAAAGGTCTTTTTATTTAATTACCTCTAACATTAAACCGCAAGCACAAGAGGTAAACTTTTGAAAACTTTGGAATAAAAAATCTAATAAATTATTCAACACATTATAAAAAAAAATTAGTTTGTAAGGTTGAGAAACAAATTAAAACAACCATTTAATTTGCATGAAATTAAAAACACTTAAAATTGCAATGAACAATGGAAATACCAAAATGAAAAAACCAAACAAGAATAAAATCGTTTCAAGCGAAATTAAGTAAACAATTAACGCATTTTGAACTTGTTAATTCTACACGTAATCACGAATTTAATAGAACATCGGAAAACATAAAATTCTCAACTATCCCTATAATCGTAAGAGTCATAATATCTGTTAAAAAACCTGCCAATTTCAAGTAAAAGTCACGTGCGCCGGGAGTTCCAAGACAAGGTTTATCCAGGATATGATGAATTGTAATGAGAAAATTACAACGCTCTTCAATATATACATAATTACATGATTGTGAATTAAAATTAACAAGTCAGAGACGAAAAACATTTTAAACTTTGTAATTTTTTTCGAAAACTACGATTTTTTTCAAAATAATAGTAGAAAATGGTAAAGTTTATTTTTAAAAACTTAACCATAATAAGTGATAAGCTGCAAACAGCCTAGTTCTTTCAGAGTTTTGTTCCTAAGACTGTTTGCCGGGTTGTCTCAGGGTCCCTCCTGGCACCCACCTCATACAAATGAGGGGACCATCGAAGGTCTAGCTTAATAGTGTCCCGTACCTAATCACAGCGCTGCCACCCAATAGGGTTAGAGTCTATTCCTTTTTAATGAATCAAAGTTTAGCACCTTTGTTAAATATTAAGTTTAGTACCTCTGTTATATATTACTGTTTAAATACTGTATAAATAGCTGAGACTATAGCTTTACATCTAATTTATTGAATAATATATCCATTATCTTATTTAACTAGAATTATTTGTATCGCCATATTGAGCAAGTCAAAATAATAAAAGTAAACTAATTTAAATGTGCGGATAAAACCTTTCCATGTGACATTACTTAATCTTGTTACCCCACTTTTCATTTTTACTTTGGAATTTCGGAGCCAATTTTGAATAAAAAGAGAAATATTAATCACTATCAAAAGTAGTCATTAAGACACACATGCAGACAGACATAAATCGACGTCTCACCGTAAGGATTCTGCTTTTGATGCAGAACTCTAAAAACGTAGGCGACTTCCTTTCCCTTTCATCACAATCCATAATATAATAAAATAATAAATAACCAGGAAAATAACAAATATGAGAAACGTTTACCGCCAGTATTAAATATCACTACAAGACACGGTAATAGATCCGAAATAATAAACGCCCGGTTTTTACCCCCTGATGTTATTTTATAAAACCTATGTTTAAATTAAATATAGAATACATGAATAAACATGAATATCATAACATCCACGAAACTGAAAGTACAAATTTTGTGTATGGAACATTTTCAAGCAAGCACTTTCAAGGATTCCCTTCAAATTGAAGTCGGTATAGTCTATTTGTTTAGCTAATATTTGCTACTCAGGCTAATTTTCCCGGACATCGACGGGAAAGGGAATTGTAAAACATAAACAAAGACATAGACTACGGAAAAAAGGTCGAGACGTGTAAAAATTGTCACGCGTCCGTTTCCACAATTCACTTTCCCACCAAAACATAAGTTATTTTTTGTATAAGTTCAGACTGCATCTGTAATACCCATTCAAAACATTGGTACGCGCGTGGAATGTTTCAACATACGTTTATGAGATACATATGCATACCTTTTGATCAATATTCATTCAATTTAATTTTTATTGCATTTTATTTACCTAATTAAATTACGCTTTAAGATACTCTATTCAGGCACTTCAATTGTACGAAACCTATTATCTTTTCAATGTATCTAAAGTAAATCCCTAAAGTTAGATTATTTTCTATACGAAAAAAGTTTATTTAAAAACGTTAACTACTTACTCTGCAGATAGAGTGTCTTTCCGTGATTCCTGATAATAATTCTCTGAATCACATACACACCCAAATATATACATACATACACACACACACACACATATATATATATATATATATATATATATATATATATATATATATATATATATATATATATGCGTAACTCTATACAAATAAGAATTGTTCTATATGTTTAATTACTTTTTTCTAATTTGAACTTTGCATTTATTATACGGAACTTTTACACTTGAAAGTAAATTTACTAAATTTTCTTTACGGTGATCAAATTTGATTTGATAAAGAAATAGAACAGGCAAGAACAAGAAATAGAAGTCAATGATTACTGACTTAGACTTTAAGAACTTTTTTCCGACTTTGAGAAGCTTTTCTCAGTACTAAGAAGTACTGAGAAAAGCTTCTTAAAGTCGAGGTCATATTGACATTTCTAAAACATAGTATATTTATTAACTGGTTCGAAGACTTTCAACGTTCTACTGCAACATAACTAGGTCACAGTGGCAATAACTATCTCAGTTCATCGAGTGTGAAATTGAAGAAAATTATGAACATAACTTGGAAAATGTTTCCACTCACTGCAATGTGTCAAGCAGCATGAAAAATATTGTAGAATGATATTTGAAAACCTTTTGCAAAGCTTTGCGCTCACGAGTCATAAAAATTGAAGCGTTCCGCCTCGGGTGAACGATAACCTTATTATATAGTCTGCAATATTGGATGTCCACTTACGACAAAAATAGTGGAACTAGTCCTATATTTTAAATATTTTACGTAAAAACCTTCTCTTGTACTTAATACGCATGGTTTAGGCATATTATAGAAAGATTTTATCTATCATAAAAACCTAAGTTTCGACCCTTTCTTATATTTTCCTGCCTTGAAATATGAATACTTCCTTCTGTCCATTTGTTCGCCTTTACAAAAGAAATTTTTTTCTTCAACATGCTTATCTTAGGTTGTCGCTCATATAGCTTCTTATTTAATCCTTTAAGCCTTATACAAACTTTTTTTAAAAGTAAATTTTTCCTAAAATTTAAAAATGTAAAAGGAGAAATATTATAAAACCCTAGATGGGTTTAATAATATTTTTCTTTTATTATTATCCTTCTAATATTTTCCTTTTAACGCGGATGGAAATATTGCAAAGAAGAATTCAAAATTTACTTCTGTTATTTTTTCACGTAAACGTCGTAGAAACTGAGTTTATTTCTGTACCACGTCATGAATTATCAGTTATCTACAGCTTGAATATACGTAGATCTTACATTCACTTCATGAATCAATCAAAAATAAAATATCGCCTTGTGCATTAAAAAAAATTAATTAATCACCGTGAATATTTTTTAGATAAATGTCTCAATTTGTTAGCACTGTAAAAAACGAATACATTTTTTAAAAAAATCATGTTGAAACACCGCGTGGATGACTAAGATATTCCTTGATGATGAATCCGGGCAAATAGCCGGTACAATTCTTGATGCCACCGAGCGGAATAAGTAAAATAGAGGAAGTGAGAATTTATATATCCTCCACCATAGACTACGATGGTTATATAGGAAGGGGAGGCCCTTGTTAACGGATGAAAGTTACCCATACTTTTTAAACTTACATAGTGGCCCTACTTTATCTTTACATTAATCTGTTTTAATTTTATTTTAATTGATATTTGACAAATTATATGTATAATATCATATCATTATATATATATATATATATATATATATATATATATATATATATATATATATATATATATATTATAGATAACTATTAAGATACTACATCACTATGCTCTTCCAATTAAAGCACTTTTGACATGTATGTATTTACATATCAGGTGCCTGTCAAAAATTACAATTATGGAGTAACTCCCATTCCAAATTTACCCAGATATGCTTTTGCAAGTAAATTTTACGTTTTACGCTCCCCATTAGATAGTTATTTGGATATGTTTAGTATTGATTTACATTAAAATAGAGTAATATTGTTTCCCTTACCTTATGTCTACATGTTTACATAAACATATGTATATATATATATATATATGTATATATATATATATATATATATATATATATATAATCAGAATTTACTTGTTATTCAAATTATTGTTCCTTGTTTCATTTTTCGCAGCAAAGTTGAAAATTCAAAACATATTTAAATTTGATTTAAATTTATAACAAAATTTTGAGAAAGAACCATGAGATATGCATTTTAAATTGACAGAATTAAACATTTTACCGGCATCTAATAGTGGTGATGAAGTCTTAGCACCAACGCCACTAATACGTGACTGGAAAGCGTTGACCCATCAGAAGGCAGTTTTCTTTATAAGGAGATAGTATATATGAGGGATAAAGGTAATTAAACTTTATAATATTTATAAGTCAGACAATTTATAATTAACAAAGCAATTAATGGAAGACTTAATAACTGTATAAGATTGAATACTGACAGACTATTAACATTAATTTAACAATTCGTACCTTTAATGAGACGACTTACGGATAGCCAATTGTGTTTAATTTGTGTTTGGCGCTCTAATTATTTCCCTTATGAATTCAAATTTTGTTCTATGTAAGACTTTTGTAACATACCTTCATATCGATTATTTGTACATACATGATTCAAGCCTATAGTTTCCATGAATTATTTTCAATGCAAATTTATATTTAATGTCTGTACGTTTCCATCTTTTGAGAAACTCACAATTTTCTATCACATTTGTAGCACGTCTGTTCTATTTGTACACATATCCTTTTGGTTACACTCACCTAGATTACACAGTAATTGTTTCCTCTTTATGTGTTGGAAATTGTCGGTTTCGTTCTTGATCTAAGCGTCACGTTAAAAGAAATCAGACTTGTTATTCTCACATTTGGTAACTATGAGCTCTAACATGATGACATGATGAGACTCGTAGTCTATAGCTGTGTTCATAGACTCTAATATGTTTTGAGAGCATTCCGAACCCCAATCGCCCACTCGCTTCGTGAGATTCACTGAAACTTAAATTCTTTTAACGATGAATCTCAGGAATACCACGTCGCGATTATAAGAAGTTTATTTCAGCCAATTGCATCACTAAATAAACTAAATGTTACTTATGTAATTTCAATTTATAAGCCACCATCTCTTTTGCCTACCAAAAATAATATATTCAGTGTCAGATAAATGTTATTTAAATAAAATATTGGACCACAAATTAGCTTTATTTACTAAAATAAAATTAATATTTATTTATCAGAAAGTACCCCTGATAAAAAACATGGATTATTCTTCACCCAGCAGAAATCGAGTTTCATTTATTATGGATATCTGAAAAAACACGTCATGTATGTAGGTAAATGCGCAATGAATATATTACTGATAGCGAGAGCAAACAAATGGTAGAGATAGTACCTCGGGGGGGGGGAATATTCTTTATCGTTTTTGCGACATTTCTATTGGATGTCACATTCATCTGGTGACACAGTTGTAGATTTGCCGTCAAAACAGAGTTTTGTGCAAAAAATAAACAATTTTCAAAATACGAAGAATTAAAAAGGAAATAAAATAGGCATCATTCCTACCCTCAAAGATTCGTATTCGTAAATACTAAAAAACCTGCGATATATAATCCATGACAAGCAAATATTCGAATCGCAATAAAACGTAAGCCAGAATATTATTCACCTTCTTTGCAGAATTAGTCTGGAAGTCAACTTTGAATGATGATTTCTTTCTATGAAACTATCTAATTATCAAGAGAGTAAAAGCAGTAGATCTAATTAGATAACAAATTGTGGTACATAATTATTAATATATAAATATAAAACTTTTCATTCATCAGGACCCCTTGTGATTTAATCCGGTCAAATAGTTCAAACGCATTTACCGGGAAAGGAATGAAAATAGCTTTTTCACTACTTTAAAACTACCCTCTGCCTACAACTACATGTTAATTCTTATATGTATTATTAGTAGTTATTTTTGCCCTTTGACATTATATTTACCGTAATTTGATATTGCTCTTGATTTACAATTTATAGATCACAAATATGCTATCAGCGAAATTTCTGACAATAAATGGACCGGATAAAATCACAATGGGTCCTGAAGAATGGAAAGTTTCTCTATGTAAAAATTCACTCTTTTTCTAGATTTATTTTCTACGGCCTTAAAATATGGGTAAATAAATCCGTAACAAATCAAATAGCCGTGAGGGGCACAGTCTACATATTTTGTCATATTATATAATGCACTTAATGTGTTTCATATTCTTTTTGATGATTGTTTCATTTCACTTCTAACGATCTTAATTCCAACGCTTATCAGCTAACCGCTTTGAATTATGTTACCCATCTGAAACGTGAAATCTATGGAAAAACGCCATTTGAAATCACGTTGTCTCACACAATCGACAAGTCGAAATTCTCTATACATCATCTCAAATAATTTTCTTGTCCCTGAAGTGTCACTCACCTCATTCTTTTGAATTATTGCAGTTCGATAACACAAAAGAAAAAGAAAACGAAAATTTTACGAAATCACTCATTTTTCTGTTTGTCTGTCCATGCGTCACAGCTCTTTTCTCTAAAATAATTTGACTGGGGAATTCAAAATGTGCGTAGTGGTAAAGCATGCTAACCTACATATATCTCAATATTAACATAAAAATAATCATATCGATGTATTAATGGAAGCAAATGAAGTAATCAAAGTATATATATATATATATATATATATATATATATATATATATATATATATATATATTAAAATCTTACATAAGATAATTCTAGAGAGATTGTTAAAAAGGTTCACACATTTTTTTTTGTTAATTATTGACGTAGAAACTTAAAATTTGCTTTAATCGAGAAGATTTTGAAAGGATGTGATTTTTTTCATTTCACATATTACGTGAGATTTCTATTAAAAATGCAAATTTTTAGCACTCGAAAACCAATTTTTCCTTAATTTTACGTAATATATTTAGTACAAGTTTAATAATTGACAAGAACCCATACAATTTTAAATGCTCACGTAGGTATGGCTAATTGTGTACGGAATACTCGCAGTGTAAATTTTAACCGCACTTAGCGAGTGTGTTATTTAATTTCGTATAATTTTATCTGTAGCGTATATCATTAACTTACAATTTACCGCGGATAAAGCAATAAATTACAATGTATTGGAGTACTAGAATTTCACACTTATCGCACTTATAGTATATCGCAATATTTGCTTTTTTAAATTCAGAGAGTATTATAACAATCTTGCAAGTAATCTGATTATTTAACCAGAAAATATTGTTCAAAATTTCTTCCTACTCTATAGCTTTTCCAAGACCCCGTGCCCAGGGCCAACTCAAAAATGTAGCAGGTATGTGAAAACAGAACCATCATCAACTTTCCTATGAAATAAAAATCATACTGTCCGCAAAATAAAATTGTTAAAATTGATTGAAATTTCAAATGATTTTCATCAAATTCCTTGTATAGTACAAGTACTACCGTATCTAAATATTCAAGAATACTCAGTCCCTTTCTGTTCGTGTCTTAATGTTTTTAAAATTTTTTTGAAGAAGCCAGCGCATTACAATGCTACTTACTATCTGCATAGGACTCTGCAGCTTCATGATACCTTTTTATATTTAAGGCAAGGAAAAACGGTAAACTGCACTGGAGGTCGAGATAAAACACATATTCGATACAAATATCCTTTTGCTATAGCTGAGAAGGCCAAACACGCGTAAGTTCTTCAGATTGAAATGCTAGTTACAGCATCAAGGTTTAAGTCATTTTTAAAATTGACGTCTTAATTCGTTCCAACGAAATCTTGGTAATTTCAAACATAAATTGTCATTAACTTGATAATTACAACCCAATATCCAATAATCAACTTTAATTTAAAACAACCGTTACTATGGTGACATATCAGATAATAGTAAAATTTATTACTATAACTTTAATTTGTAATAACTGTCAACGGTTTATTCCAAACGACATTAAGAAATAAGTTTTATACAAATCTCTTTTGTGTGGTGTTGCATTTAGATATTATAGTTATCCTTGGATTTTCCTCTATATTACGGTTAATAATAAGCATAAAATTCCACATTGTTTTTAATCATTACGTATAGTAGACATACATATAAGCATTCATTTATCATTCTAAACGCGTTAACAAACGCGTTTTTTTATATATTCGAAAGTTTTCTATTTTATTTTCAACTTAATATCTGCTAGAATTCAATTATTTAACCAGGATCGGGAAGATATTTACTGGTAGAACTGGTCTCTATATACAATGAAGAGATTTTAGATAAATACAAAACGATAACGAGATTAAGTATATAATTATTGTAACACTAGCGTAGTAATTTAAGTCTTTTAGTATTAATGTAAAATTGTATAAACTCTATACTTATTCTGAAGAAAAGATTACAAAGCATTTGTTGAAATAATAAATGATAGACGTTATGAATGTTTGATTGCGTAATTTATATTAAAGAATAACGATTGATACTACAGATACTAATAGAGACTATGATCGCGCCTAGAACTTCAAAAAAATTACTTTGAAACCTAACACCTCAAGCCTGCACCACGTCAATAAACAAGCAAATTCTTCCATTGAGAGACAAAGCTCTCTCTCTTTCTCTCTCGCTCTCTCTCTCTCTCTCTCGCTCTTCTCTAGAAATATAACTTATTAATTTTTATTACGCTAGCATTATAAATATTAGAATGTGTAAATAAAATCAACCCCCACAACATTTATTATGTAGTATTTTTGAATATTATATAATAGAGTTTTCAAAATATTACCATAATTTTTAATATGACGGATTATAAATACTACAAGTATAAATTATACTAATTAAAAAGCCGGGTAAATGCGAGTTGGACTCACGAACTAAGGGTAATGCAGCATCAAATAATATTAAACCTCATAAGTCTGTATTTTTATAGACTTAAAACAGAGTTATTGCTGCGGTCGGTACCAAAAATATCCCAAATCTCAAAAACTACTCGTCGTATTTTATTCAAAGTAATTTATTTGAAAATTTGTTTTAAGTTCTACTACGTTCATTTTTTTAAATTTTACGCACGTTAGTTAAAAAGTTAGGGGTGAGAGCACACTTTTTAAGACTTTAAAAGCGTATATCTCACCAAATATTGAATTAAACAAAAAGGTTATTTTGGAACCTATATATCATTGTTTCTTTTATATCCCACACGCCTAAGTGCAGTGGATTTATTTTTCCATCAGTCTGTTATATATATGGAGTATCACTTCTAAAGTAATTTTTTTCATAATTTCAGTATTTCATTATATAGAAGACATCTACCATCCAAATGTCGTCTATACATATAGTGCCAATAATCTCCGAGTAAAATGGCTGTGATATACGAACAAGCTGCTATTATAAGGATTTCGTTTTTGCTATTACGGAACTTTAAAAAGTTATCAGTTTGAAGTTTAGTCGGATAACATAATATAATTGAAGCATTTTCTGTTATGATTTCTTGTGTTTTCGAGCCGCCTTATTTTTCTCAATACAAGGAAAACAAAATGGTTAATAATTTGTCTACAAACACAAACATACCTGGACTGAATGTTATAATATGAGGTGTGTCATCATCATCAGCCTGGTGCCTGTTGATGTCAGTTTTGCGCATTTTGCACAATAAACGTCTTTCGTTAGTATACATGATTTAAACAAAGACCCACACATACGATCACTCAAGGTCCTTGCGGCTATTAGATCAGCTACGCAGTCACAGGCGGGTGAGACCCCTTCTCCACCGCAATGCGTGGCAGGCGACACACCCTATTCCAGAGAGGCATATTGAAATTCCTGCACGATTTGAATGCGACATTAGTTAAACTGACATGACTCAAACGTCTAATTTTATGTACCTCCCTGAAAATAATCCTGTTCGCGTACATGGTCGTCATCATGTGCATAATGTATATTTGTTTTAAAATTATCCTCTACAAGATTTTCCTTTATCTTAATAAAGTCACTAAATTTCAATTGGAATTTACACAATAAAACACTTTACTATTTGCTATTTGCTTTTACAAGTATTTGTCTATAAAATTATGAATTTCTTCAGTTCAATAATACTGCTATTAAACTATAATACCTTTGAGTATTATTATTAGTATGAAAGAGTAATTTACGTAGAGATGTATAAGGAAAATAAATATCTACTTCATACATTTCAGTTAAAAAATCTTATTCGCGTGCTCCTGCATAACGACGCTGTTTTATGAGTGGAGATAGACTTTTTTAATTGCCCCACTCTTCGCGCTTAATGTGTAAGCAAAGCGTTTTCCTCAGCGCTGATCAACGAGGATTATTTTAACGCTTACAAAACTCTCTTTTTCATAAAGATTACATTGTCAGTAACAAGTGTAGTGTAATAATGAGTGATATCATTTTAACAATTTAATATGCACGTCACGCCATCTATATTCATGTTTCCAAATTAATGTTTTATTATTCATTAAATACATAGAGTTAGAAGAGAAATTATTCTATTTCTCGAATCAAAAAGTAGGATTTATCAAAAAAAATCACGAATTTTATCCATAACAAGTTTAATTAAAATCTGTTCAGTAAATGTTTAGGTACGAGCAAAAATTATCGAAACACACTCTTTCATTTTTTAGGGACCAATCCGCTCCTGTCCTTGATATACCCAAACTTTAAGGTTATATTTCTGTTCATTTTACTAACGAAATCGCGAATCGCGTCACTAACGATGTCGCCAACGGCAGAATTTATTTTAAAGAAAATATTGCGACTAGGCCGATAAGTATTTTCTATGAAATAATTATTTGCAAAATTTGTAAATTTATAAATAAATATTCCATTTGAATTTCACGATTATTAATGGTATTTTTTTATTATGGAAACTATTTATATCCTACAGTCTATATTTCCTATTACCAAATCGACTAATTTTCAGAGGATAGAGTTTTCAATAAATTAGTAACTATTATAATGCAATGTCTAGAAAAAATTAATGGATATTCAACTTCAGTAAACGATTCGATAACAAATTCACCTTTTACAGTACATAAGTGATTAAAGTAGGCAATATTTTTTAAAACAAATTAAATAAAATCAGGACTCACATAACCTATTGTAAATGGCATGTTAATACTCTTTAAAGGCAATGGACACATGCATATTTATGTATAATTCCAGAAACATTGGAAAATATACACGTGTGTTAATACCATATTTCAAAATAAAAACGGAAATCACCATTACTCATTTACATACTAATCTGGCCATCTACCCGTCTGTCTGTTGCCGGATCATAATTTTTCAAACCTTTTGGCGTATTTTTGCTAATCCGCCGCATATTTTAAATTGGTAAGGGAATATCCTTTAATCTTGTTTTCTAGAAAAGTGAAATTAATAAATTTGCCAGAATGTTTGGTGGCTTGGAATACTATATGCATGCATGCATCGCATGCCAATAATTCATTAAAAAAATAAATTGTAATTAAATTATGGCAAATTATAATTATAAACAAATTTATAAATATTTTGTGAAGAAAAAATAATTCTCATCACGTTATAAGTTCTCTTTCTTAAAATATAAGCAACAATTTTATTACTTTTCAATAAAAATTAATTAGCTGTAATTAAAAATTTCCATTACAATTTTTCCTTTCATGTAGTTTTTAAATTACTACCATTATTCTGTAATATACATTTTAAACAAATTTAGTGAGGATAATTTTTATTACTTACTATTTTTAATTTCAACTACAATACATAATTTTTACAAGCTTAATATACAATACAAAATTTACGAATATAACATTTTTACTACATGAAACTACAGCATTAAATATATGATTTATGTGATTTATTAATGCAAGACATTTATGAACTGTTTAATTTGTTACCGCAAGAACTGTATCTCTTAACCCAACAATAATTAATCCGGATCTATCAGCCGACGAATACTATCGCCAACAAGATCGTTACGAATATCGTGCCTGTTTAAATATGATGTTCTTATCTGTGAGATATAATATGATAAGTATGTTTCCAATAATTGTTGTAATTGTCCAATAATTGTGATTGATAAGAAAACTACACTTACTTATGCATGCGCGATACGCCCAAACGTCTCGTTGACAATCGCCTTCGTGATACATAAGATCTGATGAGGGTGAATATATACAACGATAGTACCGGGTTATGTGTATCGTTTTAAATAAAATATCATAAGCACCGTCTTCCACGAGCTATATTTAAGAAAATTGTTCTTAATTTTTAAGCTTAAGACAAACATAAATTCAATATAATTTGAATAAATATGTTTTTTTATGTTTACTAGATATGACATAATAAAATTTAAAATACTGTAGCAACGTCCATGTTAAATGGGAAAAGAAATCCTCACTCAATCACACTTTACATGTCGCTAAAATATTAAACGTTATTCATACTTTTTATTTTTAAGATTTTTTTATCCACGCATTTCATTATTTTAAACCGTTAATAAAGTTGTGTTTATGAACTTTGAAAACCACGTACTAAGTAAAAACATTCCCTTCATTTCAAGCAAAAATGTAACTAAATATATCTTTCGTATCAAAATTCATTTTTAATAATTCGTTATTTTTTAAAATGTTGTCGTAAAATTTTGGCTATATATAAATTTAAAATGATGGGTTATGTCCACATCCTATTATTTTGAGTTTTTAAAATATCGTCCAAAATCTTTGTGTGTAATCGTGAAACATTTTATGTGTGGCGCAAAATGGGCTTTACCGAAGTTTTCTCCCCCCCCCCCCCCCCACGTCCACAATTTTCCAAATTTACTGCGTCTATCAAAACCATACATTTTTATCACTGACCAAACAACTAAATATATATAGTATATACTATTTAAAACAATATTCTTATATAGTACGAATCATTTGCAAAATATGAATAAGATAAGTTTGTTTTATCCGGGCATCTTCATGAAAAGCGTGTAATATTGATGGTCTTTGCATATTAAAAAACAAAGCACTAACACCATAAGATGTATTAAATTTAAATATAATTATGAATAATATTACCAATTCTTTTAAGGTGAATATACTAAATATACAGAAAGATTTCTATATGGTTCTAATTCTAAATTATATCAATCGTTTTTTCAAGCCCCTTTGTCTTTTTTGTTGAATATAAATTCCTTCTTTTTTTTAACTTAAAAATAAACTATTATCAAATTAATCGTCATGGAAAACAGCAGATAATTTTTATTTTAACCTTATATTTTTTACATTGACCTTACTCTTTACTGGATACTACTTTAGGAAATAAATAGACAAAATAAAACGAAAAATAAAGAACTACTAAGTGTGACGCTCCAATATCGTTTATGTCCCTTTGTAATTACAGTTGTTTTAACAGAACTACTCTAAAACTTGAGTCAACCATTGAAGGATTGCTGAATGCTACCTACTATCTCCTACGAGCTGCTACCTGCTAAGCAAATCCTGTTTCATAATACCATAAAGATATTTATAACATGTCATGCAGTAAATATAACGACATGTTTGACGCGTGGTAGTATCATATCGCGACGCATATTTTACATATAAATATATTGAAAACTTTTTCACTTGTGTTTTAAAGCATTGTTGCTTTTAAACCTGAAAAGTGCTGGACAATACATGGAAAGATTATCGTTAAGTTACCAACTGGATTTAGGGAAGCGTTACAGAACACGAACAACTGGAATAAGCAAAACTGCGCCGGTAAAATGTTACAGGATATATCCGAATTTGAGAAGAATGAATCGCGGATATCGTCAGTATACAAATATATCATCACTTTGCTTTAAATATCTATAAATGACAGTTGGTTCGTTCAGGATTATCACTAATTTTTATTAATTATTGTTTGTTTTGTGGTATTGTATTTTAGTTTTATTTACTCACTTTATTCAGGTTTTGACCAAAAAATTATTTTCGTAATTTCGTAGCCGCAGGACTATGTGCTTTCTCGACTTCTTTTTTAAATTTTTACGGACAGTGTGAATAAATATTTCCGTAATAATTATCAATTGTGTGCAGATAATCTATAAGTTTACACACAAAGATTTTAAAATATTAATTCTGCAATTAAATTCTTCAATTTTTATCTCGAGCTGATCAATCAATGGGCTGTCAAGATGATCATTTTAGTACGTAATTGTTTCTAAAATCTATGTTAATGATTTACTATGGCTTTCTTTAAATAATTTTATTATTCATTTGTCCGATACAGTAAAGGAGCTGAGTTTATTGAGTGGTCAAAATCTTAGTTGGGAGTCCCAAATAGATGTCAGTCGTCAGTAGAACGGACTGCTTAAAACGTCTTGTAATATTCATTCCTTTCAGAATTAAAATCCTTTTATGCCAAACTTTTTCAATACCTTTACTTGATGTTGTTATCCGTATCTTACTAATTCATTATTTTGCATACTAAAAAAAATTCAAGATGTTAATTATTCAAATTATGAAATGTATTGAATCTTGATATTCTAAATTCACCGTCCATATAAACATTCAAAAGGTATATGAAAAAATTATACCTGTCTTAATTTTCCCGTACCATTTTCGTTATGCACAAATCCTATTTTTGCTTCATTCTTTTCTTTTCCCCCTTTTTCCTTTCCATTTTCTTTTAAATAGTTTTTTTTGACAAAAAACAATTTAAAAGAAAATGGAATTATCTGACAGTCCACCTATGGAACTATTTACATTCATTAGTTGTGGTTAACTGGCAGAGATAGCTTTGCAGTAATAAGTCCACCATAGTTAAAAATATTTCATTAATGACTAATAAATAGATAAAAATAAATAATATAAAGCAATTAATATATCCA
The DNA here is from genome assembly GCA_039881145.1 of Druceiella hillmani. NCBI lineage: Eukaryota > Metazoa > Arthropoda > Insecta > Lepidoptera > Hepialidae > Druceiella > Druceiella hillmani. Next base: position 46,381,933 of record JAYKKI010000004.1, read on the forward strand.
TAAAGATTAAAACACTCCCAGTTTTATTGTTTAAATGGGCAATGAGAGATTCGTTCAACTTTTAAATTAGATCTTCAATGAAAACGGAGATTCGAACTCTCAAATATTTAATATTAATCATCAGCATTTTAATTTGTCTATCTTTTATTTTTGCATTACCCTATACAATTTGACACTTTTATTAAAATTTTCTACATTTTAAAGATATTTATTTAATAATAACCTATGAATCATGAAATTGAAAAAAATGTTATCACCCTATTTCGCCGCACTGAAATTTAAAAAACTGACAAACTCAGAATAAAGAGGAAACAGGAAAAACAAACAAGCAAATGCGAGAAGAAAATGAAAAGGGCCAAGTTCCAAGTAAAGTGCAATTTCCGTAATTGCCTACGTCTCTTAATATTGCGTAACCTGCGTATAAATCCCACCGCTCTAATCCACGCGGGATAAACCGGGAAAATCCCAGCTGGCAAAGCCGCAGGCAATTACTAGTTAATAATAAAGCTTGTGTAACATCAGTTTTACATATTTTCAAGTTGCGTGACCTTTATCTGTATGTAAGTGTTCAATTATTTAGTTCATTTTTTATCCTATAACGCAATGTTTTTGATAATGACATTAAAACTCAGTATTTAAAATTAAACCGCAATAAATTATGGTTAGTTTTATTCAAACAGTTTCTTAAGGTTACACCGGAAACAATTATACCCACAAAATTAGCCACTTTATATACATAAAATAAATATAAAACCAATATTTCTTAGCGTGCCTTTTATTGTTCTACCCAAAAAGAAAAAATACATTTTACATCTCTGTATGTTTAAAAACTTACGACAATGTCTATATTTAATGGTTAAGACAGATGATAAGATAGAATAAGAAATAAGTACTTGCAAATTCAATATCAATTAAGTTAAACAAATTTGGCAAAATCCAATTTATTAACTAATAACAACGAATATTTGTGCAAAATCGTCATGACGATTAATAAATTGTACACGAATTCCAAGTATGAAAAGCACTCTACTGACTACTCCGCTTCGAAAAGGTTCACGTTCAATTATTTCACGGAAAAACTGAAGTTTTTTTTTGAGGAAAATATAGATGTTGAAAATATCAACGTATATGTGTGTATGTGTGTACGCGCATATAACGACTTTTAGCCTTCTCTCTACAAGTTTCGATAATAAATCTCTTTCCTTTAATAACTTTTGGGTCGCCCTTTTCACTAACGAGTGCACTATCTTTTTTATGAAGTAAATTCCCGTTTTTCTAAAAGTTTATATCTGAGATTAAATTGTCCGTTTCAAGTTTATCGAGCCTGGAAGTTCTTTATTTAGACCTTAGCCTACCACAAACTGTTAATAGAGTTGTAAAGTTATCAATAAACAAATAAAATCAAATATCAAAACAAATGTAGATTCTGGAATAATTTCCCTCAAATACGTGCGCGTATTTATGATGTCACTGTATATACACACAATACTAAGAATGCAAAATAACTTTGAATTAAATGCGATACAATGTAACATAATTTCCGTAAACTAGTGGCCTCGTTTAGGCAATTTTTGCTTACCCCTTCGTTCCTCCTAAACATAACCCTTCAGTTTCCGTTTTTCCTTTCCAGGAACTCCTCCCAAACTTTTTTCCTTTCCAGATGCAATGCAAGAGAAGAGTTTTGCTACCATATTTTAATGAAATAGCAACAGCGTTTGCATTTATTTAAGGAAATAAAACCTACACGGCTTGCTACCGATCTGATTGCGGAATATAAAGCACGGGAAATCTCAAGGGTCAAAGAAAATCTGATTTTCTGATTCCAACTGTAACACATAAAGATGTATCGCGATTACACACAAAGGTTTTGGGTAATTTTTTAAGAACTGAAAATAAGTAATTTGAATATATTCCCATAATTTCTATAATTGTACATGGATTATTGGACTATTGGAGAAAAGCAAATGAAGACCTGAATCTTTTAAAAATTAACGAATGATGAAAACGAAGTTTTGAAATGAAAATATACGTTTAGCTAATTTTTTTGTTGAAATGAACAAAAAAATTAACTGAAGGTATATTTTTATTTCAAAATTTCGTTTTTAATATATGATTACGATAACGATTGTTGCGTTATATAAAGGCTCGCTTTTCCTACTTTTATTGACTTGTTTACTTCCGTCTGCCTGACGGAAGCGAAGAAACGAACAGTGAAGTATGCGTAGGTAGGTTAATTCTTTTAAGATCGAGCTATATATATATATATATATATATATATATATATATATATATATATATATATATATATATATACACATATATATACATATATATATGTGTGTGTGTGTGTGTGTGTGTGTATAGTATATAGGTTGATTTCAAAAGAATTAACAAATCTTAGCTACTAAATCGACATAGACGGATATAAAGTGTGAAGAAGGATCTTACACTTAATTTGTTTGAGTTATTATTGACTAGCTTTTGCCCACAAAAAAGTGGAGAAAAGAAAAAAATATAGAAATTAATAAAAACGGATTTTAAAATTAATAATGGCCAAATATCTTGATATGCAGGGAATCAAAGAAATGACATGAAAAAAAAAATGTGGACTGCGGAAGGTGTTATTATTGCATGCATATGTTCACACACTTATCCCAAAAGAGATTTTTTAATTTGAAAAAAATTAATTTCTGTAATATTTCATATTCGTTTCGATGACACGGCCCATACGCATGCAAATTTTATGCAGATTTCTTGGGTAGTGAAAAAGTAAAAATGAAAGCTGAACAAATAAATAAACAAATGCTTCAGTGTTTTTTTTAATACGGGTAATGTAAAATACATAGCATGGACATAGACTTCTCTCCTCATCTGAGTAACACAATAATAGTAAGTGTAATTTATACAGATCCCTTTGAACCCCCAAGGGTTCCATAAAGCGAAAACCTGAGGGGTTGGAATAGAGTATTGGACTTATTTATTTACAAGCTAACAACATGTGGGAATTGTTTTTGGGTAAATCTTAAAAATTAATAGTGTTCTTGTTTAAACTAAACGTTTAAACAAATTGTATTCTAAGCAAAACGAAACCCTCAAAAGGAAACGAGTGATAGAGGAAAAACCAAGTAGGGAAACCAAGTACACTACTAAATAGAGCTAAGAAAGGAACAAGCAAAACCACAAATTAAATGTAAATAAATTATTATGGTCAAAAGTCCCCAGAGATGCCAGAATCGAATATATCCATAATAATAAAGGAAAGTTAATCCTAGCAATTGTAAGCAATGATGATTTGCTTGCGTAAAACTGTGTTAAACCGTGAAGAGAAAATTTTGTACCTTTTTTTAAGCATATTATGCACAAGGAGGAGTGCGAAATTTGGAATAGTTAAATTTATATGAGGAAGGAGTGCAGAAAGCTAAAATTTAAATATAATATGTGTTACAAATACATTAAATATGTACAAATACGTTAAAAGATTCATTGTTTACGTTCAAGAAAAAAAGGTGTATTGTTTACGTTCATAATATTAATATCAAACATATAATAGTCTGTGGTCAAACAGTGGTACAGAATAAAAATTGTCAAGAAAGAATTTTAAAATTCCAGATTGACTGAATGAGTTTCGAGCTGTGAATTTTGTGTGATTTCAAATGTTCCTTTTTAAATAGTCTGTGGAGTGTGTGTCAAGGCAAAAAGCGTTTATTTTATATTTTGTGTAATAGATATCTCTGTTATAATAAATGCGAATACAAAATGGATTTCCGTTTTATTTTGAACGATTACTAACATTTAATTTTAAATTTTATAGGTATTAATAGGAATTAAGGCAAACAATACACGCTAATGACTTAATTGTACACACTCTGAGCTGACGTAATGGAACAAAATTTAAAACAATTTCATGCAATTATTATAGAGGTATACTCTTTGACAAAACAAACCTCAATAACGTTCGAAATTAAAAATTTAATGAATTATTGTAGAATTTCGACAACTGTTTGACCACTAGTTAAAATAAATATACAAACGGATTTTACGAGTCCAAGTAAGAAACAATTCAAAATCAAAGAAAGATCATTGAAATAAATATATGTTAACTAGAAAAAAACTTTTCTAGTAAAAAAACAACAAAAACATCATGGGTTAAAAACATTTGCATGGGTTCCCCATCACCAGTTTGTGTTTTATATTGGAGATAACAATTTTATAGCTAAAGAGATATACAGATTGGAGCATAATAACTTACTTTTCATCCTCGATAATTGGATAAGTAATGTAGCTTGTGTAATAGTATAAACAATAGTTAAGGTTCGGCATATATATTTAGAAGGCAATACAATTCAAAATGATCTGACCAGGTGATATATGAAACTATTGTTAGCGTTCCTAGGTAAACTTGATGACTTCATCAATTGTCAATTTACATATTGTATTAATATTGTTATGTGTAATGTTATCAGGCGCTTACATTTGATCCATCTTTACAAAGTTTTATCAATATTAAACAGTATCCTATAGTACACAGTTAGTTAATTAATTTTCAAGAGAATTGGTGGAATCCAAGTAGTTAGTATTATTTGAGTAAGTCAGTATCATTTCAATAAATTAGGTTGCCTAATAAGTAATGAGGAAATAGGTTCTAGTCGTATAAATTAAAATGGGAAAAAAAATTGAAAATATGCGCGAGTAAACAAAGTCTGTAAATCTCCAAAAATACTGCCAAATTTTAGTCTGATTATTAATTTAATGTAATTCAACGAACATCTGACAGCGTTACTCTAAAATCAAAACATCATTTTGAAGATATTACTCAAGTCATATGAAATCTGTGTCAAAGAATTAGCCTTTGGAAAAAAGCATGCAAATAAAAATAATAATATTGCTGTTATGTATTCAATAATAGAAACAAATTATTATAAACTTATAAAACAGTAATTATTTCCTATACTGCATTATAAAATAAAAAGTTTATTCCCATGAAACAAAATAAATTTTGATACAAATTGCATTAAATTGAAGAAAAAGTTTAAGTATAAACGACGAACAATTATCGAATTTACTAATTATACTTTATTTAAATCCTTACGATGCTATTATTAAACAGTAAATGTGAAAAGGTTTTTGCTTGTCTGTTACTGAATAATTGTTTAAATCAAATATATCCTTACAAAATGTTGCATACAAATATAATGTATTGTTTATTATTACTTAAAGTACTTACTCCGGAAAAAATACAAAATTTCTAAAGTAGACTAAAAATATTTTCTTAGCGCTCGTCTAGATGAAGCTGCATTCTCTACTCCACTACTGCACGTATAACCTCTAGCATTATACATTGAACCTAATTTAATGCTAGAGGACACTGAGAGTGTCATCTAGCGTTACATAAAGTTTAATGTAAAATGAAATATTAATATGACTTTTAAACTATCGGCACGTGTCATCTCTTAATCGTGTCGTGCCATTCAATACATTTTAATTATATTTCATATTTTTATGACATTCTATTTTGGAAAATTTTGTTTTTAGTAATATTTTTTGTATAAGGAAAAAATAGGATAAATATCAAAAAATCTGCTAAGTACAAGGAAAACTAACACACTTAGGCACAACACATAATTGTCCAAAATTTCCCAAAAATACTTCAGTTTCCATTACCTACTCATAATTACAATAATTAATCTTTCTACGTAATGGTTATTTTTGAGATAGAGACGATAAGAAAATGTGAAACCGATTTCGTTATAAAAATGAGAAATTTCATGGTCCACTACATCGCTGTTTCCCAGTAAAAAAATGAAAAGTAACGATTTGCATTTTACGTAAAAAACACTTTTCAATGATATTGCACGTGCATGGGACGAAAAAAGTTTTGTTTTAAATACTATAAATCATAATAGTATTGAAACTTATAGCAGTATAAACTTATTCAAAATGACTGAACTGTACAGATAACTTCTAATTTTGAACCAGGAAACTACATATTTATACGAGTATGTGAGACTACATACCCTAAAGAAATATATATATATATATATATATATATAATAGAATATATATATATATATATATATATATATATATATATATATATATATATATATATATATATATCCTATCTTATTTCGTTTAAAACTTGGAAACTCACGACATAAAAACAAACAAACGGACAGAGAGGCAAGCGAGCGGATGGCATTGCCGCAATAATAAGATACGAGTCCTTTGAGCTTTGGAACCCTAAAAATATAATATTTGAAATTTTTACCCAACAACCTTAAACTTACTTTTTAAATAATTTCAAAACTTGTAAACGAGTGAGAGCTTCCAAATAACTTCCGAGAAGAAAATTCAATACACGCATTATCTGTGCCGTCTCTAATAAAACTACATTTGCTAATGTTCACATCAAATATAAGTAGAGAGGAAATTTCATTTTCACAGCTCCATAGTAAAACAGAGAACCCTTATAATTTTTTCATGTTCATCCGTTCGTCTGTCATCTATTTTAGACTTACATACATTAAATTATGCATTAAATGCTTTAAATTAGGAGCTCAACTAATATATAAAGCAAAGTATTTAAAAAAAAACTTAATTGTATCTCTTCATACATGTAAATTAAGCGAGGTATCGTTAGTAAAATCTTTAAAAAATAAATTGATTTTGCGTTCATATCCAACTTATGTTTTAACCGTGTATCTGAAAAATGAGAAGAAATTTCAGTATTTGATCAACAATTTCAATAAAAATTATTTCATGAGAAATTTATGCATTTTGCGACATGCATTTGGCTGATTTTATATAATAACAATTCTTTTATTAAATTGTTCAAAATTAATGAATAATTTGAAAAGTTGATATTTGAAAAAATAACGCCAAAATTTATTTTTAAAGAACAAAACTTTCATTCGTAATATGTAGTCTTCGCTAACAGGCTGATTACAACCGTTTTTACTTTTAACTTTATCAATATCAAAAACATTTTATAAAGCGTTTTATCTTATTAAGATATTCCCTACCAACATCGATCTAAATTACTGACATCCTTTAGGAAATACCGACAATTTTCCACTCCAACGGTTTTCATTAACTCTCAAAATATTTCCTCAATTTAATTTACTCCAACTTGAAATATCGCACTTCTATCCCTTTCTTTTTCTAACGTAATTTATTACACCTTTGGCAATTTCGTACTTGACAAGCTATTACACAAAAAATAATGAACATGTCATTCCCGTCGTGATGCCCCTGATTGATGTATTCATTGATACATATTTAAAATTGAATAAAATTAAAACATAAGCTTAGTGCAGCTTTTCGTCAATCATCGAGCCAAAATGTAAAGCATGCAATGTTAAACTAACAATAAGAAAGTATAATTGGAATCATTTGTATAGTCCAAATACAACAATGAAATTGTTACTGGGTAATTTTCTGCCGTTCCTTAATAAATCAAGATTAACTGTTTTACGTTCAAATTATAATATGTCCAAAATAGTAATAATTTACTCAATATTTTGTTTATTGTTTACCAAATAATCAGAGAGTAAATGTTTATCGTATTATAATCCATTAAGTAAAAACTATTATTTTACTAATTGATTAAAATAGTGTAGAAACGTTTATGTCTATCGGTCTGTCTCTATATCTTATAGATTTTCTCATAAACTTAGAAATGTAGTAAACTTATAATGCATATTAACCCGCGTGTATTTAAGTCACATGTATTTTTAACATATTAAAAAAATTAACTTAACACTCAAAAGTATGTGTTTTTTGTAGTTTTAGGAAGTAGCCTGAGAAAATTTTTTTTTATTATATGTAACACCAGGAATATAAATCGAAAGTGTGAGTTACCAAGGTCCCAAAACTACGTACTTTTTGAAATTGTTATGACTGGAATATATTTTGAGAACATAATAAAATAAGTGTTGCTCTATTTACGAAACGGTTAAATTCAAAATTATGACGAACGACGTTATTAAAAAAATAACTAACGTTTACCGGTAAACTACAGTAACGATTCGAAATTTCACACTTTGATCAGATGTTCTCAATATTCTGA